>OX030949.1:33683802-34283802 GCA_943735915.1 Pherbina coryleti
CAATAAATCAAACAAACTATTTATTTATTTACAATTTTTTTTTTACCCTCAGTGGCTATTTGTTGCTATTTATTGCTATTCAAATCTCTAGCTTATTGGGAAGTTGCTTAAAAATTGATTCCAAGATTTGTTTGGGACAGACATAAGCAATGAAGCAAATAAAAAGACGTTAAAAAAAATAAGGTGCTAGTATGTTTCAGTTTCATTCAATCTTAATCCTTTTGAAGAGAAAAAATTATTTGTTTCTTAAAAATTCTAGCTGATCGAAATCTTTTTGCACAAAAAACTATAGAATATCATACAGAAAATGTTCAAGACAAGTCATTGCTTCTACACTAGATATCATACGTAGTTGTCGCATTACATAATTGCGAACGAAACAAAGCCAACTTGAAAATGTTCGAGAACCATTTTCGCAACATTTACCAACAGTCGACCGATGTTTTTATTACTTTGACCTTGGTAAAATGGTTATGTCACTAGTTTTAAGGGCATTTCCGGCTACCAAACAATAAGCGACACTTGTCGCCGCTGGATGAGAGCGAAAGCGTTACCGTCAATTAACCTTGATCCCTAAAAATCTGCGATTGGTTGACCTTGCTCTAAATACCTTGCCACAAAATTGAAACAAAAAAAAGTACTTTTTATTACAATCATGCTTCCTTGCAATTATTTAAAAGTGGCGCAAAAGTCATAACGACGAGGATGACGACAGTGGTAGCGTAAGCGAGTTAACAGAAAGTGAAAAGGAGAAAAAAGAGAGCAGGTTACTAACCTGACGTAAAAATGCTGTAGTTTCCCAAAATAAAGGAAAAAAGTAACGGAAAATTTAAGAACACGTGCAACACAGAATTGCATGCGTGCAAAAGAAGGAATGATTATCGCATCATGAACCGATTGTATCACATTTTATTATGATGGGACCACAAGCTGGGCTGCTGCTACGACACTGTAAGCACTCATAAAACTTTATTTCATCACTTTCGCTTACAACGTAACGCTTAACTTGGTGGTCATTGCCATCCGGTTTCGTCAGTGTGACGTTAATCTTGTGGATTTGAACAATGGTCAAGAAACCCTGATGTATAAGGAAATGATGAATGCCTAATTGTTTCCTTCACGGCAATTCTTACAGTGAATGCCAACTTGTAACTAATTTGATTTGTAGTGATGATCATAGAGCAGGTTCCACTTGCTCCTAAACGATTATGAGTTTTGTGAATTATTATTGTAATGCAAGTCAAGGATGTCTTGAATATGAGTTCCATTGTTTCGAAGTAATAAATATTCTAAAGTCTTGTTAAAAATTAATCACTAAAGAAGGTCAACTCTTATTTCTATTGTCTCAGATTTTAGTGCCCACAGCACAATAGACTGGGCCAAATAAACGATTTTCGATTTCTTCAAAACATTTTAACGTGACTTTGCTTGGCCTTACGTTGCAGGTTGTCAAAAAAGATGAAAAGATAGTTTTCGAAAATGTATTTGTGTTGTATGGAATTGTTACACGCTGAGTAAAAGTGCGAAGTGAAAAGTTAGCTGCTATCTCCGTGACCTGGTGACATCTCCAGTTAGTTTTTTATTTTCGTCATAAGTCCAACTGCAAGTCCTTTATTTTCCTTTCATAACCGTAGCTCATATACGCACCGAGTAATAATTCCATGCAATGTCGTTTCATAATTTTTTCATTTTCTATTTTGATACGCCTCTCTCCGCGGCCTTATGACGTCAAAATCTTATTGTGTATTATTGTAGTGATGATTAAGACCAGTTTTTACAGACGTATATTTTGAAGGATATAGCATCTTACCTCAGAAAATAGCAATTCTATGTAACAAACTTGCAGTCTCGTTGCTAAAGCAAGTCCCTAGGACGTCATTAATTTTGGCATGAATTCAAAGGTAACTTTCCGCCTACCACCTGAAATGAAAATAAAAATGAAAAGCAAAACCAAAAACAAAAACAAAAACAAAAACAAAAACAAAAACAAAAACAAAAACAAAAACAAAAACAAAAACAAAAACAAAAACAAAAACAAAAACAAAAACAAAAACAAAAACAAAAACAAAAACAAAAACAAAAACAAAAACAAAAACAAAAACAAAAACAAAAACAAAAACAAAAACAAAAACAAAAACAAAAACAAAAACAAAAACAAAAACAAAACCAAAACCAAAAACAAAAACAAAAACAAAAACAAAAACAAAAACAAAAACAAAAACAAAAACAAAAACAAAAACAAAAACAAAAACAAAAACAAAAACAAAAACAAAAACAAAAACAAAAACAAAAACAAAAACAAAAACAAAAACAAAAACAAAAACAAAAACAAAAACAAAAAAAAGAGTTGGCTGTGTCGTGGACACACCCGTAGATTTTGACGTGACGATGTTTCTTTGTACTCCTATTTCCAAACTCTTCTTTTAATCCATGACCAAATTCTTTACTTCAAATATACTGCATCCCTTTCCTAGTTTGGAAAGGTGTGTCTTAATTTTTGTCCTAAATCATATCCTAATTCATGTTACAGTCCTTTTCTACTTTCATAGTCCAGTTTCACTGTGTTATTTTGTTGTTTGTGAGCAGTGTTGGTTGCCACAAAAACACTGTTGAAATCATAACTAGATTTGTTGTTGTTGTTTTTGTTGTTTTTGATGTTGATGTTGATGTTGATGTTGATGTTGATGTTGATGTTGATGTTGATGTTGATGTTGATGTTGATGTTGATGTTGATGTTGATGTTGATGTTGATGTTGATGTTGATGTTGATGTTGATGTTGATGTTGATGTTGATGTTTATGTTGATGTTAATGTTGATGTTGATGATGTTGATGTTGATGTTGATGTTGATGTTGATGTTGATGTTGATGTTGATGTTGATGTTGATATTGATGTTGATGTTATTGTTAATGTTGATGTTGATATTGATGTTGATGTTGATGTTGATGTTGATGTTGATGTTGATGTTGATGTTGGTGTTGATGTTGATGTTGATGTTGATGTTGGTGTTGATGTTGATGTTGATGTTGATGTTGATGTTGATGTTGATGTTGATGTTGATGTTGATGTTGATGTTGATGTTGATGTTGATGTTGATGTTGATGTTGATGTTGATGTTGATGTTGATGTTGATGTTGATGTTGATGTTGATGTTGATGTTGATGTTGATGTTGATGTTGATGTTGATGTTGATGTTGATGTTGATGTTGATGTTGATGTTGATGTTGATGTTGATGTTGATGTTGATGTTGATGTTGATGTTGATGTTGATGTTGATGTTGATGTTGATGTTGATGTTGATGTTGATGTTGATGTTGATGTTGATGTTGATGTTGATGTTGATGTTGATGTTGATGTTGATGTTGATGTTGATGTTGATGTTGATGTTGATGTTGATGTTGATGTTGATGTTGATGTGGATGTTGATGTTGATGTTGATGTTGATGTTGATGTTGATGGTGATGTTGATGTTGATGTTGATGTTGATGTTGATGTTGATGTTGATGTTGATGTTGATGTTGATGTTGATGTTGATGATGATGTTGATGTTGATGTTGATGTTGCTGTTGATGTTGATGTTGATGTTGATGATGTTGATGTTGATGTTGATGATGTTGATGTTAATGTTAGTGTTAATATTGATGTTGATGATGATGATGATATTGATGTTGTTGTTGTTGTTGTTGTTGTTGTTGTTGTTGTTGTTGATGGTGATGTTGATGTTGATGTTGATGTTGATGTTGATGTTGATGTTGATGTTGATGTTGATGTTGATGTTGATGTTGATGTTGATGTTGATGTTGATGTTGATGTTGATGTTGATGATGTTGATGTTGATGTTGATGATGTTGATGTTAATGTTAGTGTTAATATTGATGTTGATGATGATGATGATATTGATGTTGTTGTTGTTGTTGTTGTTGTTGTTGTTGTTGTTGATGGTGATGTTGATGTTGATGTTGATGTTGATGTTGATGTTGATGTTGATGTTGATGTTGATGTTGATGTTGATGTTGATGTTGATGTTGATGTTGATGTTGATGTTGATGTTGATGGTGATGGTGATGTTGATGTTGATGTTGATATTGATGTTGATGTTGATGTTGATGTTGATGTTGGTGTTGGTGTTGGTGTTGGTTTTGGTGTTGGTGTTGGTGTTGGTGTTGGTGTTGGTGTTGGTGTTGGTGTTGGTGTTGGTGTTGGTGTTGGTGTTGGTGTTGGTGTTGGTGTTGGTGTTGGTGTTGGTGTTGGTGTTGGTGTTGGTGTTGGTGTTGTTGTTGGATTTGGAGTTGGTGCTTTTCGTTTAGCTCTTTTTTTGCTTCCCCATTGGTTGTGCTCTAGTTTCAATTAATCCAGCAAAAGTCATGCATATGCGTCACATTAGGCGGTTCCCTGAGGGTTTTTGACACGCCGTCAAATTTTTTTTTTATTTTTGTCATATGCCCGAAGACCTCACCTTTGTTTTCGTTCCTTAAAATTTACCGTTGCACCAGTAGTCACAGAGTTAAAAATCCATGCAACGTTTTTTCATGGCTGTAGCATTTTTACTGCATTATGTGATTGCATCCCTGAAATCATGACAACTAAATTTTTTTTGTAATTTAGTTGTGAAGCGTAATAACACATCCCTGCTGTCGTAAAACAAAATTTACTGTAGCACTTCTCCTGAGTGAGTAATAATTCCATGCAACGATATTACATTTCTGTTACATAAGCTGCTACATTCGCGACCTGACAACGCCGGAATTTTTTTTTTATTTTTGTCGTAAAGTACAAAAACTTTATTTTCCTTTTTAAACTTTTATCGTAGGTTATATACTCATTGAGTAAAAATTCAATGCAACGCCGCTGCATGAATGTTGCGTTATCGATCTTTGAGCGGCTCTCTCAGCGTCTCCATGATGTCAGAAATTTTTTGTCTAATTTTGTTGTGAGGGCTTCCAGTAGGCCTTTATTGGCGTATCGTATTTTTAATCCTAGCACTAATACTCAGCGAGTAATAATTCCATGTAACAAATTTTCAGTTGCGTTGCTTACGCAGCTCCCACTACGTCCCTATGCCGTATTAAATTTTTTTTTGTTTTTTTAATATATTCAAAAAATTCACCTTTATGGTCATACTATTTTTTTAATCATAGCTCTTATACCCAGCGAGTAACAATTCAATGAAACGCAGATGAATTTTTAAAAAATTCATTTTTTAACTTTTTTGGAAACTAGAGGAGTATAACGTAACTTCGTCACGTCAAAACAAAAACAAAAACAAAAACAAAAACAAAAACAAAAACAAAAACAAAAACAAAAACAAAAACAAAAACAAAAACAAAAACAAAAACAAAAACAAAAACAAAAACAAAAACAAAAACAAAAACAAAAACAAAAACAAAAACAAAAACAAAAACAAAAACAAAAACAAAAACAAAAACAAAAACAAAAACAAAAACAAAAACAAAAACAAAAACAAAAACAAAAACAAAAACAAAAACAAAAACAAAAACAAAAACAAAAACAAAAACAAAAACAAAAACAAAAACAAAAACAAAAACAAAAACAAAAACAAAAACAAAAAAGATACAGTAGTTTCGACTATGTTCGTAACACAAGACGTAGAATTAGTCAATTCGCTTTTGATGACATCTTTTTTAAAAACTATTTAGCAAAATATATATTCCATACACCTGAGCATATGACCTTTAAAAGAGTACCGGAGAGAGTTAATGTGTATGGCCGACCCCATTACTTCTGCAAAAGGAACATTTTTGCATTTGACACCTTTTCTTTCCGACCACTCCTTAGGGGGGCTCCCATACAAATATTATGGTTTTTGTATATTTATTCCATACACCTGAGCATATGACCTTTAACAGAGTGCCGGAGAGGGTTAATGTGTATAACCGACCCCCATTACTTTTGCGAAAGGAACATTTTTGCCTTTGACACCTATTCCCTCCGACCACTCCTTATGTGGGCTCCCATACAAATTTTATGGTTTTTGTTTATTTATTCCATACACCTGAGCATATGACCTTTAAAAGAGTGCCGGAAAGGGTTAATGTGTATCACCGACCCCAATTACTTTTGCAAAAGGAACATTTTTGCTTTTGACACCTTATCCCTCCGACCACTCCTTAGGGGGGCTCCTATACAAAGTTTATGGTTTTTGTATATTTATGCCATACACCTGAGCATATGACCTTTAAGAGAGTGCCGGAGAGGGTTAATATGTATCACCGACCCCATTATTTTTGCAAAAGGAACATTTTTGCCTTTGACACCTATTCCCTCCGACCACTCCTTAGGGGGGCTCCCATACAAATTTTATGGTTTTGTCGATAAAACCGGAAACTGTCGATAAATAGGTAGCAAGTTTAAGCAAACAAAAACATCAAATTTTGTTTTTATATTTCATGTAATTGTGTAAAATTTATATACACAATGTAATGTAATGTAATGTAACAATGTAATGTAAGTTAGAGAGTTCTAACATGAATTTTTGTCGCATTGAGGATCAAGCAGACCAACAAGTGCTAACATCAACATTGTACGATCAGTACTTTAGGCCCACAAAAGGCTCAAAAAGTTATATAAATACCGACACCTGATCACTATCAACCACCCTACTTACCTCCGAAAATGACGTATTCTACGTCAAAACAAAAACAATATTAATTATAATATAAATAAAAATTATTTACATTATATACACATCTAGACAAAAAAATAGGTACACCAGGGCTTAAGTGAGTTTTTTTGAAATAATTTATTATTCAAATATTTTTTTTTGTACAAAAGTAATTATAATTTTAGAGTTCAATATATTAAAAATAAAAAAACAATTTGAATTCCAAACAAAAATACAGAAAAATAAGTAATTCATAACAATGATTTTCATGTGGCCATAAAAATAGGCCCATCGGCAGTTTCTAAAGAAAAAATTAGATAATTTAATTTTATTTATTGTTTTGAGAATACCTCAGGTTAGTACAAAGCAGTATACTGAATATCCACCATTAGTCTTCAAAACAGCCTGAATTCTTCTAGGCATGGACGAAACCAAATGCTGGCACGTCTCCAATGGTCTCCAATTGTACCATGCTTGCTGAACTTTTTCCCACAAATCGTCCTTATTTTTAAAAGTTTGGTAAGATATCCTTTTCTTCAATTCACCTCAAAGATTCTCAATCGGGTTGAGGTCGGATGATTGACTGGGCCAGGACATACAGTCGATTTTGTTGTCCTTAAAAAAATCCTTTACCAACTTCGATGAGTGTTTGGGGTCATTATCTTGTTGGAACCACAAAACTAAGGGCATTTCTTCACTTGCGTAAGGCATATTCCTTGTAATATTTCCACATATTTGAATCGGGTCATAATGTCCTGAATACGAAATATTTGGTCTACGCCATAGTTGGAAAAGCATCCCCAGACCATTATGTTTCCGCCACCATGTTTGACCGTTTTCCTTGTGTACCGCGGATCAAAATCTTTACATTTTGGGCGACGAACATTCCTTGCGGCATCATTAGAAAACATATTTCTTTTGGTCTCGTCGCTCTATAGGATGTTGTTCCTCTTTTTGACTCCTTCATCTCCTGACCATGAGGCATGAATTTTGGCAAATTTTTTCCTCACGTGTAAGTTTTTCTTACGAAGGAGTGGAACCTTACGGGCTATTCTGCCATAGAGCTTTGAATCCACTAACCTTTGTCGAATAGTCCGTGAAGATAATTTGTTGCCTAATTCTGCTGCTATTGTTCTTGAACCTATAAAGGGTCCTTTTTCCTCATTATATTAATGCGATGGTCATCGTTTAGTGTGGTTTTCCGTTTTCTTCCATGTTTTTCTCCAACTTTTTTTTCTTTAAAGCATTCACGACAAAATTTTGAGAACGTCCAAGAATTTTGGCAATCGTTGCATATCCATTTCCTCCAGCACTCATCTCAATAGCAATCCGCTTTTATTCGGGTGTACAATGATCACAGCGACCCATCTAGATACCAAAATCTTTTATAAAGGTTTCAAAATTTAAAATTGTTTCACAAACTTTTAAAGAAAAAGTCATTTAAATGCACTTAAAATATTTTTTCTGAAAGTGTACCTATTTTCTTAATTTTAGTTTTTCTTGGTAACTAAATTTTAGATTAGAAACTGCACTGCAAATAGATTGCCTGTCAATAACGGGACAACTTGTGTAACGGTAAGTTTTTAACGTTCAATTAAACTATGACATATTGATCAAAAAGCATTTTTTGGGGGATGTACATACCTATTTTTTTTGTCCAGATATGTACATATACTATACATAAAATCAATAAAACATAAATTAAATAAAAAAAAAAAATGAAAATGAAAATAAAAAATAAATATTTATAGAAAATAAAAATAAGTATCGCCCATTTCACATTGAAGTGTAGTATCAGTTGCACTGGACCATCTCCGATTTGGCTGAAATTTTTTTCTTGGATTGGTTTATTGATTAGAAAACCAAACCCGAACTTATAAATTTTTAGAATCATTTTTAGCTACCAAAATAGGCTATATTCTGAAACAACGGAGCTCAGTCAATTGAAATCAGATTTTCTTAACCCTTAAATGCATAGTGTGCCATATATGATACAACAAAAGAATTTATCCCCACGTCTGAACGGAGTAATTTTGGGAAAAATAATAAACCTTTTGGGTCACACCGATTTAAAGGTTTCGTTCTCTTCGAACAGAGTTATACTTACAGAATTCAGCTGACTGAATTATTTGGAGCAAAAGTTAATAAATGTTGAATGCAAACAAAAAAAAAGGCCAAGCATTTAAGGGTCAACCCTTTGACGACCATTGGGACACCGGTGACACTTTTACTTTCGGATTTTTCCTGGAAAAACTATGCAAACGATTTTTCTTTACAAGGTATCATTTAACAGGGAATGCATGTGGCTTTCAGAAAGTATTTAATTTTCAAAGGTAGATTCACCCCTTTGCCTACCAGACCACCCCAAAGTCGAAAAATCTTTACTTTTTCTCCTCCTTCTTCTTGCTGCAATATTTTGGGGGTAAGAGGAGATATAGGTAAAACATTTTTGGAGAAGTTGCGGGCAACCTTCCACTTTTTAACAAAATATAACAAAAAAAGATAGTCCACTTGGGCTATCCACGCGACCACCAAATCTGATGGGACCTATATGTCCCATTGGTCGTCAACGGTAAAAATCTAAGACATATTTACTTTTGTTGAAAAGTTGATTTATTTGAAATAAAAATAAATTTGTTTGCATTTTTGATCAATGCATTGAATTTTCATTTTCTTATGATGAAATTTTAAGTTATTTCGATCATTGGTGAAGCAAAATGATTTTTTGCAAAATGAACAAATAGTATTTTTTCGATGGCCTTTGTATTGTTTTGAGCAGAAAATACATTCTTACATCCTATTTTACTTTTGCAGAATTATCGGACAGGGAAGTGATATCCGCAAATTTAAATCTCTTACAACTTCGCGGTTGGTGACCGTATTGATCATTTGAGTAGCCATTTGAGTGTGGCAAAATAAATTGGAAAAAACGCTAAAAGCCGTTTCAGCCTCCACCTTGGACTATAAAAATGTTAGCTCAGTCCTTCCCCCCTCTGGTGAACCCTAGATCCACACACTCAAATAAAAGCGATCGCAGAAAAGACGCAAGTAGAATTTGGTCTTTGATTTGCGATCGTGTTCGTAGTAATACTGAAATAAAAACACAAAATCAAAAGTGTAATTTTCTTTCTAATGGTGGTACTTTGACCACTCTACGACTATTGGTCCAAAAGATATTTCCAAAAAAAAAAGGTCAAAAATTCTTTAAAAAAATCCCAACAATTTTTTGTTGCGGAGTTTTGTTTTGCATCAAATGAAAGATCCGACTTTTTGGAAAATTTAACCTATTTTGTGATATTTCGTAAAGAGGTCAAAGTATTACCATTGGAAAGGTTATTTTTCATCATTTCATTCTATATCAAACATTACGTCGTAGCAAATATAGAAGGCCAGATATTTTTGTAGAATTTTTGGGGTCTTTTAACAATCTTTTTAAATAGTTTGGGAATATCTCCCAAACCAATAGTCATATAGAGGTCAAAGTACCATCATTACAAAGGTTATTTTATTAACTTTCATTGATTAAATTTCAAAACAGATTAAAAACAACGAGTTTTCATAAAGTAAAACAAAATTCAACCTCAAACTTTTCGTGCGCATACTGTCAACAAGAGAAAATAGTGGTATACATTTTTACCGTTGACGACCATTGGGACATATAGGTCCCATGATTTTTCACACTTTTGCAGGAAAAAAAATTGTTTTTTGCGACATTTTTGTTTAGAAATATGGAGTCGCTTAACACGAATCCGTTGTCGGATTAACGAATTTTCCAGCGGTTCAGGAGCGGTCGTCAAAGGGTTAAATAGGGTATCATTGAAAAGGTTACTTAAGGGGGGTTATGTACCCAGAACTTTCTTTCTTGCATTTTATTTAATCTTCAAGTCTCAAGAATATGTGGTTAAAATTTCGAAACGTCGATACCTCAAAAAATAACAAAGTTATAGCCTAGTCAGGCCAGCCGAGAGGGGGGGAACGGGGTGTTTCCCCCGGGCCCAGAGTTTTAAGGGGGTCCGGAGCGGTGTGTAAAAAAAAACTAACAAAAAGCTGGTTTGTTGTAGAGGGAGAAAAGTTCATATTTCTTCTTTGTTTTGTATTTACGATATCAAAAATTATAATGAAACTTTCTTATGCTCGTGGCGAGGGAACTTATGAATTTAATCCGTTGATACTTTTTTTCTAAGGTGGACACTTCTGGATGTATTTTTGACTTGCATTTATTCCTTTTAAATATATGTTTGTCATAACAACACAGTTTACGAGTATGAGTGTTTCACTCATCAGTAGAAATACCCAGTAGAAAATCTCACTTATAGTACACACGAGCTGTTTTCTTTCCTCTGGGAATTAAGTACACTGGATAAAGATACTCTCAAGAAATCTGCAGAAAAATGTTTAAAAAAGAACGAAGCTGATATTTCCAAAGAATTGAAGAGTGAAATCGTTCATCTCAAAAATATATACATAGCAAATTTTCATACAAATCTTTCTCCATTTGACTTCCTGAATGCTATTTACGCAAAAAGTCTTCACACTCTCTTTAGAAACGTTTGTTTTGCCTTGAGAATATTTTGCATTTTCCTGTCAGCATCGCTAGTGCCGAACGCTCCTTCGGTGTTCTATCGCGAATCAAAAACTTCAACAGATCATGTTCTACACAACAACGTGTATCCGGGCTCGCGATTTTATGTATAGAATCGGAGTTGGAAAAAAAATTATACTTTGATGTTATTGTTAATTTTTTATTTTAATAATATTTAATTTAAATAACTTTGATGTTTTGCCTCTGCCAAAGCAAGGCAAATAAATTTACATGAATAAAAAGAACTAAAATACAAAAGAATAAAAAGATTGGGTTAATGCAAATCATCAGTAGGTTTCATTTATTTTGAATTTTACTTAAATATCACAACGCACTATAAATAATAACTAAGAACTAAGTAATAATTTTCGCATGGATCTTGCAATAGATTGCATTGGTTAATACTTTTAAAATTGAATTTTTTTTTTTTGTGTTGAAAGATTTTGAGAGGGCCCATATGTTGTAACCCCCCGGGCCCGAACTTGGCTCTCTGCGGGGCTGAGCCTAGTGAATGAACTGACTTTCAGAGCGCGCAGTGTTGGGCCTTATTTCCAAACTCGTTTTTCTCAAAACCATAATTTGAAAGACGATGACCAAGATTTCTTAGAACTCAGTGAACCGATCGTTTTCATTTTTTTGCAGGCTTACTTAACTCATAATAATCTCATACATGTCATAAGATTTTTTTTCGTAGCTTCGTTCATTAGTTATAGGCAAAATAATGACGAATTTTTGATCGAAAATCGTTTTTAGTACGTTCGGAAGTCCGCCATTTTGTGAAAAATTAATATTTTCCAAATCGACTATGACAAGTACGAGTATCAAGTATCTAGTTTAATAATATATTTAATGTTTTTGTTTCAGATGACTTTAGGAGGAGCAATCTTGGTCACCGCAATTTACCTTTTTTTCGCAGCGCTCTATAAAAAATGCTGTATCTACCTTAATACTAAATTTTTTTAAAATAAAAAAAACTAAACATACTCTTGAATGTGTATATATATATAATTTAAAAACACTCATTTAAAAATATCCCTTAGGTTTCCTTAAAAAAATGCACAAACATGACCTTTTTTCGGCCTCTGGGTAATTTTTTGAAAAAAAATTTCTGGGTATATTTCCCCCCTTAATTTCAATGTTTAATACCATGCCAGCAATAGGCGCTTTAATTTTTTTCTTTTTCATAATTTTAATTTTTACACGCTGCATTACCTTTTATATAATATATATATAGCATAAATAGGCGTAGGCAAAACAGTTAAGAACCATTTTCTCCCGTGTTTCTCAACCGATTTTGATCATTTTTTTTTTAAATCAATAAAAGTAGGGAGAAGGAGTGCATCGAGTATATATGGTGAGCGTGCCACATCCCATACAACCCGAATTTGCGATATCCAAATCTTTAGAGTTATGGGTCACACAGCCTCGAAAATCGGTATTCGACCTCAAATCACACGTACCATTCCAATGGCAACATTTAATGGGCATTGAAAGAGGGGCGTGGTACTTTTCAGCAGCACAAATTTTCGGTATAACATTCGAACTATAAGTCACAAATCAATTATACTCGGTAGGAACTTCCTATTTAGTCAATTTCTTCGACTGGAAAAATTATGCGAGCATTGCAATAGGGGGTGTGGTACCACCCATACAATTCTAAGTATTTATATCGAATAGCTTTGGAAGTAAATGCTATATAACAATGAAACTCAAACCCACTTGGTGATATTATTCTAGAAGAAAGTAGAATATGGGAAGTAGAGTATTGGGACGGGCATTCGATAAAGGGGTGTAGCTCTGAACATAAAAGCCAAATTTTGGATATCGAATAGCTTTGAAAATAAAAGTCACAGAACATGGAAACTCAAAGTGGAGTTACTATTTTGTGATTTCCTGCTGGTGGTGCGTATGGTGCGGTTTGAGTTCAGTTACGTTTGCAGATGTGTGAAGAAAGAAAAAAAAATCTTTTCAGTAAAAATACAAAAAAAAATTCAATTTTAAATGGTCGAATTTCGACCAAAGGCGACACTAGTATTTGAAAATAGAAACAAACATAAAGATAAGAGTTAGAGTTATTACAGCTAATGCTTATCCTTAACTTCAGGATAGCTTCAGGATTCAGCAGGGATAACTTCAAGAATTAGGACATGGGATCGGGCAAGAATTGGAACAGCGCTTAGTAAAAGAGAAGGATTAGGTAAGGTAGTACGACAAGGATAAGGATAAGAACTAGGATAAATATCAGAATAAGAATAAGAATAAGAACAAGATTAGGGATAACGGAAAGGATATTGTTAAGGATTAGGACATTGATAAGGATACAAGCGGGTGTGGGCATGGTATATTTGTATGTATTTGTATATATATTGGTATATTTGGTAGTATTTGTTTTACAAAGTGTTTTTAACATTTTACATTTTAAAACTAAAAACGATTCAGATATTTTTTTAAAACCATACATTTTAATGTGCTCCGAAAAACATTTAAAATATTTTTACAAAAAAAGGAAAAAACCCCAAAAAAAGACCAAAAAGAGTTTATTTACTACTGTAAAAACCAAAAACAAGGAACTTTTCATTCCGTCCTGAAATCACATAAAACTAATACAATTTCAACACTTCATCAGCAGTTCATATCAATTTATTCTAAAACATCCAATCTTTCTTTATGCTCCCGCTTCTGATTTCAATTTCTATCAAATACTTTCTGTCAAATTAACTGCGCGTAACTTAGTGGCTGCTACTTCTCAAACCCAAAGAAAGAAAAACAAAAAAATAAAGGAAGCACTATTTGCTTCAGCAGACCAATAAACGATTACGTTTGTTGATCCTTGGGGGATTCGAGGATGCTAACATGTCATCACAACGAAGATTTCTTCATTGCGAGCAAAATTTTTGTGGGTTTATCATATTTTTTCAATTCCAATTTCATTTGCAAACATTTTTCACAACAAGTTTTTTGTTGTTGTTGTTTTTGGTTTTTCGAGTTTTCTGCCCCTTTTGCTGGAATTTCCCTTTGGATTTGGCAGCGCCAGAAAAGTTTCAATGCTATCTCGTCAGTTTGAAGAGTTTTCTGCTTTCTTGGCTTCTATTTTTGTGTTTTGCATTAGTATGTGTGTGTGTGTTTGTTTGTTTGTTTGTTTGTTTGAGTTAATATCTCTCCCCAAGCAGTCCACAACTCAAAATAAAGAAAAAGTGGTAACGGTTTTTGCTTGTTCTTGCCGGTTGAGCTCTGTAGATTGAGGTTTTTCTTATCCTCCTTAAAGTTTCTTTAGAATAATTTTTGAAGTTTTTCCTTTTTTTCTTATGTTAATCGTGAAAGTTTTTCACATAGGCATTTTTTCCGCAGCATGTTTGGCTTTTCTATTTTTTTTTTTTCTATTAAAGCAAAAATAAAAAAAAAATACAACACCAACAACAGCTTAAAAGTTTTCACATGAACTTGTTGTTTTTGTTTTTGTTTATTTTATCATCATCTTCGGCAATTTCCTTTAAGTGGAAACAATCTTTTTTCACTTGTTTCTTCATGAATTGGGGTTTGCTTTTCCTGGCCCATATTTATGATCTTTTCTTTTTGCTGTTTTTTTTTTTTTTGCTGTTCTCTATCTTTTCTATTTTGTTGTCCCGACTGTGATTTTGATTTCATTAAAATGGGCGTGTTGTATGTTGGGTTGTGGCTTCATTTGGAATTCTTCGGAAATCTTAGAGAGAATTTGTTGAAAATTCAATAAATTATTTTAATGTTTTGTTTTTGTGTTCTTGTTGCTAGTTTAGAAAATGAAAACTTTGCCACTTTTAATTGAGTCAACATTTTTATGGCCTTTAGATTTTTTTTTTCTAGTTGTCTTATTTATTTCTTTATAGTTTTTTTTTTTTTTTTAAAGTCTTCGGAACACATCCAAACTTTTCTAAGAAAAATTCTTTAATCAAAATTCAATGCTCTCAAGTTGCTGTAGAATCAAATTGGTTTTTTTATTGTTTTCAATATAGTCCTTCACAACAGAAAGATAATATTATATAAAAGTATGGGTCTCTTTTAACGTAAACTTAAGTCTAAAGCAAAAAATTTCAATGCGCATTACTTGCATGCTCATATAGAGCGCTTCATTCTCCTTGCAAATAGTGCTTTTTGTATAGCGCTATATTTGTAGCACTTTCCGTAACGACAAAGTAGCATTTGAAAAATAATTAGATTTTAATGTCAAAAAAACTAATACCAAAAACGGAAAAAATCATCAAAACACGCCACATTAATTAATTGAATGCTTCAAAGTGCGCGCTTCTTTTAGAAAAAAAGTAATATATGAAGTATTTTAATATTTTAAGCTTAATATAAAGTGTAAATATAGAAATATAAAGTGTAAAAGATATGAGTTACAAGTTGTTGGGGTACAGGAAGCGCCACGTTAAAAACGTTGACATATTTTCGGAATCTCATCCCCTATATGAACTGGTAGGTATTCGGCTATTCTCGACGTTATTTTCCAGTCCTGTTCCATCGTTAAGTTTTCTTAACTTATTTTACAGATATTATACGTTAAGTCTATTGTGGGCAACACACGGGTTAGAAAAGTATTGAGTTTTTTTTTTCAAAGAGGAAGCACTTCTTGAAATAAACTAGGATGGCCGTCAGAAGAAGTTTCTAGTAAATACTTTGAAATTTTTAACGGAAATTGTGTATTGTAAGTTTGAAGTGGCGTCCGTGGCGTCCGTGGCGTAGTTGGTTAAAGTGCGTGGCCGCTATGTCAACGAACTTTGGAGACCCAGGTTCGGACCCCAGCAGCGACAGAAAATTATTTGAATTAAAATAATTTTTCTGTATGGCCGCCACCTCTCTGCAGACAATGGCAAACCTCAGAGAGTAATCAAAATGCCATGTAAAGCTTCTTGAGAACGAGAACATTCCGTTCATCGCCGTTCGGAGTCGGCGTTAAGCATGTAGGTCCGGTTCTCGGTCAATTGTGTACAAACTTAATAACACGCACAACACGATTGATCATAAGAAGCTAGGTCAAAGTCCTTTCAAGGGCTGAAATGGCCAGTTATTTATTTTTTTTTTTTTTTAAGTTTGAAGACATTCCGTAATTGTAAGATATCAAAAATGAAAATGATGTTGCAATATTTTTAGTTTTGTTTTGTTTCGTTTTAAAAATACATTGTATGGTTCTTTTGCTAACATGAACATGTTAATTTCTAATAAAATAATATTAAATTGAAAAATCATTATCTAGTTTCTAAAAACATTTTATAAAACAAAAATTTCCAAATTTTTATATGCACAACAATGAGAACAAAGCGCTCGATTCTCGCCACATTTTAATATCAAATACAAGGAGAACAAAGCGCTCGGTTTTCGCCACATTTTTGTTCGAATTGCAAGGCGAACAAAGCGCTCGGCTCTACGATTTCATATTTGCTATAGCGAGAGCCGAGCGCATACCTCTGATGACATGCCTATGTTAAAAAATGCGCTATACGCAAGGAGAATGGAGCGCTTAACTGTTTTTTTGGAGCGCTTTAGATGGTCTCATGGGGCTATCGGTTCCCTGCTGGGTAGTAACTCAATATTAATTTTTTATGTTCTGTGTCCATACACGCAAAAAAAAAAACGGTTATTGCCAGTTTGCCGCAAACGAGCTTCGTTTGTCGTACTTGGGATCGTTATTTGCAAACGTTTCAACAGTTGTCATAATAATTGTTAGTTGCGAGAAACGCGTCATTTAGTTGTAGGTAATTAATTAATTTCGTTTGTCATATACGCGAATGATTTTTAAATTGCAGTAATTGAAAAATTTAATTTTTCCAACTGAAAACTTCCTTTGTTTTTCCCTTCGTTGTATACACACAACGCTTATAATTCAGAGTTACTTTATGGACAAACTATGTTCTATATCAGCAAATTGGTAATTGGATGCAGATAGAAACAGGTGCGATGAGTACAAACCATAAGAAGAAGGACGGATATAAGACGAAATACAATTATTATAATAAGTAATAATGACCGAAATAGCTTGCGGTATATACATATATAAGATATATTTTTATGTTGACAACTGAATATTCGTCTGCGGCAAGTACAACTCGCAAACGAAGTTTAGTTGGCGATTTTTTCAGTTGCGGTGAACGAAAAATTTCTATGCGTATTTATTTTTGTTATAATTCATCATAGATTGTATAGTAGTTTTAAGAAGTTAAAAAGCCTCTTCTGGCCTTTCATGCGAACTTGTTGTTGACCAATTTTATAATTTTTGTCATAGAATTCCTTGGCCGCATGTGGTATACATTTTTCCATTTGAGCAATATTCGCGATTTTAAGTTCGTTGATTGGAATTTCTTCAAAATATGCTAAACCGTCTGCATCAGGCAGTAATGCACATGCTTCATGGGCTTTTGTTAAGTTAAATAATTCCTGTGTTAGAGCGTTATCAATGTGATACCTACCAATAATTTTTCCAGGAGTTTGAGGATAAAAAAAACAGGTCCGTAAAAAGTTTAAACCTTGAAAGTAATTTTTTGATTTTGAGGTACTTTCTTTCTAAAATTACTTTTCAATAAAGCGTTTCCTTTAAAGTTAGTTTTGTCCAATTTTTAAAATCTATTATATTTTTTGTTTCCACAACAATAACTTTGGATTTTGAGATCGTGCTAGAATTTTCAATAAGATGATTCTAATTTTAGTGGGTGTATACGCGGTCTTCTCGTTTAATTCTTTAATTCTTGGAACAATACCAAAGTTGCGATTGCAGCCATTATAGAATGCCCACACTGTGGAAAGTATTAATATATCTTAATTTTTCTTTAAGATGTCAACGATATGCAACTCTGGCTTGTGATACCATTTAATCGAAAGGAGCCACCCCATTAGCACCTGCCTGGCCACTGTAGAGACCGTACTACAAACAGGCATACAACCCATGAGAAATACACTCTAACAAGAGAATATTTTATGATTTCCTGCAGTAGTCGTAACCATGTGGTAAGCCATATAAGTGAGCCATAAGTTAATAACATAACACAAGCAAGAAACAGACCACGATCCATGGCACACATAGCTCGTCTGATAAGTCCCCATTGATAATCTGATACAAAAAAAAAAAAAAAAAAAAAAAAACTAGGGCGTCACGAGGGCTCGCAGGGCATTGCTTGATGTAACGAAAATGAATTTCGAAATTGATTAAGAAAAATATTTGGACAAGGATGAGGACAAGAATACGAAAACGAACGAGAACAAGGATTTGGTCAAGAATTCAGACAAGGTTTCGAAAAAGATTTAGAAAATTATATCATTACTCATACAATATATGCCTACATATCTTTCTTTCCACAGGATACTCAGGGCAAAAATGAGAACTTCAATGTATTAAGCTAAAAATTATTTCTTTTGTTCAAGCATGCAATTTTTTCTTGTGTAATCCTTAAATGCATTTTTCTCCTGTTTGACGTTGTAGTTTTTCACGACCACGAAAAATTGTGTAATCGACACCGTTTACATTTGGTTTTTTGATAAGATTATGCGTGTATTCATCAATTTTTCTTATGCCATGCTTTTTCCTTTTTGGCAAAATTTCCGAGTCAGAATTACACATTTTTCGGAGCTTTTCAACTTATAAGTAAGTATTTTCACTTGCCGTGTTATTCAATGACACAATAACTTTATAAAAGCATATATAATGTGCTTATTCCATTTTTTGCTTAAATTCAGTTTCTTAACCACTGTAAACAATACAATAAGCGCACATATACTCAAACTCCGCGGAATGAGTACGTTTATGCTAGAAAAAGTCATATTTTTCAATTAAACTGTCAAAGCTCATCTGGAAATGCTTAGTGATGCCGAGGAGCTGGAATTAAAAGGAAGTCCTCGTATTATCATTTGTGCTCAATTTGATTTGCCATTTTACAATGAATAGACTGACACAAGAACAAAATTGTAGAAATTTATTTCGAAAATCATGATTCAATTTGGGAATGTTTCCATGCGTTACGTCCATTGTATCAACACTAGCCTTTTCCCGGCGCGCGTTGCTGCACCCCGCAACTATATGGGAACATAGTAGGTGTATTCAAAACTTTTCTTAGACTCATAGTTTGACAACACTGTCATTTTCCACTGCCCGTTATAGTTTCCCAGTAGCACGAGATCACCAAATAGTAACTTCATTTTGAGTTTGTCAATGATCAATGATGATCATCATTATTCGATGATGCAAATTTTAATTGCATGGGTGGAGCCACACCCACTTATATAATGCACATCCCAGTTTCCTAGTAGATGTTCATTACCCAGTTTTAGTACAGTTGCCTACAGTGGGCATACAAACTAAATTATCAAAATGTAGCCCAATCGACGGAAACCGTAGGAAATATAGCATTTTTATTGATTTGTGGGCGGTAAAAGGGGGTGTGACAAAAATTTAAACCATCTCGTACTTGCAAAAAATGCACTGCCAAAATTTCAGCTCTATCGGCTCAGTAATTTTGAAGTTTCCAGCCATCGCACAGACAGCGTTTTGCTTTTTGCTAACTTTTGATTGGTAAGAGATACTAAGATAATTTTTTTTAAAAAATTAATTTTTTAGCTTGTTTATTTTTGCAAAAATATAAAAATTCAATATTAGATAAAAAATTTTGTTCTTAGAATTTATTCACCTTTAATCGCCTTGTTTTTTTAATCACAAAAATGGTTTTTAATTTTAGCGTAAAATTGAAATAACTTTTGCTTATAAATGTTATAGCTTGTAAATAGAGTGGAAAATTTGCGAATTTGAATTTAAATTATTTTTACAACAAAAATAAATTTTGAGCCTTTTTTGAGGAAAACTCCAAAAATTTCAGACCTTTTTTGAAAAAAATATTTAAAATATATATACTCAACTAACGGTATTTTTGCAATAAGGTTTTTATAGTACTTTGATAAAGCTTTAAGACACAAAAAAAAAATTTAACAAAGTGTATAAAAAAGCAGTGGAAATATTTGAATCGAAAGTCACAAAATTAAATTTCTGATTGTGTTTCTCTTATTTTTGAGCACGATTTTGCATTAAATATATCGCTGCAGTAAAATTTTTCATAGTTTTCAAGATATGTTCATGTTTTTGATGTGAAAATAACAAAAATATTTTAATTTTACTAAATTTAAGAAATATTTCATATTATGTAAATATTTGCATATGTAACAACTAAAAATATGCGATTTTGTTAAAAATTTGTACCATATGGTGTCCAAGGTGGTTCAAAGAAGATACTGTCGAAAAACTCATCGTACCTGAGAACTACTATGTACCAATTTTTATTCTAATCACATGAGCGGTTTGGGTGTTTTAGGTGGTTTTGCAAAAAATTTGTACTGCAGCGCTCTTTGGTGTTCAAAATAGGTGAAAAAAGATTGCAGCAAAACACTCAACCCACATAAAAACCACTGTATACCACTTTTCATTCTAATCGCATTAGCGGTTTGTGAGTTTTAGGAAGTTTTATAAAAAAATTTTACTACAGCGCTCTTTGGTGTTCAAGGTGGATAAAAATTGATAGCACACAAACACGCACCGTACCAAAAAACTTCTATACACAAATTTTCACGCTAATCGTATGAGTAGCTTAGGAGTCTATTGCATAGTTACATACGACATTTAGTTCCAAAGCAATTCGCTATCATAAATTTGGCCTGTGTGGCCAAATTCCCCCTAGTCTAATGTTCGCTCAAATATATAGTAACTACCTCTTGGGCCCATAACATCTTCATATCAAGTTCCACTATCAAAACATGTACAACTCAGGAATAATAATGATTTATAAAAAGTGGGCGTATATATAGTTAGACCACGCCCAGTTTTAGTATAGTTGCCGACAGTAACCATACGAACTTATTTACCAAATTTTAGTCTAATACGACCAATTTTATTCTTAAATATAGCATTTTTATTGATTTGTAGGCGGTAAAGGGGGTATGGAAAAAAAGGGGTACGCCTTTATATTTCGCGCAAATGCAAACTAAAGTGAGACTTGCCAAATTATTCCAATATTTCATTTATTTCCAATTACCCTTGCAAATATTTCCCCATAACACCATATGTGCGCACCTGTATTTTTTCACAGCTGTATTGTTGATAAGTTCACTAAAATGCCTATAATTCATGAACCAATAACCATACAAAGACGGTTTGTACAAAAAAACCTTCGTATTGACGTCACTTTTCGTCGTAAATTGTATTTCCAGAAACCATAATCCAAAATCATAATCAAACACTAGGGCGGCTCGAACTAAATGGAAAAAGTAAAGTCAAAAAGCACACAACATTTTTTAATCTTTAGGTATATATCCTGAATATGAGGAAAATCGGTGGAGTATCTTGCCACCCTAAATACCGATGAATATGCCTCCAAAATTTGTTCTTTTTTATCATAATTTATTAAACAAGAACAAACAAACCCAAATTGGTTAATTTCGATTAGCGATGCTTACAAGTCCTTACTAAAGCCTTAACTAGTGCAAAAATAAATTTAAAAGTTATAGTTTTGCCCCCCATCATTTCGCGAAAATCTCTCAAAATTACGCAAATATTATTAAATTTTGTTGAATAAGGGCTCATTGCAAAGGTCTTGTAAAGATCTATTGATTAACCCGCATCCATCGGAAATTTCTAGAAACGAAAAGTACGTTGTGCATCAATTTGATGCAGATACAAAAAGACAATATTATTCATTGAAATATTTTCAATTTATTAACTATTTTAGCGTGATAAGTATAAGACTATCTCTAACTGTAGAACTGCTCACTTGTTTATTTTGATATTTTAGGAAGGTAGCCAAAATTCTGAATTTAAATATGCATATTTGTTTTTAATATATGAATGTGTTTCAAGAATTTGCATCAATTTGATGCAAACGATGGATGCGGCTTAAATAAGTAAACAGTTTGGATAAGTAAACAGTATGGGTGAGTTTGTTCATGTTTAAAAAAAATTCGATAAAAAACCGATTTTGGAGACAAAATCATCGGCATTTTCTGTGTCTGGAGACCGATTTTCCTCAAATTCAGGATATCATAGTTTTTCATTATAAAGATTCAGATATTGAGTGTGCTTTTTACTTTCAAAAATGAGTCGGCCTATTTAAAACTAGTGGCATAAAATTATGGTCTTAATAAAGTCAATTTTCAGTTTTAAATCCATTAGTCTTCAGTATTTTATTTATATACATCTCTAAAAAAGAACATCCCTAATGTTAAGAAAAAATTTGAGGCAATTTTTTGAGCCAGCAATTATTAATAAGTTATTGCACCTAAGTTTATCCAATAAATCCTTCTAGTTATTGGTACAATACCAAACAAAAATATCATTAAAGATTTTTACTACACGCAAACAAAAAAAGAGTTGACTGTGTCTTGGACACACCCGTAGGTTTTGACATGACGGTGTTTCTTTATAATCCTATTTCATGTCCAAACTCTTCGTTCGTTTTATCCATGACCAAATTCTTGACTTAATCAAATATACCGAATCCCTTTCCTAGTTTGGAAAGGTGTATTTTAGGTATGTCTAAATTTTTGTCCATTTCCGATTTCATAGTCCGGTTGCGTTGTGTTATTTTTTGCTTGTGAGCAATATTTGTTGTCACGAAAAAACAATTGAAATCATAACTGGATTTTTGTTGTTGTTGATGTTGTTGCTGTTGTTGCTGTTGTTGTGTTGGTGTTGGTGTTGGTGTTGGTGTTGGTGTTGGTGTTGGTGTTGGCGTTGGTGTTGGTGTTGGTGTTGGTGTTGGTGTTGGTGTTGGTGTTGGTGTTGGTGTTGGTGTTGGTGTTGGTGTTGGTGTTGATGTTGGTTTTGGTGTTGGTGTTGGTGTTGGTGCTGGTGTTGGTGTTGGTGTTAGTGTTGGTGTTGATGTTGGTGATGTTGTTGATGTTGGTGATGGTGTTGATGTTGGTAATGGTGTCGGTGTTGGTGTTGGTGTTGGTGTTGGTGTTATTGTTGGTGTTGGTGTTGGTGTTGGTGATGGTGTTGATGTTGGTGATGGTGTTGGTGTTGGTGTTGGTGTTGGTGTTGGTGTTGATATTGGTGTTGGTGTTGTTGTTGGTGTTGGTGTTGGTGTTGGTGTTGGTGTTGGTGTTGGTGTTGGTGTTGGTGTTGGTGTTGGTGTTGGTGTTGGTGTTGGTGTTGGTGTTGGTGTTGGTGTTGGTGTTGGTGTTGGTGTTGGTGTTGATGTTGGTGATGGTGTTGATGTTGGTGATGGTGTTGGTGTTTGTGTTGGTGTTGGTGTTGGTGTTGGTGTTGGTGTTGGTGTTGGTGTTGGTGTTGGTGTTGGTGTTGGTGTTGGTGTTGGTGTTGGTGTTGGTGTTGGTGTTGGTGTTGGTGTTGGTGTTGGTGTTGGTGTTGGTGTTGGTGTTGGTGTTGGTGTTGGTGTTGGTGTTGGTGTTGGTGTTGGTGTTGGTGTTGGTGTTGTATTGGTGATGGTGTTGATGTTGGTAATGGTGTCGGTGTTGGTGTTGGTGTTGGTGTTGGTGTTGGTGTTGGTGTTGGTGTTGGTGTTGGTGTTGGTGTTGGTGTTGGTGTTGGTGTTGGTGTTGGTGTTGGTGTTGGTGTTGGTGTTGGTGTTGGTGTTGGTGATGGTGTTGATGTTGGTGATGGTGTTGGTGTTGGTGTTGGTGTTGGTGTTGGTGTTGGTGTTGGTGTTGGTGTTGGTGTTGGTGTTGGTGTTGGTGTTGGTGTTGGTGTTGGTGTTGGTGTTGGTGTTGGTGTTGGTGTTGGTGCTGGTGTTGGTGTAGGTGTTGGTGTTGGTGTAGGTGTTGGTGTTGGTGTTGGTGTTGATGTTGGTGTTGGTGTTGGTGTTTGTGTTGGTGTTGGTGTTGCTATTGGTATTGTTGTTGTTGATGCTTTTGCTTTTTTTTATATTTGTTTCTCCATCGGTTGTGCTTTTCCTTGGTGCATTAATTTAGCTTTAGCTGCATGCAAACAATTTAGCAAAAGTTGTCACATATGCGTCACATTAGGCGGTTCCCAGAAGCTCACATGACACCGGAAATTTTTTCTTTAATTTTGTCATGTACCCGAAGACCTCATCTTTATTTTTAGTTCCTAAAATTTACCATTACGTCAGTAGTCTCAGAGTAAAAATTCCATGAAACGTTTTTTTATAGTTGTAGCATTTTTACTGCATTATGTGGTTGGCACCCTGCAATCATGACGATAAGAATTTTTTTTTTTGTAATTTAGTTGTGAGGCTTATCAACACATCTATCCTGTCGTAAAAATAAACTTACCACACCACGTCCCCTGAGTGAGTAATAATTCCATTCAACGATATAACATTTCTGTTACATAAGCTGCTATATTCACGACGTGGTATTGTTAGATTTTTTTTTTTTTTGTCATAAGGCCGAGTATAAATCCTTCATTTTTCCTTTTAAGTATTTATCGTAGCTTATATACTTACCGAGAAAAAATTCAATGCAACGCCGCTGAATGAATGTTGCATTGTCGACCTTTCAGCGGCTCTCTTTGTGTCCTCATGACATCAGAAATTTTTTGTCTAATTTTGTTGTGACGGCTTAGAACAAGGCTTTATTGGTGTATCATATTTTACATCCTAACACTAATACTCAGCGAGTAATAATTCCATGTAACAAATTTTCAGTTGAGTTGCTTAAGCAGCTCCCACCGCGTCCCAATGACGTTTTGAATTTTTGTTTTATTTTTATATTGAATTCAAAGAATTAACCTTTACGGTCGTACCATTTTTTTAGTCATAGCTCTTATACTCACCGAGTAACAATTCAATGCAAAGCCGATGAATTTAAAAAAATGCATTTTTCAACTTTTTGCAACTTCAAACACGTCAAAAAAAAAAAATGTATCGCAAGTTTGCCGCAAACGAACTTCGTTTGTCGTGCTTAAATTCGTTATTTGGAAAGGTTTTAACAGTTGTCATGTTAATAGTAAGTTGCGAGAATCGCGTCATTTAGTTGCAGGAAAGTTATTTCGTTTGTCATAAACGCGAGTGATTTTTAAATTGCAGCATTTGAAAAATTTGTTGTTTCCAACTGAAAACTTCGTTTGTTTTTCCCTTCGTTGCATAAACACAACGCTTATAGTTCAGAGTTACTTTTTGGACAAATTGTTATTATATAAGCAAATTGGTAATTTGCTTACTACGCGGACGGTGATAGCAACAGAGGTGCGACGGACGGGCATAGGGAGAAAGTTAATTTATGTAATAAATAATAATGACCGAAAAAGCTTGCGGTATATAGAATATATGTATATAGCATATGAATATATGTACATAAATATTTTCAAGTTCATGACAACTGATATTCAGTTGCGAATTTTCAGTGTCTGTAAACGAAAAATTTTTTGCGAATAACAGTCGGTAAAGCCCAAGAAACAATTTGAACATTAAATGTCTTAAAAATTTGAGTATCAATTTAATGCATTTCTCTTTTTCGACGTTGCTTTGAAAATTGCGAAATATTAAAAAAATATCTCAAATATAACTAAAAATAATTCATTATATCCCTCAATCTACGACACATTCAGTGGAATCATGTGCAAAATAATAAAAATAAGAACATCGCAAGAAGCTCGGTTGTTATGAGAAGAAACCGCGTGCTTAGCTGGAGCATCATGTGTGGCATTCGACGAATCTAATTAAAAATTTTCAAAAGAGAAAATCAACATTTGGCTAGATGAAAGCGAGAAAAACAACTAAGTTTACAAACAAACATATATACATACTAGTGTATATAAACTCAGCAATACCTAGCCAGCTAGTTGAAATCGAAGCGCAGCCAAAGTCGAAACCAACAGCCAAAACGTGGTTGTGTGGCAAGCCAAAATAATTTCACAATCCAAAATATTGTGTGGCATTTACGCCAAGGCAAACGCAAAATACGAACATAAAAATTCCAATGCATACAAAAAAAAAATTTGCTCGTCTCTGGCTAACAAATTCCTGCAACGTATAATAAATAAATGCTAGAGAAAATATAAAAAAAAAACAGAAATAAACAATATAAAATATTAGCAAACTATATAAAACATCTATGAAAAACAATCAAAAATCCTCAAATGCCGACGTGTCAACGGGCTCTGAAGCCTAATAAAATTATGCAAAGCTGAACTCATAGTTAGAAAAAATACTAAGCGACAAAATAAGCAAAACTTAATTGGTCAAATGCACTTGGACTGCAAATCACACTAATTTGTTGTAACAACAATGCGGCATTTTTTTTTTTTTTTCATTGCATTGATGCCAAAGCTGTTCTTGCCGTCGCCCCTATAGACACACCTCCCGCAACACTGCTGAAAGTCGAAGTTGCTCAAATAATGATGGTGCAATAATTTGCCCATCTATAGTGATGAGCAGATTTACATGCAACACACTTGCTTCGGGCCAGCAAGGCGTAGCTAGTTTACGGTAGTGATGAGTTAATTAAAACGTGCGTCCAAATGTGTCATGATTTGCTACGAGAGCTCAACTCCGTACAATGCAACGGAGTGCCACTGAGGCGAGTGTCATTTCCTAGTTAGTAACTTTTAATGTCTTGCCACTTGATAGAAGGTGACACTTGCCAGGTGACAACCGAGTCGTTTAGTTCTCCAAGTAAGTGACTGGCAGTTAGATTAGTTTGTACAGAGCGTTGGTAAAAACCAATAAAAACTGTTCCTTAAATGGGCATCCAACTGTTTTCAGTCAATGTTAATTGTGTTTTCCGACTGTCGACGAATGGAAAACTTAACATAAAAATGTTTGTGCCCTAGTCCTGTCATGTCCATGGTCTGCTGTCGCATTTTAATTAGATTCAATTCAAATAAAGTTTGAATACAAAAAAAAAATCTATTTAAATATTGCTTACATCAAAGTCAGTTGGCTTAGTTAAATGCCAGAAATTTATTTCGTCTTTAGCATCATGCACTGTTAATAATTTTATTTTACATAAAAAAATGTAATTTTATAATATCCATAAGTATTTGTTATTAATTTTTTTAACTTTTACATATTAATAGTAATCAATATTTATATTGAAAACAAATTTTTCGTGCTCTAGGCCAAGTATGTTGACAACAAGACAACATGAAGAACAAAGAAGGCAACAACCAACAACAACAACGGCTCTGTATGGAGCAAATCACACAGCTTGACTATACAGACTGTTTCATTGGCCGCTACACCAACTCATCAGTAGCCTTTGTATGACTTTACACTGTGATCCACTCAAGCTACTAAGGTTCTACATATACTGCCAATATGCCGAGAAAGTTACCCGGAATTTATTTTTGGCAGAGAACGCTTGAATTTTTGTAACTGAGTTCTTATCTACTTTTTGATGCATACTGTACCAAGGTTAACAACCTAGATCGTATCATACTTTTAGGCATAGCCTTAGTTCATGTGCATCTTCGAAATTCGATCACAGCGGCTTACTGCTATCAGAGCATATTGAAGTTGTTGTTACTTTTGCTTGGCCTAGAGTTCGAAAAATTTGTTTTCAATATAAAAGATGAAAAGGCCGTATACAAATATTAAGATTAAATAATCAATATTCTTAACATATAACTTATAACATCAGGTACCAGACATTTATGACAGTAAGAAACTGTCAACGTTTTTAAGCTAATTCAAGGCCTTTGATCTCGAATTTGATAATCAAATTTTCCACACATGTCAGGGTTTGGAAAAAAATCAGAATTCCAGGTCGAACAATTTCGTAACGGAAATCTACTTATGCTTCGAAAATAACGTTGGTACTTATTTCTTGTCTAACCGCATCTTTATGTATTCCGAAAAGAGTACTCACGTTCGTGAAAGAAAGAAGCAACAATATTTTTTGATATGAAAAAATCTATTGCTTATTGTGTCCCACACGAACGATAGTGCACTTTTCGGAATACATAAAAAAAAAAGAAAAAACTTTTTCAATACCTAGCATCCCCATCACCTCATCACCCAACTTATTTTTTACCACATTTTCATAAGGGTTTTTTTAACATAGCTCGAACAAATTAATTTCATCACTTATTATACAGGGTTTTCCATTAAGGACTTGACAACGTTTTTTTTTTAATTAATCGCAAATCAAATGTTTATACCTTATAATGGGCTTTTTGATCATTGGTTCTAATCACGGTTGCCACTTTGGTACAATTGTACCAAAATTGGTACATTTATTTTCGCTTGGTACATTATTTTCTGATTTGGTTCATTTTGTAAAAGTTTAAAAATTTTATAAAAATCGAAATTTGGTAGCACTATTGGCGTAATGTTCAGTGGAATGGAAAGAAATAGATAAAAGTAGAAGATTATAATTAAAAGGAAAATTATAAACCTGGAGTATTCCGCTTATTTTTGTATAAATTATAAATTGTATTTTCAGTTGTACGCTTCAAGTGCGTGCAGGTGGAAGGAAAAACGCTACTAATAGAAAAGTTTATTAGTTTAAATTTAATAATATTTTGCTAGCAGATTGTAATAAAAAAACCAAAATCTGATGCCAGTCCACTTCTGACTGCGAAAGTGAAGCTGAATACAGCAGGTAGTCCTTTTATTTGTATTGAAAAATTTATTAAAAATTGTAAAATTTTATTTTATAATGTTGATATTCCTTCCTAATCAAAGACTGACTACAAAAGCTAGTTTCGTTCAGAATGGATGCAGAAATTTTCTTGGCTGCAAAACAAAAATGAGAATGTATTTTGTATCGTCTGCAAGGAATCGTTAGTGAACCACTTGCCACACTTGCACAGACATTCCAAGAATGCTTTGCATTGCCAAAATATTGAAAAAAAATAATAAAAAAATAAGATCACAATGGATGCATTCATGAAACCCGAAAAAACATCCTTTGAGAAACATCCTATGAAAAATATAAGTTAATGGCATCATTTTATAAAAACACATGTAAAATGTTGTCACATGTAAAATAAAGCTGGCATCATTATTGCAAATCTTTGAAAACTTTAAGATTCACCAAATTCTGACTTGTTGGCAACCATATCAGCTGTTCTCTTCAGTCATCATTAAATTGAAATTGTAATATAAACGCCAAACACTGGCGTACCATTTGCCACCTGCGGTAATATTTTATTTCTTTTAGCAACATTTCGAACTGTTGGTTCGTTGTTACTGTATTTAACCTTTATTTAAACGATATATTTAAACTGTTAAGAATATATGAATGAAAAAAGAAGTTTAACCCTTTCAATGCCAACTTATTCGTTCTAACGGCAGCTCAAGAGCAAGTGATGAAATTGACAGTTCAAGTGAACGAAATTCAATAGTTGAGTTTTATAAAATGCGAAAGTTGTACTGTTTTCACTACGCTATTGCGTTACTCAACGCTCAAGATCACGGGGTGAAGCGTTGCGTTTTATAAATTGCGAATTTCAACAACGCAGCGTGAAGTGATGTGCAGGGATTTATAAAATGATGCTATAAATATTTTTTATTTGTTCATATACACACAAATATACTCCAAGGAATTATAATAGATATTATAAAACTGTTTTATAAAAAAAAAATGGTACATTTTATTCCTTTTTGGTACATTTTTACGGAAAATTTGGTACGAAAAAAGATATGCGAGTGGCAACCGCAATGCAATTTAAAAATTTTAATTCATTGTTTTGTACCGACGTTTCGTTGATTTTTTGACAACATCCTCTGGGTATCATTTTATTGAATCTAAGAAAAAACATAAAAAATGCACAAACTGTAGATTTGATGACTTAATTTAAATATATTCATATTAAAACCGATAACACTAACATAATTACTTACAAAAAGTTAAAAACACTACATTTAAACTATTGACTAAATTTGACTTTAATTTGTGAAGTTTTTTCAAAAAATTGCTGCTGCCTTCTACTTCCGTGCCGATTTAAGTTTTGTTTAAAACCACTGCATGGCTCAGATTAATGTTGTCTTTGTCTTCCTTGTAGTTCGTTGTCGTCGTTAAGTTTTGTTGTATATGCAACATAGATGGGCACTTTGCAGTACCAGTAAAATTACAGTAAAATAAATTTTTACTGATAATGAAATTTAATTTTCATTACCAGTAAAATTTTACTGATAATGCAATTTAGTTTGCATTACCAGTAAATTTTTTACTGATTACTGAAAAAAATTGCAGTAAAAATAAATTTTTACTGATTACTGACAATAATTACAGTAAAAATAAATTTTTACTGATCACTGAAAAAAATTGCAGTAAAAATAAATTTTTACTGATTACTGAAAAAAATTGCAGTAAAAAGTAAATTTTACTGATTTCCAGGAAAAATTTCAGTAAAAAAAAATTTTACTGATTTTCGGAAAAAATTTCAGTAAAAATAAATTCTAACTGATCATGAAATTTCATTTGCATTACCCGTACAATTTTTACTGATTACTGAAAATAGCTACTGGTAGTTAAAAATCAATGCACACCCCATAAATAAATTCATTAAATCATTTAAAAAAAAAGCGATTCATTTTTTATTCTTTTAGACATGTATTATATACTTGCTATACGCTGTTAGCTTTTCTTAAAACAAGCATTTCAAAATTTACATCGCTGAGCTTTTGCCTTCTGGAACGATTAACAATCCCAGCGAATGAAAACAACCGTTCTACAGGTGCAGATGAAGGTAATGGGGTATTGTATTTTATAAAAACGTTTTTAATAGCTGGATGATTTTTTAGACAATTTGTCGTTGTGTCTCGTTCGACCAGGTATAAAATTGTTTCCTGTAGATAATTTTCCGAGTCAGTGGAAACACACTGTATGCTAACACCTTTTAAAGTAGATATACAAATACACATATTAATACAAATATTTAATATTTTTTAAAACTGCACTGCACAAAAAGACTCACAGCTATATTCATAAAAAACACTCAATAGTTAAAAACCTTTTTAATGTTCAATTTTTTTTACAATATTTGTGCTCAGATGAGAACAAAAAAATTTGAAAAATCCTTAACCAAAATTTTAGTGAAGGTTTCAACCATTTTTCAAAATTTCTCATTTATGAAGCCTTTAAAAGAGTTTTTTATCATTATTACTGCATTTTTTTTCATTAATCAGTAAAAATTTATTTTTACTGAAATTTTTTTCAGTAATCAGTAAAAATTTATTTATTTTTACTGAAATTTTTTTCAGTAATCAGTAAAAATTTATTTATTTTTACTGAAATTTTTTTCAGTAATCAGTAAAAATATATTTTTACTGTAATTTTTTTCAGTTATCAGTAAAATTTACTTTTTACTGCAATTTTTTTCAGTAATCAGTAAAAATTTATTTTTACTGCAATTTTTTTCAGTGATCAGTAAAAATTTATTTTGACTGTAATTATTGTCAGTAATCAGTAAAAATTTATTTTTACTGCAATTTTTTTCAGTAATCAGTAAAAATTTACTGGTAATGCAAACAAAATTTAATTATCAGTAAAAATTTACTGATTACTGCTATTTGTAATGCACTTAATATATAGTGCAGTGTGCCCATTAGGGTGGCCCTTAACTGTATGCGCAATTTTTTTTTTATAAATTGAATATGTGCGGTGCCCTCGTTTGTTTCTTATCATGCCAAAATTATATTCTGAAAATTTCAGGAAAAAATATTAATATTTAGACGTGCCGCAAAGCGAAACTTCATTCGAAATACACATTCATATTGGAAAAAATTGTTTTTTTTCAACAATAATTAAAATTAAGACAATTTTCTGTGATTTTTTAATCAACGAAACAAAATATCGCATTAGGCATTTAATTTATTTTCCCAACGTGCTATCATTCGTCGAAAACAGTTGACTAATACGAAAATTACATTTTTATTGTTTTTAAGAAATATTTTTTTTCCGAAAACAAATGAAATTAATGTAATTTTTTTTTTCAATCTTTTATTGGCGCATGAGCATAAACATTTCTTTCCAAGGAGATATTATGTGTCGAAATCGGGTAAAAATGCGAAAACTCGAAATGTTTAGTGGAGCAAAAAAGCTATTTTTAAAAAATACTTTTTTCGAAAATACATAAGTAAAATTAATTATTTTGAAAAAAATTATGTTTCTAATTATAAATTGTATAAAGTTTGTACGTTTCTAACACAACAGTAACCACATAAAATTAAATCTTAATCAATGCATTTATTATTTTATTTTTTTTTTTTTTTTATTTAAACTTAACACCGTTTATTATTCATAATTGTTTTTACTTTAGTTATTGTTCGTAGGGTCAAAATAAAATTTCACGACTGTATCCTGGATATTTCTTACGATAGTCCCGGATAATCATTAAATTCTCAATCAAATAATCAGAAATACATATATACTTTTAGGAGATAATCCTGTTGGTTTGTGTTCTTAGTTAGGAGGCTATTAAAATCAGTTATTAATTTAACCGCATGTTAAGATGTGTCATTACTTCTCTAAAAGTACTGATTTTCAGAACATCAGTGTAGTCTTTTTGAGATTTCCAATCTTTTGAATGTACTTAAAGGAAATCTGTTCCAATTTTGAAACGTTGGGAAAATTTCATTGATGATGGTGATAAAAAGTCTCAAAAAGTCAAAAGAAGATGGTGTTTGTATAAAAATACTTTCTTTCTGCTATCACTTTCAAACTGGTCATCTTCCTGGATTTTTTTAGCCATGTCAACTTTAATTTCTGTTGGAAGACTTTCGTCGAACAACACAAAAGGAGGAGAAAAGGTATATTTGTCTATCTGGGTTGTATTAATTCTCATGGAAACTGTAATTCATATAATATTTTTCCTGTGCTCTTTCTACATTATAATACTACACTGAAAAAAAAATGTTTTAAAATTGACGACAATTGTTATTAATTTGACGATATTTGTGTTTAAAAAATAGCTTGCAACAAATTTCGTCAAAGTAAGAGCAAATGTATTTAAAAATTTTGAAAAACATATGAAAAAAAAGTCAATTTAACAACACATTGTGTTTAATTTTAAGCTAACTTTTTTTTTCAGAGTAGTAAAACTCAAATAATAAAGCTAAACCAATTTTTAATTATTTTATAAATCATACTTTCTTCTCCTCGAGTTTGCGCTTCCTCTGTTTTTCTTTTTTTTCCGAATAAGTTTGAGCTTCTGCCATGCTCTTAAGACGTCAATCATGCAACGTCAATCATGCAACCGGGTCTTCCATTTTCTCTCTGGAGTAGTAAAAACTGTCTGTCATCCTCTATTCGGATTAGGTTCAGAACGTCCCTGTGTGAAATATCAAATAGATTGTAAAATTCATCGCAGAATAAAGTCTCCTTAATTTGCTGCTTTTCTGTTGTGCGTTACTGACTTCTTTGTAAATTTTTCGAACATTTGTGCAAATCTAACAACTTTTGAACACATCGATGGGGGAACTCTGGTAGGTATGCTTGCCTTCTTCCAAAAATCTATGCAAGTTAAGATCACCCTTTATTCAATAAGTAAATTGTAAATGTAAAGAAAATTGTATCTTAAAGATTCAAGAATGGTTTTGTCTTAAGATTCTTTTTCTTAAGCTAAAATTTGTTATGTCAGCAAATATTCTGGCTGATGCAATATTTCATCTTGTGATGAAATACTTTTGTTTATAATAACGCGATCAAGCCATCCTCAGTTTTGTTTATATTAAAAGCCTTTAAATAAGAGAAGAACTGATTTTCACAGTTAGGTTTTTAGCCCAGCTCAGCCAGTTGAGTTCCTAGAGTATTTAAGTGAAGTGAATAAAAAATAATAAACTTTTTTAAAAACACAAAAAGGTACAAGTGTTTAATTAATTTGCATTCTTCTATAGTAAGACTTGCACTTGTATTCAAAGATAATTTCACTGTTTTTATCTTAAAAAATAATACTTGAAGGACATCTATGTTAGAAGGTAACCAGTGCTTTCACTTTTAGTAGATTCAATTATATATATTTTTTGTCTTAAATGTAATAAGTTGATTGGTTAAACATAATTGCAGAACGTTAGTAAAATAATTTTAGAAAAAAATTAAAATTTTTTTTTTCGCTCGACCAAATAGTTGTAGTTTTCTCACTTTGTAGCCAATTTCAACGGATGATAGCTCGTTTGAGAGATAATGTTATGTAAAATACGATATTATGTTGAGTAGATTAGAAAAGAACATTAAATTGTCTTCATTTTAATTATTGTTGGAAAAAAAACAATTTTTTCCAATATAAAGGCATATTTTGAATGAAGTTTCGCTTTGCGGCACGTCTAAATATTAATATTTTTTCTTGAAATTTTCACAATATACTTTTGATATGATAAGAAATAAACGAGAGCACCGCACATGTTCAATTTCTAAAAAAAAAATTTAAGGGCCACTCTAGTGCCCATGTATGATATGCAAGCTTTCCAGCATATATTGTGTGTTCCCTTTTTTCTCTACGTCTAATATTCGTGTTTTTTCGAAATCAGCTGTGTGTCCATTTATTAGCATATGTTCTTCAAGTGCTGTTGATGTTTTATTGTTTTTTATGTTCGCTTTGTGCTCGGTTAATCTTGTCTTTAGTGATCTTTTCGTTGTTCCTATATATATTTGGTTACAGTGCTCTTCTGTGTTTCTTTTGCATTTAATTTCGAACCATTTGAGATATTTCAAAAACTTTATTATCAGCTTGAAGTCAATCAAAACATTTATGAATGGAACTCGAGTTAGTTCATATGGCCACCACGGGCACGTATGCAGCGGTCGATTCTTTGGACCCAATTTTCGATGACTCAGCCACACATTTCGGCCGAAGCGGACACTATTTCGCATTCAATGTTGGCTCTGAGCTTTTCCAACGTCTTCTGCTTGACCAATGACTTGACGTAACCAGGGTCGTCTTTAACTTTTTGGAGGCCCTAGGCACATTCATGTTAGGGTCCTCTTAATCCAGCAAATTTACAAACTCTGTAGCAACACTTGATATATCATTAGAAAGCTCTTGATAGATGAGCTTGCATAATTTCGTTCTCTAATTTTTACTACATATTTTTGACAGTTGGTGCAAGACGAAAGAACTGTTACTTCTACCTGGTATAATTGTATCATGGTAATGACTGCTTCATTTTTCAAGATTTCCTCTTCTATTGGTTCCGTTTTCGTTGGCTGGCTTACTTATTCAAACTTTAAAGATCCCAGACTAAGAGTTGCCTTACATAAGTTTTTAAGAACTATCCCGAATTCAAAACACATTCAGTACGTAAGTACATCTGATCTGATCTTTCGGAGAGTTATCACTAGTTATAACATAATCCAAAAAATTAAAGCTTTTAGTATTCACGATACAGGTTAGTGCATAAAAATCTATGTTCAAAAATATATGGTCTTCTAGTTTATAGATAAGCAAAATCGTGAACCACTTTTTCAAAGTCTATGTCTTTAAGCACATCGCATTATATGGACATTAGCGATAAACTGGTACTTTTTTTGAAGCATTGTACTTTTTAATTCATTATTTTCTTTTAAATATGGAGAAGGACCTTTACCCACAACAGTTAGCTACCATCATGTTTAAAAAGATTATCAATGCATTTCCTTGGAACTTTTGGAAATGTGTCTTCAATTTAGTTTTCTTGATGATATATTTCTGAGAAAATATTAGTTTTTTGATTTTCACGAGACTGGACAATAGAATACTTGAAAAGAATAATTGATCTTTTTAATGTAGGCATTCAATTTCAAACTCTTTATAGTTAACGTCTTCGTAATAGATTTCAGCAAATTCTTTGAAATTTGTCTCAATTTGGAAAATAAAGAGTATTCAAGCGAAAAAATAAAACAAACCGATGATTAATTTTTGGCGAACGATTCAAAGTAAAATCGTTAAATAAATTTCAAAGAAACTTTCCTTATACAGGGTTTTATAATAGGGACTTGACAACTTTGAATTAAATTTCTGAACCCACACTTTCACTAATCATTGAACTGTCACTGTCAATTAATTCAGTAAACTCAACATTTTCATCATGGTAAAGTACACGAACGAACAACGTTCTCCGATTGGGCTCTGGAAAAGATGCGCCAAGATGATGAATTTAATCGCACAATCATCTTCAATGACGAAGCTCATTTTTGGCTCAATAGGTTCATCAATATGCAAAAAATGCGTTATTGGTCGGGTGAAAATCCACACGTGCTTCATGAATCACCACTTCATCCACAAAAAATAACTGTTTGGTGCAGTTTGCATGCCAGCAGCGTCAGGACCATATTTTTTTGTCGACGATAACGATCGTAACGTAAAATGCCATACTGTGAATTGCCATCGTTATGGCGCTATGATTAGAGATTATTTTTGGCCCGAATTGGAAGATATGGACTTGGACGACATGTGGTTCCAACAAGACGGTGCCACAAGCCACACAGCACACGTTAGAATCGATTTATTGAAGAGTAAGTTTGATGAGCGTGTTATATCAAGAAATGGGTCAGTCGATTGGGCGCCTCTTTCGTGCGATTTAATGCTTCCAGACTATTTTCTTTGGGGCTGCGTCTTTGTCAGCAAGCCGACGACGTTGGAAGAGCTCAGAGCCAACATTGAACGCGAAATAGCGGTCGTTTCGGCCGAAATGTGTTGCCGAGTCATCGAAAATTGGGTCCAACGAATCGACCGCTGCATACGTGCCCGCGATGGCCATACGAACCAAGTCGAAATTCATTCATAAATGTTTTCATTGTACTTCAAGTTTTTGAAATATCTCAAATGGTTTGCGTTTTATTTAAAAAAAGAGTTGTCAAGTCCTTAATGGGAAACCTTATATTAATAAATTATTTAACAAGAGGAATAATACAAGTATAAAAAGTCACATCACTAACATACCTAAAACAAAACAGGCAAATAAACGACGATTAATAATATGTTAAATTTGATAAAATTTTCAGTGCCGCTCAAAAAGAAAGTGCGTATGAAAGTGAAATCCCGGCCGACCGAATGTCATGTTCGCAGAGGGAGTCGCGATCATCGAATCGGTTGACTTGGGAGGATCGCGTTCAGTTTGACGTTGCTATTCGTTTGTATTTTACTAATTACACTGTCAAATTTTCATCATATCTTTGGCTAAACAAGAAAAGTAAAAAAACGTTGATTTGACCAACGATTTGATGGAAGTTCACATTCGTCAAATTGTCATCAAATCCATATAAATTACTGTTTTTTAAATCGTTGAATGAATCGATTTGATGAAAGTGAACAGCACTTTTCGCAAAATTAATATGTTTATCGGTTATGGGTTGGTCATATATAGGAACTAGGGGGGCCCCATCGATCGCGGGGCCGTGGGCACTTGCCCAGAGTGCCGAATGGGAAAAAAGGGCATGGACGTAACCCCAAAGAAAATGGTCTAGAGGCGTTAAATCGCTCTAACGAAGCTGCCAATTGACTGGCCCATTTCTTTAGATAACACACTCATTAAACTTACTCTTCAATAAATCGATTGTAACGTGTGCTGTGTGGCTTGTGGCACCGTCCTGTTAAAACCACATGTCGTCCAAGTCCATATCTTCCAATTCGGACCAAAAATAATCGGTAATCATGGCGCGATAACGATGGCCATTCACAGTAATGTTACGATCGTTATCGTCGACGAAAAAATATGGTCTAATGACGCCGCCGGCATGCAAACCGCACCAAACAGTTATTTTTAACCGACTTCAAAAAGGAGGAGGTTCTCAAGTTCGTTGGTTTGTCGGTTTTTTTTTTAAATGTATGGACATCGATAACTCCTAAAGCACTTGCCCGATTTCCGTAATTTTGTGTCAAGAGATAGATACCATGAACGCGGAGATCCTTTTTAAAAAAAGTGGGCGATATTCGATAAACGGGCGTGTCAATATTATAAAAACACTGTATTTCAGTTAATATTGACACTAGGGTACTGAAATTTACAGTAAAAATACTGGGGTAGGCAGAATTAGGCTGAATAGAATTCAAAATATTAGATTAGGCTGTGGTCATATTAGAAAAACACTGTATCTCGAATCGTATTGACACTAGGGTACTGAAATTTAGTACTGGGGTAGACACAATTTTTAAATATTACTGTGAAGAAAGTGGGCGTTATTAAACAAAGGGGTGTGGAAATATTAAAAACAAACTATATATCGACTAATATTGACACAAGGGTGCTGAAATTTAGTAGATGGGTAGGCATAGTTATTACAAATTACAGTCAATAAAGTGGGCGTTATTCAACAAAGAGGTGTGGCAATATTATAAAAATTCTATCTCAGTTAATATTGCCACTAGGGTACTAATATTTGGTAAGCAGGTAGGTGGTAAGGTAGAATCATTTCCATAGCGGCGTTATTGTAAATAGGGTGTTGCACTTTTAGAAAAGTACTATATATCTGTTAATATTGATATTTGAGAACTGAAATTAGGCACAGGGCTAGATAGAATCATTATAAAGTACGGTAAATAAAATGGACAAGATTAGAAAAAGGGCGTGGAACTTTAATAAAAGTTGTAAAGAGACAGTAATGGTAAATGCCCAACAAACTTTCAGGAATTAATAAAACAAATTTTTTAAGAACAAAGTTTCACGTTTGAAATTTTACTCAAAAATACTATGACATAAATATTCTCTAAAAAGGAAGAAATAAAAACTTTTTAACAAAAACAAAACCGACTTCAAAATCACTACAAAGTAAAAAATAATTTTAAATAACTTTCCCCATTAATTTCTTGGTCAAATTTTAAAAGTTATTTACATGTATTACTAGTGGACCCTGCAAACTTCATCCCGCCCTAAATTAATTTTTGATCGAACCTTTGCGATCGATAACAAATGGTGACAATCGAATTTCAATTATTGATTGAATGATTTTTATACCCCTAAGTTCAAAAAACGTAAACGGGGTATATTAATTTTGTCACTCCGTTTGTAACGCCCATAAGGAGGCGTGGTAGGTATAGAAAAGTATATATATTCTTGATCAGCATCACCACCCGAATCGATTTAGCCATGTTCGTCTGTCTGTCCGTCTGTCCGTCTGTCCGTCTGTGATCACGATTACAGCCGTAATTTTAAAGCTATCATCACGAAATTCGATATTTAAGCTTTTATTTAAAAAATAAAGGTCAAGTTCGCAAATGAGCCAAATTGGATCATAGCCACGCCTACCTCCCATGCAAAGTGACTTTATCAAAACGGTAAAATCTCTTAAAATTCCACAAAAATTTATATATGAAATTGAAACTTTGCATATGAGCTTTGATATATAATATACACTCTGAGTATGAAATTTAACCAAATCGGATGAAAACCACGCCTACCTCCCATACAAAGTGACTTTACCTAAAATGTAAAATTTCTTTAAATTCCCCAAAACTTAATATATGGATTAAAATTTTGCATATGAACTTTGATATATAACCTGTACTCTGTGTATGAAATTCAACGAAATGGAGTGAAAACCACACCCACCTACCATAGAAAGTGACTTTATCAAAAAACAAAAGAGAATATTTTCTGTTAGAACTATGACGAAAATGTTTTTACAGATAAACATTTTTTGACTGCTTAAGACTTTGAATATACTTTGGTTCGGACGTGGGGGTATTTTAACTTCGACCTAGTCGAAGATCATTTCTTGCAAGTTTTTACCAAATTTTAGTCTAATATTCCCAAAACCGTCTGAAATATAATTTTTTATTGATTTGTGGTCGGTAAAATGGGTTGTGGCAACTCATTTTTAGTGTAGTTGCCGAAAGTAAGCATACAAACTAAATTACCAAATTTCAGTCTAATACGACTAAAACCGTCTGATATATAGCATTTTTATTGATTAGTAGGCGTTAAAAGGGGTTGTGGCAACCCGTTTTTAATAAAGTTTCCGACACTAAACATACACACTAAACTACTAAATTTTAGTCTAATACGACTAAAACCGTCTGATATATGGCATTTTTGTTGATTTGTGGGAGGTAAAAGGGGGTGTGGCAACCCCTTTTTTCTAAAGTTGCCGACACTACCCATACATACTAAATTACAAAATTTTAGTCTAATACGACCAAAACCGTGTGAAATACAGAATTTTTATTAATTTGTGGGCGGTAAAAGGGGGTGTGGCAAAATAATTTTCCCTTAATCGTCTCGTACTGAATACAAATCTACTTCTAAAAATTCAGCTCAATCGGCCCAGTACTTTTGGAATCTATAGCCATCTGACAGACAGACAGACAACGTTTTGCTTGTTATATATGTAGATAATATTGGAAATCTTATCAGTTTCATTTTTTCTATTTTGTTTTATTATCATCAATATATTAATTGCTTTATGAACATAAAAGCTTTGAAGTCGGCGCTAATATTTGACACACAATCATGATCTTTCACCATCCCTGCACTATTTTAAACTTTTTTATTTGATGCTATACTGCCTTGGTGACATTGCAGTAATTTTGAATCTTAATTTAATTGCCACTGAAAACAAAATCGCTAAAAAGCTTTTATATTCATAAAGTTATTAATATTTTTATGGTAATAAATTCAAATTAGAAAAAATTAAAATAATAAGATTTCGACTTAGTAAGATAAGCGCCAACTTCAAAGCTTTAATGTTCATAAAGCAATTAATATATTGATTATAATAAAACAAAATAGAAAAAATGAAAATGATAAGATTTCCTATATTATAATACAAATAAATAACTTTTCAAATTTGACCAAGAAATCAAATGGAAAAGTTATTTAAAATTATTTTTTACTTTGTAGTGATTTTGAAGTCGGTTTTTTTTGTTAAAAAGTTTTTATTTGCCGCAAATGTTGTATTGTGGGTAAAAGAAGATTAAATTATAACAAATTAAGAATAAACTTATTCAAGAAAGGCTTTTATATTGAGATTTCAGTTAGTTTAGCCATAGTAGAAATTTTCCTAAGAATTACTTTACGTATAAATGTTCCTACTGTTATTGCATCTTGCCTTATCATCACTGTTAAGCATCAACCTTATTGCTTTCTAATAAGGTTTCGGACAAGCAGAAGTTCTTCTCTGATCTTTTTAAAACTCATAATTTTTTGTGATTTTGTTTTAACTTTCCCAAACCCTGATCTATTTGCTTAAGTCCCAAGCGTGTTACTTCTTTAGGATAGGAGTCATTTAGCTAAAATTTAGCTCTTACCTCATTCGACATAATTATCGATCACATGCTTTTCAGCAGTACCTTTGGGAGATCAAGAGACGGCATGACTTACGACGACTATTACGCCAAGTGCCAGTGTTGCTGTGTTGCCAAATATGGAAGAAATTGAAAATTTTAATGACTAAGCATTTGGCTTAATGCGATTTTCCTCTAAGGGTAACGTGATATACGCAACTAACTGCGCCTCAAAATGTTACTGCATAACCAATGTCCAAGCGACGAATGCTGGTGACATCTGTTCCAAATCAATGAAGATATTTACGTTTGTGAATGTGTTCAGTTTTTGCTGTCTGGTCAGGCACGCACTTCACACGCACGACACAGCCAACTACGTGTTGCATTGAACACTCGTTGAAAGTTGGAGCAATTGCAACATCAAAACTGTGGAACACGGATGGAATCTGGCGCATGCGCAAAAAAACCGATAAAAACTAAAAGCAAAAATAATTCATAAAAATAATTAAATCTTTTATGCCAATCACGCCTTGCAGCGCTTGTTGAGGTTAATTAAAGAAAGGCTACGATTTTCGCATGACACGCTAGCTTATTTAGGGTGCCCTCTACATAGCGAGAGAAATATTTTAGTTACCACTGTTGAAGAGTTTCGAAGCCACACTTTTCTTATGCACAAAATTGAAGTTGGAAATCCTAAATATTAAAAAATTTGTCAACACAATCGAAGCAACACAATGCGTCTTCGGTAATTAACACATACCGCATCACAACAAAAATATTTCCTCCACAACCAGACAACCATTCAAAGCAGAGTTCCTTTGCACATCTGCCAAAAGAGATATCTTATCAATTTGCGTAAATGCATTCTCGGCGGGGCGTTGAAATTGTTCACGTTTTAGATTTAATTTTTTGCAATAACTTCGTTACCCATGATGATCGTCCTAACTTGGCCGAGCAGAGTTCTTTTTTTTTTTTGTTTTATTTTGTGATTATTTTATTCTTTTTGCATCAATTTTGTTCGACGCTATGTTTGGCATGCTAAACATGATCTGTCGATTATTGTAAATGACCCAAAGATGCAAACATCGCATGCAAGCAACTTGTAGTTGTATTTGTTGTTGTTGCAAATACCTTCAACATGTTCCACACTCTGCTGTGGTTGCGCTCGCCCAAAGCAACCAGAACCTAAGTAACTCCCCTCAATATCCTGGCCAAAATGTACAAAACTCAAGAAGATTAACCAGCCGCTGACCACTCGAATTGATTCTATGACTAAAACAGAGCCAATACACAATACAACAATAACAAAACAGCACAAAAGTAGAATCGATTAAGCCATCACGTAATTCTAACCGTAACCCAAGCGGACGTTTGTTCAAACGTCTGATCGTCTGGCAATGCCGATATGACCATCCGACATCTTTGCATGTAAATTTATTGACTTAACGAGCACTTTGCGCACACTTTACAATCAACGACGATGATGAGAAAAAAAAAACATCTTCGTTCCGAAATTGGCCTAAACGAAGAACCTTAAAGACCTCAGCCTGCCTGCCATGTTGCAACACAACTGACTGCCTTCCCTATGCCCTTCATCCTACATCTGCCTGATTGCTGGTGGGACATAGCCAGGTTTGGAATATCATTCAAATACGTATTCGATTCAATGAATACTTCTGCAAAAATAAAAACAGAACTGCGTGGTGGACCCGGTAACAAAGAGCTAAAAAAGCTGCCGCAGCAGCGACACCAAAGCAATACCGTGTCTTATGATCACCGCCGATAGCTGCACATGAAATGAACCAGACTTGTTGCTGAAGTTCGAAATAGTCTCATTCAGTATTGGAGCGTATAGGGCTTAACTCTATGATGTGAACACTTGGAAAAGGAATCTATGCTATGAGACTAAAATAATCGCCAAAATATTGCATTTATACTAGAAATTAATGACTGAAACAAATTTTTTTTTTTTAAAGAGAAAATCACAAACACACAATTTTCCATTTGTTCGTTAATTAAGTTCGTAAATGAAGAAGTTATAGAGAATTTGGACAATGAATATAAAAATTTGTTTGTACTTACAAACAATAAAATCAAGTCAATGGGGCATTCACGCAAAATCGATCTCTATAATATTTTTATACCTCTTACGTTTAAAAACGTCAAAGGGGTATATTATTTTTGCCCCTTCGTTTGTTACGCCCATAAGGAGGCGTGGTAGCTATGGAAAAGTCTATATATTCTTGATTCTATTCTTGGGTCTCTACATCTTATATTCTATTTGCCTATCCTTTTGACCGAGTTTCGTTTAGATAGGTGATCTTTTGTACACTGAAAAAAAAAAACACATTTGCTTAAAATTGAACGCAATGTGTTCAAAAAATGTATTCATAATTTACCGTTTTTTATATGCTTTCATTTTTAAACACGTTTGCTCTTACTTTGACCAAATTTGTTGCAAGCTATTTTTAAACACAAAATTCGTCAAATTAATAACAATTGTCGTCAATTTAAAATTTTTTTTTCAGTGTATATGCCTCCCATACATAATTTCAATTTCAATTTATTTCAATTTAATTTAATTGTACATTGAGGTTAGCCTTATGTAGTACATCGTATAGACGGTATATAAATTGTATTTAATTAATTAGTTACAAATATTAGCTGTCAAATCTAATTCAGCGCTTTGAAATTTTCATTCAGCTACTTTGGTTTTCATTCAGGTTTTCATTCAGCACAGTGCTGTTCATTTGCACTTACAGAATCGCATGAAGTACAAATGTGAACACTGTGCGTGAAAGTGAGTTTTTTTATTTTGTGTTCACAGAAAATTTCTCAGAGTTACAGAATCCGCCCCCAGTACACGCTTACTTTACTCAGCACATGCAGCTCTCGTTGCGTTCTCATACAAGACGTAGTACATAGTTTTTACATAGATGTCTCTGTACTGATTACATGACTTTTTCTCTTAGTGGGTATATTTATTTTGTCACTCCGTTTGTAACGCCCATAAGGAAGCGTGGTAAGTATAGAAAAGTATATATATTCTTGATCAGCATCACCACCCGAGTTGATTTAGCTATGTTCGTCTGTCTGTCCGTCTGTCTGTGATCGCGGTTACAGCCGTAATTTTAATTTTAAATCATCACGAAATTCAATATTTAAGCTTTTTTTCTAAAAAAATAAAGGTCAAGTTTAAAGAAGAGCCAAATCGGATGAAAACCACGCCTACCTCCCATAAAAAGTGACTTTTTCAAAACTGTAAATTCTCTTAGAATTCCACAAAAATTAATATATGGACTGGAAATTGTGCATATGAGCTTTGCTATTTAATATACACTCTGAGTATGAAATTTAAACAAATCCGATGAAAACCCCGCCTACCTCCCATACAAAGTGACTTTATCAAAAATGTAAAATCTATTAAAATTCCACAAAAATTAATATATGGACTTGAAATTTTGCATTTGAACTTTGATATATAGCATATACTCTGTGTATAAAATTCAACCAAATCGATTGAAAACCGCACTCACCTCCTATACAAAGTGACCATTAAAGAACAAAAACGAATATTTTATATTAAAACACAATGTATGACAACAATGTTTTTAGAAATAAAATTTTTTTTGACTTCTTAAGACTTGTAATATATTTTGGTACGAACGTGCGGGTATTTTAACTTCGGCCCAGCCGAAGAAGATCATTTCTTACTAGTTTTTTAATCAGTTCGAAAATTAAAACCCATGTCTTCTGAAGAAAACATAAACAAAATTATGTCAATAGACTATCTAAGTATCTATAATAGACTAAGAAATCAAAAGATTCTTAACGTTTGAAAATTTAAAAATTAAAAAATAAAATGTGCGTTGATTGTTTTCAAGTCCACTTTTTTGCAATGGATTGACATATTTCTATTATTTGCATTAAAATACAAAACTGCAAGTCTAAACTTTGTCATAATATAAAGGTTTTTAAAATCAGTTCAGCAGAAGCAACGTTGTGACATACCAAGGAAGGCAAGGTATGAAAATTTTTATTAACTAATTTTTAAGGTCTTGGCAAAAAAATCGAAGTGACACAAAAATCCGTAAATGCAGAAAGTCATCATATAACGGGTGATTTTTTTGAGGTTATGATTTTCATGCATTAGTATTTGACAGATCACGTGGGATTTCAGACATGGTGTCAAAGAGAAAGATGCTCAGTATGCTTTGACATTTCATCATGAATAGACTTACTAACGAGCAACGCTTGCAAATCATTGAATTTTATTACCAAAATCAGTGTTCGGTTCGAAATGTGTTTTATCGACAAATTTTGTTCAGCGATGAGGCTCATTTCTGGTTGAATGGCTACGTAAATAAGCAAAATTGCCGCATTTGGAGTGAAGAGCAACCAGAAGCCGTTCAAGAACTGGCCATGCATCCCGAAAAATGCACTGTTTGGTGTGGTTTGTACGCTGGTGGAATCATTGGACCGTATTTTTTCAAAGATGCTGTTGGACGCAACGTTACGGTGAATGGTGATCGCTATCGTTCGATGCTAACAAACTTTTTGTTGCCAAAAATGGAAGAACTGAACTTGGTTGACATGTGGTTTCAACAAGATGGCGCTACATGCCACACATCTCGCGATTCTATGGCCATTTTGAGGGAAAACTTCGGAGAACAATTAATCTCAAGAAATGGACCGGTAAGTTGGCCACCAAGATCATGCGATTTGACGCCTTTAGACTATTTTTTGTGGGGCTACGTCAAGTCTAAAGTCTACAGAAATAAGCCAGCAACTATTCCAGCTTTTTAAGACAACATTTCCGAAGAAATTCGGGCTATTCCGGCCGAAATGCTCGAAAAAGTTGTCCAAAATTGGACTTTCCGAATGGACCACCTTAGACGCAGCCGCGGTCAACATTTAAATGAAATTATCTTCAAAAAGTAAATGTCATGGACCAATCTAACGTTTCAAATAAAGAACCGATGAGATTTTGCAAATTTTATGCGTTTTTTTTAAAAAAAAAGTTATCAGGCACTTAAAAAATCACTCTTTACTAAAAAATTTGCTCACTAAAGTTAATACTCTAATTATTGCTGTTGCAGAGAGAGAGAAAAAGCCTAGCAAAATGTTAAATTCAGTATTCAAATAACAATTATACAGTATAGAACCTAACAAAGTCATTCTTAAGAGTTTATTGTTTCGAATAAGTTTTATATGTATTGGTAAATAATTCCAAAGTTTGACAGCACTAACAAAAAACGTTCTAGAGGTCAGTACACTGAAAATAAGAAATGCAGTTAAATCAAATAAAAATGCATTTGGCGCTGTTGTTAGCGAATTGCATTTGACTCAAAAGCAATTGTAGTTGCTGTAACGAAATTGTAGTTAATTCAAATGCAAATTGTATTTGACTTTCCAATTGCTGCTACCATCATTGCATTTGAAGGAAATACGGAATTGCTTTTGACTAAAAATATGCCAATCAAGAGCAATTTCATTTGGACTAAATGCAGAAATTATTCGAGTCATATGCAATCGCATTTGCAAACCAAGCATCACTGAAAGTTTATGTTATTTAAGAGAAAGTACGACGCTTATAGTTCAGAGTTACTTTTTGGACAAATTGTTACATATAAACAAATTGGTAATTTGCTTAATACACGGACGAAGATGGGATCAGAGGTGCGAAGAGTGCAATCAATAAAAAGACGGACGGACATGGGGAGGAAGATAATTAATCACCACTTCCGAGGTGGATTTCAGAACATGCCTGAATAAAATAAATAATAATGACCGAAAAAGTTGCTTGAATACACTTCTAATTTAAAAAAAAATACTTGGAAAAAACTTTTTTAAATTCTTATTTCTAATTTTATTAATTTGTGCCGAATTGTCTTGAGCCAACAAAATTTACATTTACAATTTTTGCACTTGGTGCAAATGCAAGTCCGCATTTGAATCAACAGCAATTGTTGTTGGAAACAATTTGAATGCAAATTCTATTTGAGTCAAATTGAAAATCATATGTCATTACTAGGTTTTTTTTTGTGTGTAGGTATTTAAATCTAGGTATTATGAAATTTAATGTTCTACGTGATTGAGCATAGTTAAGTTTAACATACAAGTAATGAGGACACTGGGAATGAATAAGCTTATGAAGAAAAACCAAATTTGATATATTAAAGTAGGTCAAGATATCAGTGGTGAGTATTTGTCGGGAGAAAGTCGAAATATGATCATACTTCCTTAGAAGGAAGATATATCTCGCTGCACTGTTCACAACCAATTGTAGTTTTTGCTTAGAGGCTGAATCCAGATTACCATAGACTAGCACTATATGATATGAGTGGGGTTAAAAGAGTTCTTACTAGTTTCATCTTTATTTCGACAGAGAGGAAACTGGATGAAGCTGGATTTTTAATAAACTACCACAGAATATTAGAAACATTAATGCTAATCGTGCTTTAGTCAATTCAATCAAATCGTGGACTGCAAATCTAGATTTTCTTGCTATTGATGCATTGTTTGTTTTCAGTTCTTGAATGCTCTTCAAATTTTTAATATATTTTAAAACATTAAACTCTCTATTACAAATTTCTCCCCACATGACACATTAAGGGTTTTCACTTCAATGCTGAAATTTCCGAAACGCTGAAATTTACGAAAACTTCAGTACAATTGTTGTTGTTTTGTTTTCCGAAGATTGCTTAATTTTAATCATCTATTGAGTTGATGAAAAATAATCGTCGGAAATTTACGAAGAAAAGATGTGTTTAGTAGCCATAAGCAGCATTGTTTAATGAGTGTGAATCATTGTGAATATGCAAATTTCGATAAGAAGAAGAACATTCTGTCAAATTCAATTTAATTTTTAAAAACAACTGATTCAAAGACATCAAATAAAAAAGCCGTTAAAATATTTAAGATGGAGCAGCCTCAGAAGGTAAGTTTCTGATTGGATTTTATACAAAAAATGAATTAAATTGACAATTTTAAAATATTTTACTTATAGAAAATCAAGCGCGAATGCAACCACCGTTGGTCTGATAGTGAGACTCTTTGTCTACTTTCAGCAATTGCAGAAAGAACTAAAGCGAACCCGGAAGGATTTGAGGCAAGTATATAAACGTGCAATAATCAATAGTTTCTATAATTTATCCAATTTCAGAAACCAACGGCTCAAAAATTTTATTTTATGATTTGTGAAAAAGAAGCAGGTTTAAAAAATATAGCTGCATTGGGCTGCAGCGTCATCAAAAATAAAATGCGCTATTTGAAGAAAACCTTCATTAACGCTCAAGAGTGGAAGGGAAGCACTGGAGCTGGGTTGCTGGAAGAAGGAAGAGAACGCAGTGTAAAGGGTAAGTAAGAGCTTATTATATTGAAAAAAGTTGTGCGATTGGTGGATCCCGCCAAGAACGAAGTTCCTTACGCTTTACTATACAAAAGGTTAACACTTAACACTTTTATCAATATATACAATTTTATAAAAATTTACTTATTAACTGGCGTCCGTGGCATATGTGGCGTCCGTGGCGTAGTTGGTTAAAGTGCGTGGCCGCTATGTCAACGAACTTTGGAGACCCAGGTTCGAACCCCAGCAGCGACAGAAAATTATTTGAATTAAAATTATTTTTCTGTACGGCCGCCACCTCTCTGCAGACAATGGCAAACCTCAGAGAGTAATCAAAATGCCATGTAAAGCTTCTTGAGAACGAGAACATTCCGTTCATCGCCGTTCGGAGTCGGCGTTAAGCATGTAGGTCCGGTTCTCGGTCAATTGTGTACAAACTTAATAACACGCACAACACAATTGATCATAAGAAGCTAGGTCAAAGTCCTTTCAAGGGCTGAAATGGCCAGTTATTTATTTTTTTATTTTTTTACTTATTAACTTACTTAACCAAATCTGTACTAAACACATTTGCAGTTTCCATTTCCTAAATCTTAATTTCAATAAAGAAACAAACGCACGAATGGTATGAAACAAAAGCACAAATAATCAACTTTAAAACAACACGCTACAACAGTAAGCTGCATTTTGTAGCTAAGCTAAAGCAATATTATTAATGAATTGTTATTATAACAGTGAACATTTTTCTTTTTTATCTTTTTTTATATTCTTTTTTTTCTTTTTTTATATTCTTCTTGTGTTTGACAGTTGCTGTACCCACCTCTCCGAGACGAATTTACCTTGTTAAATATGCCTTAATCTGCTCAAAAGATTATAAATTTATAATTAATGCTCTTTGGTCTACTCTGTACTCGCACGCATACACACATATACACACTGTTATGTGACGATTTCTACCATTTCACTCCACACGCAAGCCGCGTTAAAGAACTTCGTTCTAATGTAGACATAGATTAAGTATATTTTTAATCATTATTTTAACTGTTTTCAGAATATATTGAAAAAATTTGCCCGTATTACAACGTCTTAGAGGAAATTTTTGGGCAAAGGAAGTCTGTTGTGCCGCCATATCATTTCGATTCGTATGCTGAATCTGATAATACTGATAATAATAACAATAATAAAAATAATAATAATAATAATAATAATAATAATAATAATGATGATAATAATAATAATACTGATAATAATAACAATAATAAAAATAATAATAATAATAATAATAATAATAATAATAATGATGATGATAATAATAATAATAATAATAATGATAATGATAATGATAATGATAATGATAATGATAATGATAATGATAATGATAATGATAATGATAATGATAATGATAATGATAATGATAATGATAATGATAATGATAATGATAATGATAAAGATAAAGATAATACAATTATAATTATATACACATATTATATGTATATAAAAAAAACATATTATATGTATATAAAATAAACATATTATATGTATATAAAATAAACATATATATACATATTATATGCATATACATATAATAATGAATTATTTTTAAGTAATATAATATACTTATATAAAAATAATATTATAATCCAATATATATAATATTCTAAAACTTGTTTGTTATACTTAATTATAATTTGAAGTAATTTATTATGTTGTTTTAACTTCCAGCTTTATGAACTAAATTAACTGAATGTAATAAAAATATTTTGTTTCGTTTAAAAATGAACTGGTTTATTATTATTTGGCTTTAATTGTTTATATTATGGCATTAATCAATTCCTATCCCTTAGAATTTCTAATATTGCTCGCCTCTTCAGTTCGGCCTCTTCGTTCGTATCTTCATGAACTCCAACATCATCTTCACTTGTAAAGCAGTTGTTATATGTAAGATCCTCTTGTGGAAATTCATCCGATCCAACAGTTTTAATTATGTTATGCAAAACACAGCAAACAAAAATCCATTGACATGCAAATCGATTGTTAGCGTCAGTGCCCAAATTGAGTTTCAACTCTTTTAAACTTGAAAAACGTTCTTTCAGCAACCCAAAACAGTTTTCGATTCGAACGCGATATTTGCTTATTGAGCGGTTAAAATCATTTCTTTCGATTAAGGTGCCTTGGCTCGCGTTGGATCGATATGGTGTTATTACCGTATTTGAAAGCTTGTATGCGCTGTCTCCGGCAATCCATTCATTATCTGAAAAATAATGAGTCTGTCTTGTAAACAGCGAAGAGTTTTTAAAAATTCTACTATCATGAACGCTTCCCGGATATCCAATGACGATATGAATGATTTTCAAATCATAATCACAAACACCCTGCAACTTTAAGGAATACTGCTGCTTACGGGAATAGTATGCCTCAGGGTCTATAGTTGGCTTTTCAGCTAGTCGAACCTCTGATGCGTCTACATAGCCCAGGCAATATGGAAGTTCGCTATACGTGTGATTTATAATTTCCTTTCGACGGTTAGAGTCAGGCCAATTTAAGAAAAACTTTGCTTTGTTACATAAAGCCTTAAATATTCTCTTCGTAATCTTAGCAAGAGTACCTCCATCACCAACACCGAATAGTTTTGAAACTTTGCAAATTGAAGCACCCTCTCCGCTAGATCCAAGTCGATACAAAACAATAGCTAACTGCATTTCAACTGGAAATTGCTTCCAAGAGTTTTGGCCATTGAACACTGGATCATTTTCAACTAAATGGCAAATATAGTCGAAAGTATTCCAATTCATTCGGACGATTTGCCGGAATCGCTGCTCGTCAAGATTTGGGATAACGTTCCACAAAATGTCCAAGCTCTTAGCGACGGATCCTATATTAAATGGCACTGCGTATCGGTAGGCATCCATTGCAATCAAGGCGGTGCAGAACTCGTCCACCACATCATCAATTTGATCTGCACAGTCTTTTAAAGTAAAAACAGATTAAATTTAGCTAACCTTTGGTCCAAGCTTAACTTACCAGTGTCTTCTAGGAGTATAACATCTTGCATTGCCTTATCTAATAAATATTCTAATAACTTCGTTTTTTCACTTGTTTTTGGCATTTCTCACAATTAATAGATGTTTTTTTATTTCTAAATACAAAAATTTTTCGTTTTGGTCAAGTTTCAATTAAATTAAAATTTCAGTGCGTTGTCAGTGTGACTGATGTTTCGGAAAAAAAAAAATTAAAACAAGTCGCTCACTTCAATTCGTCGGAAATTTCCGATTTTTGAAATTTCAGCATTGAAGTGAAAACCCTAATTGTTAAATTATTATTCATGATTATTACTCACATTTCATTTATTAGTATATTTTTTTTTATGTTATATTTTTCTCTAAATTATTAATTATCTGCAGGGCATTCCCTTATGGAGTGTTGGGTGTGACGATCCCGCGGCTCCTGAGTCATTGATATAGTTTTTAAGTGTTTACAACTTATTCTGCTCTTACTGTTGGATAACTTGTCGATACTAGCCATAATAGCTACAGACATGTAATCCTATTCTTCTTAAGTTTATATTTCTTTGTGTATTTCTGTTATTTTAATTGTTAGGTAATACTTAGGTAGGTAATACTCGCCAGGTTAGGCGAGGGAAATAACGCATATTAGCATTATCTTTGCCTCAGTATTAATTTTATTTAAATATTTACGTGGATAAATCAAATGTTTTCCTTACAACTCGTTTTTCCCCGTATTTGAATTTTATTTATACCACACACGTACACACATATTCCATACAAGCAAGCAGCAACAGCATCGCACACGTACACACATATTCCGACAAGCAGCAACAGCATCGCACTCTGTTCCTGCAGTTTATTTCTTGCAGTTGCAGGTTTCTTATAGTTCTCATTTAGTTATTGTTGCAAGGGTACTATAGCCTGCATATTTGGGCAATATGATTTGTGAGTGCGATGGGTGATCATGATGGGTGCGAAAATGGAACTATGTAGGGTGGAGTGACAACTCGATATTTCCTTACGAATATCTTGCACCGGTTGTCATTTACCTGCATATTTCGTATTTTCTATCTTACTTTTTCTTCCTCTTTTCTTCCTTTTTTCTTCTTCCTTTTCTTCCTCCTCTTCAATTTAAATATTTTGATTTTTAAATTCAGTATTTTTATAAAATCTTTTTTTTAAATGTGATTGTTTGATTATTTAGATAGTAAATATTTTAAAGATATTTTAAAAAAAATTCGTGCATAATTTTAATATATTTTTTATTAATTCTGTTTAAATATTTAAATATTTTATTTTATTAAAAAAGTATTTAAATAAATTTTAAATATTTACGTAGTCGATTTATGCAAATGCATTATTGTTGCAAAATTGACTAATTTTTTGGATAAATTTAATATTTTTTTTTCTTAGTGTACTAAAAATTAATGACTGAAATAATTTTTTTCCATAAATGTCTATAAAAACAAAAGAGAAAATCGCATACACACAAGTTTCCATTTGTTCGTTAATGAAGAAAGTTATAGAGAATTTGGACAACGAATATAAAAATTTGTTTGTACTTACCAACAATAAAATCAAGTAAATGGGGCATTCACGCAAAATGAATCTCTAGAATTTTTTAATACCCCCACGTTTAAAAAACGTCAAAGGGCTATATTAATTTTGTCCCTTCGTTTGTAATGCCCATAAGGAGGCGTGGTAGCTATAGAAAAGTTTATATATTCTTGATTCTATTCTTGGGTCTTCACATCTTTTATTCTATTCGCCTTTCCTTTTGACCGAGTTTCGTTTAGATAGGTGAACTTTTGTACACTGAAAAAAAAAACACATTTGCTTAAAATTGAACACAATGTGTTCCAAAAAATGTGTTCATAATTTATATTTTTTTATATGTTTTCAAAAGTTTTAAACACGTTTGCTTTACTTTGACCAAATTTGTTGCAAGCTATTTTTAAATACAAAATTCGTCAAATTAATAACAATCGTCGTCAATTTTAAAATTTTTTTTCAGCATATTTAGCATTATCCACGCCTCAGTATAAATTTTATTTAAATATTTACGTGGATAAATCAAATGTTTTCCTTACGACTCTTTTTTTTCTCGTATTTGAATTCAATTTATACCACACACGTACACACATATTCCATACAAGCAAGCAGCAACAGCATCGCACACGTACACACATATTCCGACAAGCAGCAACAGCATCGCACTGTTCCTGCAGTTAATTTCTTGCAGTTGCAGCTTTATAGTTCTCATTTAGTTTTTGTTGCAAGGGTAATACAGCCTGAATTTTTGGCAAAGTTTAGTTGTGAGTGCGATTGATGATCGCACAATATGTTTGTGTAAGGTTTGAGTGACAACCGGACATTTTCTCACAAATGTCTTGCGCCGGCCTGCATATTTTTCTTTGCCCCTTTATTTTAGTTTCTAGTTTTCTTTCTCTAATTTGTACTATATAGACATTTGTTGTCAAAAATAGTATAAATTACAGAACGAAAAAAGAATATAAAATATACTACCAAATGGCATTTGATGGACGCATCTCGTGGGATTTATTCAAATATATTATTTTTAATTTCAATATTTTTATATAAATATTCTTTAAATGCGATACTTTTATTTTTTTTTAAATATTTGAAAAATATTAAAAAAATTCATGCATAATTTTAATATATTTTTTATTTATTCTGTTTAAATATTTTAATATTTTATTTACTTAAAAAAAGAGTTGGCTGTGCCGTGGACACACCCGTAGGTTTTGACGTGACGAAGTTTCTTGCTGTTGTTGTTAATGTTGATGTTGATGTTGATATTGATGTTGATGTTGATGTTGATGTTGATGTTGATGTTGATGGTGATGTTGATGTTGATGTTGATGTTGATGTTGATGTTGATGGTGATGTTGATGTTGATGTTGATGTTGATGTTGATGTTGATGTTGATGTTGATGTTGATGTTGATGTTGATGTTGATGTTGATGTTGATGTTGATGTTGATGTTGATGTTGATGTTGATGTTGATGTTGATGTTGATGTTGATGTTGATGTGTAGGGACTGGTCGATTTTAACCATAGTCAGAACATACTTATTATTCTATTTGTCTAGCCTTCTGACAAAGTTTCGTTAAGATCGGTGATCTTTTCTATGTGCCTCCGATCGGAATCGTAATTTGCGACTTTTTTCGGTTGTCATACCAGAATTGGTATTCACTAACTTCTGCTTTGCGACAAATTTTGGTCGAAAAAAGTTTACGAATTTAAGTGAAAAAAGTGGCAGTATTACTTATTTATCGGTGAGAAATGTAATTTTTATTCAGTTATTAATAAATATTTAAATTCAAAATAGTCAAAGCGGCCGAAAAATTTTTGAATTTATTGCGTCCGTAACTGGACTTGTGGATGACTGCAAATGACTGCAAATGCTGCCTTAAAAACCTTAAAAAAAAAGAAAAGTTCCAATATGTCTATGAATCATAAAACCATATTTACTTGATTTTCAGCTGATAGACCAGTGATTCTATTTCAATGTAGATGGTCGTTACATTTGGTTATATTTGGTGTGATGCGATGCAACATTTTGAATTTTTTCAACTCCAAATAAAAAGAAGAATCAACTCTTCGAAGAAATTGTCTTTCTAAATTCATTTCACGAACATGAGCTTCAGTTGCTAGGATCGTAGTACCCATTACCAAATAACTGAAAGCCATTTGAAGCTACAAAAAATACTACAAATGTAAATTTGCTATATTCAATTTATTTCTTATAAATTATTTTAATTTCAAAAAACTTACAGATATTTTCGATTCAATTTTCTACAACAAAATATTGATCGCAAGTTGTGCGATTCGTTTGCGGCAAACTTCCGATACTTTCACCGAGAAAATCGGCAAAAAGTATTTACTGAATACTATTTTTCGGATATCATCGCAAATAGAACCTTGCGACACCGAATATCGGCTGAAATGTATTACAGAATCTCACTATAGGTCATAATGTGGTACTCACATCTGATTAAGATATAAATATATACATATAATTTTCTGATATAGTTAATAAATAAATGTGATAAATGTGATTAATTAAGAAAAGGTTGTAGCTCCACACATAATGAAGCTCGTGCTAAGTTAATGGAAGATGTTTTTATATACAACGCTTCATATGTTATACCAGGGCTGCCTTTTAAGTCTTGCGCCTCGGGAACACTAACCATTGCCAGAGGAATTTTGACAGTTAAATTCGAAAACTTAACATTTTCTAGCATAAACGTACTTACAACGTTTTGGTGTATATATACTATTATATAATTTATATGAACTTTTTATATCATATATGATAACTACTTATTTGACTCAGGGTACTTTTCATAGTCGACAGATTTTTACTTATGTATTTTTTAATCAAATTTTAATTATAATTAATAAACAGTAATATAGACAGTATTACTGTTTCTTAATATCTTCAGGATTGAATGTATTTGACAAATGGTTTTGAATGCTCTTATATGATATTCCATAAAAATTTGAATTAAAAATAACACTTACGTAAGCTGGTTAGCCCACTTAGGAACCACTTTAAGACCACCAACATTTCAATACAACAATCTAAAAAAAAAAAAACAAAACATTCAAGTGCTGAAGAATAAAGAACCTGCCTTCTCACCCCAGGCAACCACTTGTAGACCATTTTTCTAGACGACAGCCTATTCAAATCATATTTAATTGGTTGTTACAATTACAATTACAATTTTCACTCCAACATTTTGAAACTCTTATTAAACACACTCAACTCCTCAGACAAGCAAATCAACAAAGAACAGACAGACAGAAACAAAGAAGTAGTAAGACAGACTGAAAGTCCAACCGACCGACAGACAGACACCTAGAAGACGCATTTATATTCCGTGTTCGCTTATTTATTTAATTGCAAGAAGCTGCCTCAAGTGCTCGCTTCCTACTCGCCATAAAAAAAAATGTCTATTCTTGCCTGCCTGTCTTATAAGGTTTAATCGACCCACCCTGCTGCTGGTTGGAACCCGTTGGAACATTTGCTTGTTGGAACACCTTCTTTAATCAGCATCTGCTGCTGCTGCTTTTCCTGCTGTAGCCATCTTCAAGTCTGCCACGAATGCTTTATTACATTTTGTTGTTGTTGTTTTTGTTTTATTACCCTTATGGTCGTATATCTCCATATCTGTGCGTTTTCAGCCCACACCATGCCAGCGAAACAGCTTACTGAAGAAAACAATTGCCCAACCACCCATTCAACCCCCTTCCACTAATGCCACACAAATGTCCTGTTTTTTTTTTTTTTTTTTTTTTTTTTTCTAACCATCTTGTTTTGCCTTTTTGTTTTTTTTTTCCTTTTGTTCTCTTTTTTGTTGGGGTATTTTTCGAAATTAGTTTTTGCTCTTCGAGTTTCTTTAATATATTGCCTCGCATACATATTTATGTAGCTGGCGCACATTCATCTTCAGCAAACGGAAACTTCTGGAGGGAGTTTCACGAGGTTCACGAGAAGCTGCTAGTAACCCCAAAATCTAACACCAACGCATACAACGCAACACCCACTTAAGCTGTACAATGGTGAGGGTCTGAGGTGATGGAGAGAAAGGAATAAAAAAAAACAACACGACTTAAAGTCTTAAGAAAGCCAAAAAGGACATAAGAAAGATGGATAGCAGTACCCATATTGAAGTCATTTGATATAAACAACGCGGCAAGAATTTTAAAGTCTAGAAATTTGAAATGGGATGCAGAAGAATTTGAAAAGTTGTGAATCCTTAGATTGTTTGGATACAAAACATTTAAATGTAAAAAGTATGCACCTACCTTGCTTCCTCAGGAATACAGTTCCTGTTTTACTCATAGATAAACAGAACTTCAGGATAATTTGAAATACAGTTCCTGTTTTACTCATAGATAAACAGAACTTCAGGATAATTCCGATTGCTATAGATAGTTTTAGTGGGCCCGTGTGCAACGTGACGCATAGGATCTAATGTATACGCTCTCAATTAGTTTTCAAGGCTTAGGATATTGAAGAATTTGAGCACAGACTTTGCTTTGATTTCCCATATTTTGACGAAGGCACTTATGGCCCATCAAAATTAAGAAGTTTTTGACCATAAATTCGCTGCAAATACGCAAGAATTGTACTCTGGGTTTTCTTCTTCCTGCTCTAGGCCGCCCATTATCTGCATATATGAGATGCAGACGATATCTGAGATTATAGGATGATATGAAATGGTGGGAAAATAATACCGATTTCTGCCTGAAAGACATATACGCTTAAAATATGATAACCTTTGGAAAGTTTTTTTGAATCTTGGGAGCCTTACTCTTGTTTCTTCATTTTCAAGTTTTGACCTACAAACATACCATACCCTAGGGACCAGGGTCAGTTCTGAGTATACCATTACTGTTGGGTACTTGAGTACACTCACTTGTTGTTGGGTATTTCCAGTTTGTATCACTTCGTGAAGCTTGTCTTCGGCAGTAACCTATTTGGGATTGTTCGCAAAGGATCTACTTCGACTTACATAAGTTATGTTTCCCGTAAAATTCCCTGATTTTGATTCTCTTTCTCTTCTCTCTCTTCGCCATTCTGAGTGCGATAAGGTATGCTGCCTTTTCAATGGCAATAGCCAGTCTGAGTAGCATATCTAGAGCTTTGGTTGGGTATAGTTTCATAGCCCCCATACATGCCATTCTAAGGCGCTGATATGCCTAAGGAGCATATATTGCTTTGCCAGTCATATTGTGTAAATAAGTGTTCTAAAGAAGCTGATAGTTAAACATCCATCAACCATGGCGTCATGTGCAAAAGATCAATTGTTGGAAGGCTTGTGTCACACGTAGTGCCATCTTACTAAAACCAGGGGTAGAATCGTCTCTTCCGTGAACGTACCACTCGCCACGTAAAAGTAAGCATTTGGGTTTATAACATCCGTGAACGTATAAAGCATATATATGTCTTAAAGCAAAAGTAAGTATAGGCACGATGCCACTCACGATTTTTTTTCCAGTGTCCTCTGTGTAGGATATTCGAAACTTAAGTTATAATCGAGATAGCACAGAACTTTTGATATTAACTCTTAATCCAAATTTTGGTGGTATTGATTATAGTGTTAACGTATTCCTTAAATTTGGCGAATTAATAATTAGCATATTTTTCACATATGCATTTTCCAATTTTTGAGAAATGCATACTTGAACGCAATTTTTTAACTTTTTCAAAAAAATTAATATAAGATTATCTATTTCGGGCTATTTGTGTTGTTACAAAAAATTCGATATCTCTGTTAATCTACGATCTACCAATTTTTTTTTTAATGATTCTGAAAAGTGGAAAACCAATAAATTTCTTGGTTTACCGTTAATAAGGCTCAAAAAGGGAGAACAGGTCGAAAATGGCAACTTTACCGTAAAAGCCAAAAAAATTGCATTTTTTTTTCTAACATAATTTAAAAGAAAATTATTTTGTAAGCTTAATCTTTACTCTACCCAATAAAAAAAAAGATACAATAGTTTCGACTATGTCGTAACACAAGACGTAGAATTAGTCAATTCGCTTTTAATGACATCTTTTTTAAAAACTATACCTAAGTATAGCCTAATATTTATTCCATACACCTGAACATATGACCTTTAAAAGAGTGCCGGAGAGGGTTAATACATATGACCAACCCCCATTACTTTTGCAAAAGGAATATTTTTGCCCTTGACACCTATTCCCTCCGACCACTCCTTAGGGGGGCTCCCTTACAAATATTATGGTTTATGTATATTTATTCCATACACCTGAGCATATGACCTTTAAGAGAGTGCCGGAAAGGGTTCATAGGAGTGACTGACCCCCATTACTTTTGTAAAAGGAATATTTTTGCCTTTGACACCTATTCCCTCTGACCACTCCTTAGGAGGGCTCCCATACAAATTTTATGGTTTTTGTTTATTTATGCCATACACCTGAGCATATGACCTTTAAGAGAGTGCCGGAGAGGGTTAATGTGTATTACCAACCTCCATTATTTTTGCAAAAGGAATATTTTTGCCTTTGACACCTATTCTCTCCGACCACTCCTTAGGGGGGCTTCCATACAAATTTTATGGTTTTGTCGATAAAACCGGAAACTGTCGATAAATAGGTAGCAAGTTTAAGCAAACAAAAACATCAAATGTTGGCTTTATATTTCATGTAATTGTATAAAATTTATATAAGTTAGAGAGTTCTAACATGAACTTGTGTCGTATTGAGGATCAAGCAGACCAACAAGTGCTAACATCAACATTGTACGATCAGTACTTTAGGCCCACCAAAGGCTCAAAAAGTTATATAAATACCGACACCTGATCACTATCAACCACCCTACTTACCTCCGAGAATGACGTATTCTACGTCAAAAAATAATGAAGATATCTTGTTCGGGTCCTGAGATATGAATTTTTAAAAATCACCATAGAGCAAAAAAAGTATGAATTTTCGTACTTTGTTTGTGTTACCACAACAACAACAATACGAATTTTTCCAAAAAAATATGTGATATGATGCACCTCTTAGAGACCTTTCAAAATATATAAATTTTTTTTATAACGGTGACATAAAAAAATTTGGTGGCCGGCTTGGCGTGAAATGAGTCAGCTTAAAACCACCATCTTTCTTTCTATATTGATTTTGACATCCCCATGCAACTTTTGAGACCTCTTAGAATGTGAAATTAAAAAATAAAAATTGTAATTCGATAGGCCCAATTGCACAGTATACTGAGCCTACACAAAAGTTTGATAAAACTAGAAGAAGTGCTTCTATGATAAATAAATTTTAATGCTTGGTTAGTTGTAAATACTTAAGAAAAATTACAAAAATAATTGAATTCAGTTTCACCATTGAGGAACCCCCTTTGAATTATATTAGTTTTATTCATCAATTTGTATTTTGAAAATATGTGAGTTTGTTCAGCGATCGGTAAAAGTCGGTGAACTTTTTTTTCACGTAAATTGAAAGAAAAGACTCTGACACATTGTATAATTTTACATTTTTAATACAAATGAATGCAATGACTATAAAATATATCTGTGAAATTGCAATTTTGGACCATTTTTCAAAATGAGATTTCACAAAGAAAAGATATAATTCGGTGAATTTTTCTACATATATTGCAAGTCCATTAAACGTTCTTGCCATAAAAGGATTATTTTTTTAATGTCCTTTATTTTTGATTATTTGCCAAAACCTGTAAAAAAATAAAGTTCTCTGATAACAAAGAATCTACAACAATAAAATTGTCTCAAAGTAGTAATTTTAAAGGGTTATGAAATTCACAAACATTATATTCTTGGAGTGATAATTTGGATTCACTTAATTTGAAGTATTTCCTTTACAACGAAACTCATTTTGTTGGGTTTCGAGACAAAAACATTTTTGATTTGAGTTCACTACACGATCTACTGTGTGTCGGGATGAAGAGATGGTTCAACCGAAAAAAGTATTTTTTAACATAATCGATATTAAAGCTGATGGTAAGCCGAGTATGTAAATATTTTGTATATTTTGTACATATGTATATCCTTCTCACTATGTTACATATCGTAGTTGGTATGACTAACTGACGTATCTGAATTTTTCTTAAATATTCAGGGGTGCACTTTTCCCTTTTCGCTCATTTGTTTTTATGTGTCATATGTTAGATATGACTCAAAGATATTGTAGCCTAGCTGTGTTATTTATAGTTATAATGTTTTCTGACATGATGCAGTATGGCTAAAGAAATGTATTGGCATCTTTAACTCGGAAAAACTGTTAGTTATGTCAGTTAGTTCTTTAACCATTTAAAGGTTGTGAAGTACCTTTTAACATTTCAATAGACTTATTTATAATTTTTGGGATTGTGTTTTGAGACCTGATATCGAAATTTAAGACTTTTCCTCAAAAGTTGTGAAAATCTTTAGAAAAATCGAATGATTCTTTATTTAAGTTTCCATTTGGACTATTATTTATGTGAGCTTTTTACTGGTTGAGAGCTTTACATTTCTATTCTTCTCAAACTTAAAGTTGTGTTGAAGTCTCCCAGGATGGCCACAGCTGTTGCTGGCACGAGCAGTGGAACTCATGCACGACGTTCTACGTGAAGGAATGAAGGATCCCTTATTTGTTATTCGTCTTTTACACCCTTGAAGGAGTAAACGCAAGGAGTTAAGTGTCAGTCTTTCAGCTCATTTCATGATACGTCGTTGTGAAAGGTTTTTCTTCGTTGCTTTCTTCCCAGTTTGCCTTCACAGCAAAGGGTGCGGGATGCGACTGATAGTTTTAGTTGTTTGCTTTTTTAATGTTCTCTACCAAATGTTCTAGAATTTAGATGAAGAAAATACGATACAAAGAAAATAATTCATGCTCTTATTCCAGCATTCATGAAATGTGAGGCATGTCAGAGGTGGGTGAAAGAGGTTGTATCTAGCGTTGGTCTAAACAAGTCAAATTCACGGTTATGTCTATTGCAGCCATTTTCACACGACTGTTTTTTTGTAGATGTTGATGTTGTTGTTGAATACACCTATTTAATTTCCTGTATTTTTGCTATTTTCTCTCGGTGTTGTTCTCACTTTCAAATTTTATTTTGTCTTCGATTCGATTTGCTGCGAAGCAAACTCAACAAAAAAATAACACATCTTACATTATCCGAGGATATATATATATATTATATATATATATATATATATATTTATAATATATCACACTTAGTAAGTTTTTGTAGATTGGATACCATATGCGGGATGCAGGCGTTGCTCAGTATTTGTATTCAAGGGATCGGAGCATCTTTCTACGTGCGCCCTAACACAAACTGAGAGGAGATACTGAAAAACGAACACACGCACACTCTCGCACACACACACACACACCCCCATACACACTCGTGAACACCAATACAACGAATTAAATTGCTAGAATAAAATGCTTTATAGCTGTTCAGTTAGATTTATTTCCTTTTTGTATGTTTTATTTATTTATTTCATGTTGTTGTTGATATATATTTATGTGCGGGATACTGCATTTTTTGCTTTTTTTTATAGATAGATTTTGTTTTTTTGACTAGGGTGAACTAGATACTCGTATGGTGCCAAATATGGTTGAAGAATGATAGCGAAACTAATCGAAAAATAATTGGAAGCTGCTACTGCTGCTGCTGGTTGAGGGAAGAGAATTTTTCTTTGTTCGAGACAATTTTAAGAAATTCCCAGATGAGAAATAATTTTATGATGTAGGGAAAATGTTGAATTTTTGTTGAAATAAAAATGAGCTCAGAGTTAGAGTAACAAATAGGCTTTAAGTTTCTCTTATATGTTTAAGGAGGCGAGAAAGAGAATCTCTATAAACAACCTCAAAAAACTAATAGATGTACATTTTATATATGATAGTACGTTCAACTGTAACTATAACAAAGATAATACATATAAACATAACCATAACCATAACCATAACCATAACCGTAACCATAACCATAACCATAACCATAACCATAACCATAACCATAACCATAACCATAACCATAACCATAACCATAACCATAACCATAACCATAACCATAACCATAACCATAACCATAACCATAACCATAACCATAACCATAACCATAACCATAACCATAACCATAACCATAACCATAACCATAACCATAACCATAACCATAACCATAACCATAACCATAACCATAACCATAACCATAACCGTAACCATAACCATAACCGTAACCATAACCATAACCATAACCATAACCATAACCATAACCATAACCATAACCATAACCATAACCATAACCATAACCATAACCATAACCATAACCATAACCATAACCATAACCATAACCATAACCGTAACCATAACCATAACCGTAACCATAACCATAACCATAACCATAACCATAAACAGGAGATCATGACAATCGCCAATGCTGTCCATAACGAGAGGCCCCAGATCCAGATAAAATTCCAAACCGCGCACTAAAAATTGCCATTACGTTACAAACACAAGCGTTCGTATAGCTGTATAACTCTTGTCTCACAGAGGGCATATTCCCCGCACAATGGAAGACGCAAAAGCTCGTGCTTATACCAAAAGGTAACGGCTCTCCGGATTATCTCTCGGGCTACCGACCTATATGTCTGATCGACACGATAGGCAAGATCTTCGAGCGAGTGCTGTGAAACCGCCTTGAAGAAGCAATCCAAACCAGAGGAGGACTTTCGAATTAAAAGTTTGGGTTCCGAAAGTCACGTTCAATGTCTGACGCCGTAAATCTTTTAACAAACTTGGCAGAGAAAGCTATTGAAGGTAAAAGATGAAAGAAAGGCGCAAAATAATACTGTCTCGTGACAACGCTGGATATGCGAAACATCTTTACCTTCACAAACTGGGAAAATAAATTGAAAGCGCTCGCTCTCTCTCTAGGGTAATAGCGAACTGCTTCGATGGAAGAGAACTACGCTACGCAATAGACGAGGGCATCAAGATGTATATGGAATATGCTGGAAGATGCTGTGGAATATTATGGACGATGGATCGTGATGCCCAAGCAATGAAGATGAAGTCTTATCGGCGAGGTATTGAATCTGTTTACAGACTCGGCGCACTGAGAACAGTCTCCGAAGTCTCGTGGATGAGAAGCTTCTGACGGCCAATAACAACGCGTTCATTTGCAAGAAAGTTGCAAGAGAAATAAGCATGTTGAAAAGGCAAGACCGCTGGAATAGATCTCTGAAGGGTAGCTGGACATTTCAGCTCATCCCGAACATATCCGATTGGTGCGAAAGAAGTCACGAATCAGTAAGTGCTTCAGAGTATAGTTGTTCAAATTAAAGCATGCGGTAAATCCATACAGGTCACACTGCTCTTCACATACAATTGAAGATGCCAACCATGCTTTATTTGAGTGCCCCAAGTTGGATAAAGCCCGCCTTGAGTACCTTACTTTATCTCTGAGGCTAAACTAATTAACTCCTTGCTTCAAAAAATATGCATAGCTCGACTTCCTTTCCCTTTCTTTCCTTCACTATAGCGTTCCATTTCATATTAACTGGATTGAAAATTAACCTCATCGCTGTGTCCAACCAACCCACAGCAAACAACAGAGCGCGTTGTCAAAAAGTGTGAAAACCGCCAAAAGATTTATTTACCAAATAATTCAACGTGGTTACAGCACCAACAACAAAAACAATGATTTCAACAAGCACAATAATAATAATAATAAAAATAATTATTATTGAAATAATTATTCAAAAGTTGAAAAAAAATGTGATGACTTCTGCGTCGTTTGCGCTTGTTGTGCGGCTCGAACGCGATGGTGTTTGCCGCATATGACTGACTGAGTTCTGCGGAAGAATATTTTATTATTATTTTTTTTTTTTACTACAACTTTTTAGTTGTTGGTGGCCAATTTTATACATGTACGCACGCACATAAAGTATTTTCAACACATTGAGTTGAAAGTATTTGGTAAAAAATTTACATTTGAATAGATTCAAAGAATGGCGGCTGATGATGAGGAAGGAATGAATCATAGAATATGTATAGTCCTGAATGATGATAATCCGGTTGGCTGCTGTGGTTCGCGCTTTAGTTGCAGGATGTTTGCTTCTCTGCACATTTTGCCGCGTCATTGTTTTAATTTTCTGAATTACGAAATGAAATTCATTGTGAGTGAATTTAAATGAGTTTCAGTAGCGCTGAAATGATAGGAACTCGCAGTTGCAAGCAAAGTATCATGTTCGAAAAATTTAAATGTGATTATAAATCAGTGGTAAGTTCAAGCAATGGAATCAATGGTTATGTGGTGGTAACATATGACAGAGTTGCCATATGTTTTGTAATTGTGTTGAACAAGTGTAATTTTACTACGACAATGAATGACAGTGTTGATTTTTCAAATCTACAAAAAATTAAGAATTGCTTATGATGATGATTTAATACAACTGAACCGAAGATGAGCAGTAGTTTCATTTTTGTTTTGTCCTATACATTTCACTATAAATTTAAGCTGACTTCTTTAACATCTATTCTCCTATCCGGTTACTTCAGAGCAACATTTGGGTGTCACATAAGCATTAGTAATTAAAAAAAAAAAAGAAATTCGCGTTTTTCAATTAATTACAACTGCGGCCAACACAGTGCATGCCAGGCAAACGACGAATAACTGTTAGTGTGAGTTTGTGTGCGAGTGTGAGTTGGTGGATTTTGCAGTGATGTCCACCGCATAATGCAGTTCATTGTATGCATTGTTCAACTGGTCAACACTTTTCTGCAAATCCTGCCTAGCATACATTCTGGCCCATGCTGACCAACAAACATTTGAACGGATCCTACGTGGTTGCTGTTGCACTTGTTGTTGTTGTTTTTGCGACATGGGAACATGCGGACATTCATTCATTTAATTCAACTGCTTCTCCTATGAAAACAATGAAAATCCGTGAAAAGCAAAGAATTTCCATGTCATGCTTAATCTGCTCAGCTTGCGCGTATTTCGTTCATTGTACACGTTGCAGCGCGCTGGTGGCAGTATTATTGCTATTGTTGTATTCAACCATAACTGGTTTCAGCTTCTGGGTCGGTTTGCATTACCACATAAAAGGGTTTTCCATGTAACTCGCGCTTTCTTAATTCTTAAAACCACAAACAGTTCATTTATGCATTCATTCATTATTTCTAGAATTGTAGAATCTTTTAACGTGTGTGCATTGTTGTTGTTTGTCTAACATTCTCATGAGTTTCAATTATTGACTTTCTTTTCAACACGTTAAATTTCTTTTCAATATATTTTGAATATGGAAATTCAAATGGCACTAGCCCATTTCTATCGTCATTGGTACTGAAATTTATGCCAAAATGCCGAAAATATGTGATTTTGTATTATTGTCCGGTTTCCTCACGCACAAACATTTTTGAGTAAATTCAGAATGTGTACTTTTTTAATTTTCTAGTGCAGTGGTTTCCAAATTATTTTGGTCGTGGAACCCTCAAATTTTTTTCCAATTATCGCGGAACCCTGAATGTTTTTTAACCCCAGGAGGTATAACCAGGTCTGTGTAGACTTCTCTCATATAAACGTGTGTGTAACTTTTTAGTTTTCCGTGTTAGAGACGAATACGTCCATGACTTCCTCAAAGCAGCTTCGAGGAACACAATGATATTGAAATTAGATTGCTTTTTGTGTTTGGATTGGTTTTATTCGAATTGTTAAAAAAAAAGTGCCAAAAAGAAATATAGGTCTGTGCAGACCTAAAGAAAATTTTTAAATTTAACGGTGAGTCAACCGCTTTAAACATGTTTTGAACGTGTTGCATGCAACTTGTTAGTATTTGGGGCAGAATTTATCGAGACACGAGAGGAGTCAATTATGTGCCGCTTGAAGAAGATGCTGATTCCGATGCCGAGGTGCATATCGAAATCGAAACAGAGGAGCCATACGATGATGTAGATTTAGAGGAATTTTGCGGATTTGCTGCAGATGCACTTGGAGAGCCTGAAGCCGACGAAATGGATGAGTAGCCATGCTCGACGAATTCAACTGAAACACCGGTTAGAAAATTCCGTTCAAAGGATGGCAAAATTGGGTCAAGTGCTCCGCCGGCCACAGGTAGGCTTCGTACTCATAATTGCGCCTCAGTGAGCCGTGAAGGACTGGCTCCAGGAATCATGCGAAACCCAATAACCATTTTCAAATCGCTCATCACACCCGAGATCGTTAGCATAATTGTGCACGAAACGAATCGAAAAGCACGAAACGAATGGACAAACCCAGTAAATGGAAAAGAAATGCATGCCTTTTTTTTGGCCTTACATTGTTTGCTGGCATATTTGTAAATGAGTTGTAGGGTAATAACGGCAACCCGATTTGCAAGGCGACGACGTCTGCGAACCGCTTCGAATTAATTCTAAAATATATTGTTTTCGATAACGGCAACCCGCTCGGCTTATCGAAAGCAAATCAGCCGCAATCGTCGACATATGGAATATGCTTTTGAGAAATTTGGATCGACAATATGTTGCGGGTGCACAGATTACAATCGATGAGTAATTGTTTGCCTTCCGAGGACGAACGCACTTCACCCAGTATATTCCACCGAAACCAGCCAAATACGGCATAAAAATCTGATGGATGTGTTAGGATTGATATAAGTGGGAAAACAGCCAAATGAAGCACGTGCTGTCAATCAAGGTGAAAATATTGTTCTGCAATTGGTTCAAAAATACGTCGGTTCAGGACGAACAGTCTATGCCGATAATTTCTGTTCATCATTTATTTTGGCGAAGGTTTTAATAACGAAACTGTTGGCATATGTAGGCACCATGCGTAAAAATAAAGCTTGCATACCGAAAAAGATGTTGGATCCAAGCCGGAATGTATTCAGCACAATATTCGGATTCCAGCCAAAAAAAAAAAAACAGTAGTTCTAATTTCTACAGAACATTACGGTTGCGACGTCGACTTATCGAATCCATCGAAAAAACCATATCAAATACTCGATTATAACATGTTCAAATCCGGAGTGGACACCATAGAACAGATGGTTGGTGGTTATACTTGTAAATGAGGCACAAAACCATGGCCATTCGCTCGTTTCTTTAACATTTTGGACGTGGCGGGGTTGGCTTAATTTATCATTCATGACAAATTGGGGCATATCAAGAGGAACGTGTCTTTCTAATGGAATTGGCAGAACAACTGGTAGTCCCTCAAATGGAGCAGAGAGCAACGAATCCCATTGTAAGAGGTTTTCAACACGTCAAAAAAGCAATCTCGTCATTCGGTGTACAAGTTAGCATTTCATTTATTCATTCATTCAGTTAAAATTCTAAAACCAATTGTTCAACGTGTATTCGCAGGTAGCTGTAGACCCACCGATAGATGATCAACCAGCCCATGCAGTTTCTTCTTCAACTCGACCATCGTGCTTGTTGTGTGCCAACAGCATTCTCATGCCAGATATGCCTGCCTAGAATGCCATTGCTGACGTGTATTTTTTACCAGAATTCAGCAATAAACACCTGTAGGTCTGCACAGACCTAAATGATATAGTTAGCGCAAAAAAATCCCTGATCATCCTAGGGTTAACAACGACTTTTCACAATTTAATGAGATATTAAATGAAACAAATAGGTACTATTTTGATTTTTCAGATTTGATTGAATTAAACAAAACTTAAAAAGAAAAAAAAATTCATCACAGAAATAATTAATAAAAATACAGAATATAAATTAAAATTAATGAAAAAACTTAAATGAGAATAATGCATCTGCTTTTTGACTCCATGATTCTCTTTAGATTGGGCGTTATGTTTAACCCTTAAATAAATATTGGGGTCTGGCCAGACTCTTTTAGGTTTTATTCCAATTTTTTAATACTTTTATTTTTCGTATCGATTTCATATTTCATAAATTTCTAGAGAAACATTTTCTGAATAACTTTATAAAAAAACTATTTTTGAAAAATATAGGGTGAGCCCTGTTTTTTAAAAATTATAATTCTAGTCATAATCGCAACGTCAGGGTCCAGCCAGACCCTATGCATTTTGTAAGATTATATTTGGAAATTCCGCTTTGTGTTTCTTTGTTTTTTATGCTAATTGGTTACCAGAAGTGTAACCATATAATCCGTATAGTGTTGTTATATGGTCTGTCTGATATCGGATTTGTTACGATTTTCAGACGGGAATCAAACTGTCTGTTATTTGCTCATAATTCTTCAATATGTTACGATTTCATAAAAAATAAATCCGATCCGATTCATATAAATTTTTTTCATATATTCATGTATATGTGAGTAGAGTGCGTGGCTGATAAGACACAGAACCCTGGTTCAATTCCCATTAGACACAGAAAATCTTTTTAGTTGAATTAATTTTTCTGTTCGGCTGTCGTTTCTATGTAGACAATGGCAAACTTCACAGAGTAAGAACTACATGTGATGAAGTTATAATAAACAAACTACCATTTGCATAAAATGTAAATCATACATTTATACATGAAATTGTATTTTTCTTGTTAAGTGTAAAATACAACAGAAAATATCTACGTTGTTGTTTTTTCAGAATTTCACAAATCAACACAGAATTTCACAATTCTTCTTTTTTTTAGCTTTGAACAAAGGATTTTAAGTGTAAAACCTTTTCAGTCAAGTCTACCTTGGTTCGAAATATAGTGGTGGAAGAATTGTGGGAGGTAAGGGGCAATCAAGTGAAACATGTGTAGGTTGTTCTAAGCTTAATGGAAAGCCATAGAAACATGTGAATTTGAATCTGAGGCAAGTGTTATGCCTTTACCTCAGTCAATTCAAGTCAAGCAATCATCCACAAACTTCTCTACCACCAACTACAACTTCAAGTCGTAAATATTGATGAGTTTTTAATTTCAGTTTATTAGAAATGAGGAAAGAAAATTGTAAATTCGAAAGATTAAAGCATAGGACCGCGGCCTGACCGGTATTCGAACCCAGGACCTCTGGGGTGGCAGTCAAGCACGCTACCTACTCGACTACCGAGGCCGCCACCATCGTAGTATTGAACCACATACTACAAAACAATTTACAAGCCGATTAGTTATAGAAGGATTCCTTGTCAGACCAATTTCGGTAATGATTCAGATATGGATCTATTTTTAATATTAATGCAATTGTTTTTTGATTTTTCAGACAACAACGGACCAAATGTGTTCCAGTGGGACCAACGCTTTAGGAAAAAAACGTGATTGTCGTTTATGCTGTCGTTGTCGTCAATGATAAAGCCCAGCATAAAACTCGTTTCTACTGCGAAATGTGTTTGACCCTGTTTACCAGCAGTATTCCACTTGCTTATACAAATGTTTTAAATATACTCGTATAAACAAGTAATAAAATTAAATTGATACGTTTTTTAAAAAATTATTACACTTATGTAGGTACATTAGGGTGGGTCTCTAAAAAAATGTTCGATAAACACGGTCCAAAATGTAGCTTGGGTCATTGTTGTATCCTCCACAAAACGATTTCGCAATTTCGATTCCTGGAATTTTTTAAAAAAGTGCCTTTTTTGGTCAAAAACCCACTTTTTGTATGAAAAAGTTTTTTGTTTCGCTGTATTTTCAAATAAAAAAAAAAACAAAATTAAAGCTTTAAAAATTATTACTATCTACATAAAAACACTGGACTTGAAGTTTTTGTCCATAATTTTTTTAAAATTTTTTGAAATTTTAAATTTCGTCAAATTTTAATTATATAAAAATAAAGCTTAAAATAAAGCCCCTGATATTTTAAGGATATTTTATTGTCTTTTCAACGTTGGTTAAACGACATCAATCGGACGAGATATATCGTAGTTATGAAGATTTAAGTCGAAATCGCATCGAAATGTATTCAAAAAAGACTAAAAAAAAAAAAAAAAATACATAACGAGCAAATTTCTGCAGATAGTAATCATTTTTAAAATTTTAATTTTGGTTTTTTTTTGTTTTTGAAAATACAGCGAAACAAAAAACTTGTCCATACAAAAAGTGGGTTTTTGACCGAAAAAGGCATTTTTTTAAAAAAATTCCAGGAAGCCTAAGGGTTAACATATTGCGAAATCGTTTTGAGGAGGGTAGCACAATGAGCCAAGGTGCATTTCTGAGCGAGTTTATAGAACACGTTTTTTTTTTGTATGGAGACCGACCCGGCCTAATGTATATAGTAATGTAAGTTACCTATGTACATATTAACATAACTATTTATAAACTATTTACTATAAACTATTTACTATAAACTATTTACTATAAGCTATAAACTATAAACTATAAAATATAAACTATAAACTATAAACTGTAAACTATATTTATATATATATATATATATTTATATTATTATAAGCTAGAAATAAGAGAAATTAGAATAAGAGTATTATTAAGAGAAATTAGTTGTAAGCTAAAAATAAGTGAAGTTAATTTAAAATTGAATAAAGGAGTTGAGTTCTTTCCGAGACACAGAAGACTGCGTTTGGTTTTTTTAAGAACGTTAATATATATTAGTACATCTCAAAACATGTGAATTTTACATGTTTCAAATAAAACTATCAAAAATGTTCTGAAATTTTTCATTGAAACTCATATAAATATGTATGGGGTCTAGCTAGACCCCAGCATTGTTAATGTGACAATTAAAGTGGTCAACAAACGAGGGTTAATAACTGAACTCTCATATCTGGTGCAGCATTAAGTTTGTAACGATATTTGGTTTTTGTCGAAACATATTTTGATAGCCCAGATTCACACAAATAAATGGTTGCGAATGGCAAAATAATTCGAATGCTTCTCTTGATAATATTTGAATACTCATCGAATACTACTGTGGACAAAAAATACCGGTAAATTTGAATATAAATTTTGTAGGGATTCCGATAGGGACAAATATTGTTAAATTTACTGTCACTGACATCTGTGCCAAATCACACGTCAAAATATTTATTAGTGTTTGAGATACGCGTCCTTTTGTAAATAGCTAAAAGTGCATTTTTCGTTTCTTATAATGTCTGAAAGTATACAACATCGCAGTTCCATTAAATTTTGTACGCGTTATGATATTTCTGTTGCCGAAACATCTGTTGCAAATGTTGCAGAAGGCTTTCGGTGAGTAAGCTCTATCGAAAAAAAAGAGTTTATGAGTGGTACAAAATGTTCAATGAGGGTCGAGAAAGCGTTGAAGACGAGGCACAGCCAAGACAACCATCAACATTAACTGATGAGTTACACGTCAACAAAATCGAAGAATTGGTGCCCCAAAATCATCGATTGACAGTCTGAGAGCTTACTGACCTTGTCGGAATATCAGAAGGATCAGTGAAAACCATTTTGGTCTCAGAAAAGTGAAATTTCGATTGGTGGCAAAAACGCACTAGTAATTCGTGATAATTTCGCCAAAAACTCGACCCATATCGTTTCGCAATCACCGTATTCTCCTGACTTAACACCATGTGACTTTTGGATTTTCGCTAAACTCAAGAGACCACTCCGTGGACACCGTTATGAATCTTTAGAAGAGATAGAAACCGAAACGAAGAAGTAATTGAGGGGTATTTACGAAAGGACGCGTATCACAAACACTAATGAATATTTTGACTAGTAATTTGGCACAGATGCTAGTGACAGTAGTACCAACTTATAAATAAAAACAAAAAATGTTCAGTGTTGTGCATATTAAAAGCAACCAAAAAAAAGCCATTGTCAATTATACCTAGAAACTTTTCCGTTTTTGGTAAAACTCAATAATGTTTATTACTGCAGGCTTTTAAATTTTTTTATAATAAATAAAGTGCAAAGTAGAAATTATGCTGTGCATAACTAAAACAACGTGAACTAAAGAAATTTAAATCGATTGAAAATACAGGTTATAGGGTTAATATTTGGTAATATAACCTTTATTTTTAATAACCGCAACACATCAGTGTGGCATTGAAGCTATAAGGTTGTCAATTATAGTTTGTGATATGCTTCGCCACTGCTGTGTCAGTGTCTCAACGAATGCAGCTTTATAAGAAAACCTTTGCCCACCGACTCGTCGCTTTAGGATTCCGAATAGATTTTATATTGGGTTAAGATCAGGCGATTGAGCTGGTCAATCCACATACCCAATCCCTCTTTCGCAAATTCACGTCTTAACGATCATTGCGGTGTGCTTAGGATCGTTGTCATGCTGAAATATCCACCTGGTTGGCATTTCTCGCTCAGAAAAGGGCAACATGACTGTCTCTAAAATCTCTTTATAAATAAATCGGTCCATTTTTAATGTAACTTTAGAAACTGGATCTTGTCCAAATCTAGAAAAACAAGCCCATAACATAGCCGAGCCGCCTTCATGCTAAACTGTGACCTGACAGTTTTAAGGTTTAAGGCTCTTACCTTTTCGCCGATGAACTATGGCCATGCCATCGCTGGTAAAGAGATTAAATCTGGACTCTTCACTAAAAAGGACTGTCTTCCCTTGGTCATCAGACCAATTTAATGAGCTCTTGCAGAATTTAATTGGGAATATAAAAATTTTTATTTGATTTAAGCCAAAACAGACTATGTCTTAAAAGCAAACCTTCGTTCTAATTTTTTTTTTTTTAGCAATGGTTTCTTCGCTGGTCTGTAACTTCTTAAGTCAGCTTCCAAAGCACGTCGGCGAACAGTACTCGAGTTCACGTTTAAATTTAGTTGATTAACAACAGACTGAGATGATAAAAAAGGATATTTTTGAAAAGCTAGGATTGCATGTCGGTCCTCTCTCTGTGTTGTTTTAAGCTTAGGACCACCCAAGTGAAGGGTTTTCACAGTTTTTTTAGTCTCTAACTTTTTTATAAGACGTGAAATTATTGATTTATTTATTTTGTACTTTTTGATAAAGAAATTAGTGATTTATACTCATCAATTATTGCTATTCAAAGGACTCTGAGTATTTATCACGCGAAATGACGTTTTGATATATTCAAATGCTTTCTTCACACAAAGAATTATTTGCAAATGACTCTTTTCAATCTAAATCAGTAATAACTAAGCAAAAAATTAAAAATATAACCGACATTTACAGTTAATCGGAGCAAAAATTATTTGACTTAAGTAAGTTGTTTTTGTTATGCACAGTCAAAAATTGCTCTTTCCGTATTCTGCTCTCATTGCTGAAATACCGTTATTTTTACTTCATTTCTTTTGATGCTATATTGAGCGCAATACATGATTAGGTAAAATTAACTATTTAAATTTTGGGAAAAGAAGAAAGACGATAAAAATATATGAAGAAGTTTTCTACGCATATTTTGGTTGCTTTTGATATGCACAACGCTGTATTTTCGGGGATTTCGGTATTTTTGCCCACAGTAGTACATCTGATATTTGTGAACGTAAAAAAAAAAAAGAAAAGTTATGAAGAATCTATCAATGAATATCGTTTCTATACTTTTGTCTCCTTTATTTTCGTTCTTTGCTTTGTTTTACAGAAACGCAATATTAGCATGTTTTTATGATTCTGCTTGTAAATATCAGCACGTATCTGATGAGTACCGCGTAAGCAGCTCAATTTTGGAGTTGCTTAATTTTTCAGCTGGCAAGATGCTCTGAAGTTATAAGCCAAACATTCAACAAGTTTGAGGCAACATTGTTGCTTAGAACTCAGAGCAACATATTCAATAAGCACGAAAACTTGCTTGATTCGATTCGGTTTTGCAAAAATTATAGAAATTCAAAAAGTTAAAAAAAATGGGATTATATAATAAAGGCTAGCACAAGTGCATGTTTCAATTCAAACAATTCATCGAACCAAAAAGCAATTCATGCAAGCCATTCAAACGACAACGCCAACTCAAGCCATGTCATATCAACCGATTTCTCAATTAGCTTGCATGGCTTATTGAAAACATGTGTTGAATCACATACGTGTGTTGCCTGTGTGGCGAAGTTTAAAAATAATGGTAGTTTTTTTGTACAAATAACTTTGTGCAATTTTTTTTCTTCTAAAAATTATAGGTTCTGTATAATTTTTATAGTTTTTTGAGATGTTTACTTCTGAAGCACAGTTACTAAAATGGCTGGAGAAGATATCGCTAGATGGAGATGAACTTGAAGACGATTTGGGAGTAGATTTCGATTAAGATGATAGTAAGGCTGACCCCACTTATATCCCTGAGGGCAAAAGATCAAAATGCGATTTCTATCCTCCGAAATTGAAGCATATTTGCGTATATTTTTGCGCAAAATGCAAGAAAATTTAATGTTTAGAGCACAGATCACCAAACTGTTGGCAATGTACCGTAAAATAGTAGGCGGAAAAACCACAAACTATATTTTGCTATGCAGAATTTTTTTAAGTTATAAGCTTTATATTATTTTTCAATATGTTAATTAGTTCTAAGGTCTATAAAATACAGAAGTTTTTTATCTCGAACTGATTTTTATTAATTTTTTTTGATTTTTTTTTTTTGTAAACTATCTCTCCATACCATTCATTAAAATATGTTATCTACAAATATGTCTATAATTTGTTTTAAATATTTAAAAAAATAATTATTCTTACTTTATTTTTGTTACCAAATATGTAATAAAAGTTTTTTGCTTTAATAAATTTTTGTTATTTTAATGGTGAAATGTGCGTTTTTTATAAAACGTAACCTCACCGGCGAAGTTTACCATTCAAGAGTTAAACAACATGTTTACCATTCTAGGGTTAATGAATCATTTTTAACAAAGATTTAAGATTACTTTTTCGCAAGAATTTCTACCATAGAGTATTTCGGGCCCCAGTAAAGGAGTCTAGAATAAGAACCCTTCTATTGGAATCTGTACATTATCTTTCAAAATCTATGAACAGAAAATAGTCCCAAGTTATCATCTACTTATAAATATTTCTTTGATCCTCACTTTCTTCATATCTGAACATATATCATAAATGTAAACATCGTTTTTCACTTCTGTCCGGCTCTAGAGAATAAGAAAAAATCGTCCTTATCTTTCAAATATTTCTTTCTTAGCAAAGGAATTTTTAAACCTTTTCTTAGTTTGTAGTTTGCCAATTTTAACATTATCAAACCTCAACGTACTGTTCGGGATGTTACAGAATTTCCCCTACTCTTGCGAGAACGATGACTTGAAAGGATCGCTTTGAGACAAGTTTACTGTTAAATTATCTGCTACTGAAATAATTAATACACTCCAGACAACAGAATTTTTCTATATTTTCTGAAAAAAAAAAACTGAGAGCATTAATAGCATAGAATGAAATTACATATTGACATTGATGTTAATGCATCGGCAAAGATGTTAATTAACAAGTACATTATACAGCATCTCATCTCATAAAAACAGACCAACAACTAGCCGTATGGACCGGCAGTTAGTGCGATCGTCCTTAAGAAATAGGAAAAAAACATCTTCTCAGCTAGATGCTGAGTTGCAAGTCAGTTCAGGATACAAAATCAGCTCTCAGACGATGAGAAAACGTCTTGCAGCAGCAGGATTGAATAGTCGCTGAGCTAGGAAGAAGCCATGGCTTTCATATAAGAAACTGGAAGCGCGACCAAATTGGGCCTTGGAGCATCAAGATTGGACTGAACAAGATTGGGAAAATGCCGTGTAGTCTGATGAGTCTAATTTCGAGGTTAGTTTACAAAGGTTGTTAACTAATGAAAAAAATTACTTTCATTACCTAAGAACACATTTCCATTAAAATTATACGAACTAAAATCACGTTTATTTTTTTTAATTTTTACAATTTTTGCAATTGTTGCAATTTTTGCAATTTTTGCAATTTTTGCAATTTTTGAAACACCTGGTATTACCTACGTATTACCTAACTCGAGCGGCGTCGAGTAGGTGAAGAATATAATCCCGACTGTTTGGTACCTACTGTTAAGCACGGAGGAGGCAGTATAATGGTCTGGGGTTGCATGGCTGCGAGTGGAGTAGGTGAAATGCTTGTCTGCGAGGGTCGTATGAATAGCGAACGGTACATAAATACGCTCAATAAAGCACTTATACCATCTTTAACACGGATTTTGGCGATACCAACATGGAAAACGTTGTCTACCAACAAGATAACGCACCTTGCGACAAGTACGCTACATTTATGCGCTGATTTCAACAAAACCACGTGCCGCTAATTGATTAACCTGCCCAGTCGCCGGACTTAAATCCCATCGAGCATTTGTGGTCACAATTAATGCAGGCAATAAGGAAACAGCATTACATCAGAAGAAAGCCTTAAAAATGCTTTGAAAATAGAATGGGACAACATAGCTGGAGGAACCTGCAAAAACTTAGTTTGTAGTATGGTGCGTAGAGTAAGGGACTTCATAAAAATGAGGGGGGACCAACAAAGTATTATTATACTTTAATAATTTATTGAAAACAAACATTTTCTGCTTTTTTAGCTTGGTTGAAAACTGACAAATCGCTTTGTTTCAGGTGGTTTTAAAGGGTGCCTACTTCATTTGAGCACGGCGCTATATACAAAAAATTTCATTGCATGTTCATTTTACATCATCAGTGTAAGTAAAAATATAATTTTTTTTTTACATCATATATTTTTCATGTATAAAGATGGCGCTAAAATTGGTGTGCTTAAAAAAAGATGAAACTGGGGCTTCATTTCAAAGTCAATGGGGCCACTTCAAAGCTCAGCTCCAGATCGTATGGAAAAAAAAATATTTCAAATAGACCCTTGAATGAACTTCTTTTGCGAAAATTGAATTAAATTTTGGAAAATGATGATGCTTAAAAACAAAAACTTGAAAAATTTACGTTATTTTTGACCATATTATTGCGCGTAAAAACTATAAATATATTCTAAAGACTCTCATTTTGGTAAAAGATGTGCAGAATTACATTGAAAACAGATAAAAAAAAATAAAATCGGTCAATTAGTTTTTTGCTGAAGTGTGTCCTGTTTTGAAAAGGTTTGTTTCGAGAAAAACGCATTTAAAGTAAAATGTACTCATTGTAAGTATTTTGGCGCAACGGCTTTTAAGCCCTGTAGAATCTGTATTATAGGTGGGATTTATTTGAATAGAAGAATTATTACTACTCTTGAATAGAAAATTGTTTGCCTAAAACTTTTCTTAAGTCATTACGTTGGAGACTGAAGTTTTTCGTTATTTTTATAGAAAAGGGTCCGAGAAAATTTAAAGCCTTTATCGACCGTTTCAATCATACGCTTTTGGTCAAATGTAGACCTTGACGATTCCTATAAAATAGTATTTTACAAATAAAAGAAAAAGAATATTTTTAGGATACATTATTTCAAACTTTATATATTTATTACACAAAAAAGGATCGTTTTTGTCCTAAAACGATGAAATCTTCGCTGTAACAGAGAAATAATCGATTTTATAAAATAACAAATTTTAGAACCAATCTGCGTCGGATATAACGGATTTTAAATCTTCACATGCCCATTTTTGCAGAAAATACTCTCGCTAAAAAATGCTATAAAAAACGTGCGCTCCCTTACCTAAAAACGACGGTATGGGTTGACCTAACATAATTGAAGAATTGTGTTATTTCAATTGTCGGCTGCTTCGGTTTTGGATAAATATTTAATCACTTATAGAAAATTATTTACTTTTGTATAGTTTTCTCCAAAATGTAATGATCAAACATTTTAAGATTTCAATTTTCAAAAACTCTTCACTGTTATATCTTAAGTTAAATCTTTTTCAACTGTGCCTGTCCTTTTCTATTAAAGTATAGAGGGTACAAGGAGTATGGAACCGAAACGGATACCACCGACGACTACCGTGTTTCGTATGCGAACACATAAAACACGATAAAGGAGTTCATTCAATATTCGCCAATTGTATGAAACACTGATAAGGGAAGAGATTCCGCTGGAATGAAGAATGATGAACAGTAAATTGTTTGTAGGCAATATGCTGGGCACACTTGGCACACGGTACACGCGGCACACATACAAATACATCATCCCCAAACACACACTCACAAACACACACAAACAAACTCACACTCGCATACTAAATTGTTAAGGGTTTCTGGACGGCACGCAAAGCTTTGGAGCGGCAAATGAAGTGAGGAGTCTAGAGAAAAATGACGCAGCTGTGGCAACACTGGCTGGTTGCTCTTCTCGAATACGAACTACGCAGATGAACGTGCGGCGTTTATTTTTTCTTCCACAACCATTTTTCCTACTGCCTAGTGTTGGTATAGAGATGGCTGTGCAACAACAAAAACAACAACAATAATAACAAAAACATCAACAACACGAACGGTAGCCAGCGGTAGCAGTTGGTATCTACGCGATACAGTTTCAGTTTTTAATTTTTTTTTTTTAATTCTTCTTGGTTCTCGATGTTCGTCCCGCTCGACTACGTTGTATCTGTCCCAGCTCTAGGTGTTCAGTGCATAAATACCGTTTTGCCAACTCTGATACTGAGACAGAATTTTTCCATCTATCTTCGTATCATATTGTTGTACGACAAGCAGACAGACAGACAGACAAACAGACGGACGAATGGACGGACAGACATAGGGACAGTGGGACTGAGATTGGGACAACCAACTGCTGTGGCTTGAATTTCCTAGAGCGTTAGGCATTCCCAAATAGAAATTCACTCGCGCGAGAAACTTGCAACGCTTTGGTATTTTATGCGCGTCCCTGAATCGTCGGGTACCAACGGGTTCAGTTCAATTCAGTTTTGCTTAAGTTGGGATGGGTTGATAAAGCTTGGAGATGAACGCTGGCAGGGAAGCTGTGCTGCGTGGTTTCGGTTTTTGTAGCAAAATAAAAGCGGCTGTTGTTTTTGTTGTTGTTCTGTAGAGGCTCCATCTAGCAGTCAGTAGCGCGTCCCGTACTTGATTTATTGCCAACGACCCTGAATCGGTGGTATGCGAAATAAATTTGCACCACCCTGACGCAGGGAGAATGTGGCTTGACTACGAAGTGTTTGAGTTGGCTGCAGAACTACATTAACAACATCTGCAAATAAATAAGCATTTAAATATTAAAATTTGTTCAAGAATCACTCTTTAAGTGGTGCCACATTGACAATGGAAATAAAACAATTTTTTAAAATATGATGACATAATAGCGTCAAAGAACTAAGTCATATAAAGGAATTATTAATGTCTACATTTGAAACTTATGAAAAGACAATACGAGGGTCTAACAATGAAAAGACAATGGGCCTAACAATGAAAAAATAGTGGTTAATCAGTGAAAATACTTTCATTATTTTTCAAGTATTCTCCAAGGTGATCAATAAGCTTTTGCATTCGTTTGAACCAATTTTTGAAACAGCTTTTCCACTCTAAAGTTGGTACAGTAGACTCTCATAAATTAGAACCACTTTGTTCCACGGGTGGTTCTAATTTCTAAAATGTTCTAATTTCTAGAATATTTTTTTCACAGAAATTTAAAAGAAAAGAATAAAACCGGTTAAAAACAATTTATGTTAACTCAAAAGAATTTTTATTTGTTAATATATAATGTTTTTTTAACATTAAACTCATATAATTACCCTTTTTATATTTATATATCAATGAGCAAAGATCACTTATGAATTTAATAAATAAAGAAACGTCCAGATATTAGAACCACAGAGCGTTTAATATTGAAATAGCAGGTTCTAATTTCTGGAGAGTTCGAATTTGTGAGAGTTTTAATTTATGAGAGTGTATTGTACCTCCGAAACCAGGTTTTTTCAGGCCTCAATCGCCTGTTCAGGCATAGAACAACGCTCGCCTGTAATTTTTTCTTAATGTGAGGGAACACCAAGAAGTCGTTGGATACCAAGTCGCGACAGTAAGGCGCATTACCCATCAATTCCAAGTTTTGAATGCTAAAAAACTCTTTTGTTTGAGCAGATTTGAAAAGACTGGCAAGCATTTGCTTGAATGTGCAATGTCCGCAAACAACTATTGTCGGGTTTTGCTCACTTTTGCTCATTAGCGTAGATCGTTACCTGTTGCGATGTTGTAGACGTGTTTCGAACGATCAAATGATGGGGCTTGGAATGGTAACTAATTTTCTTTCATGTTGCTTAAAGGCTCATGTGAAATCGAATATATGGTAATCCTACTAATGCCCAAAGTTGACTCTATCTCACGGCATGTGAGACATGCTGGTCTGCTTCCAACAGTTCACGCACAGCATAGATGTTTTCTGCAACAACAGCAGTTCTTGAATGACCTTCACGAAATTCTTCTTGGAGAGAACGACGACCACGCTCGAACTCATTGAACCAGCGTTTTACAGTCTGCTGGGTGTGGTGCTTCATTACTAAAAGTTGAAATCGTAAAAAATCGTATCAATCCACGATGAAAATTGTAAAAAATCATCACCCAAAAATGTTCACGAGTTAATCACCCCTATTCTGCGTTTCGATTACGCTCGGATTTTCTCCGTTTTGGCAACTCTGGTATTCTGCGTTCCGTTCCGTTCCGCTTTTCTTTCGATTGTGGCTATTCTACATTACAAGCGTAGTTACGTTTTTCTAAGTTTTTATTCAGCTGACGGAGTTTGTGGAAAATGTAAGTATAAAATAGATAAATGTTTTTTATATATATTTTTTTACTGATTTGTGAGTTTTATTTAATTTATTGCAGGTCAAAAACAACAACGCCTGCGCAATACGAAAAGCTGGTGGCTTTAATATCAATTAATTTTAACCCAAGGGTCTTACATTTGATCAGTCATCTCGAACGGATTACAGCTGTCTCTCAAATTTCGCCTTTCCAGCCTTAACTCTGCGTACTGCTCCACGTTGTCATACTCTTCCAACAAAAACGCCGCTGCTATCAATTCCATTTCTGTAAAAATATAAACTAAATTTTATTTTTCAGCTACAATGTTGTAAAAAAAAGAAAAATAACTCCGGCACTACAGGGCTCTTCACACTGCTTTAGTTTGGCCACAGGCATCTTTCTTATGTTCAGGTATTTTTTTAGTCTTTTGGTACTCACTGATGTCTTTTATTCCAAAAATATAAAATTCTTATTCGTTTTAACTATTTAATCACTGTTTTGTTTGCACTAAACTTCACAAAATTGCTTATTTATTTTGTTTCGATATCGTACGTTCCACAACAAAACAGCTGACTGTGAAAACAAACTTCTCTTCTTCTTTTTCTTCCAATTCAGTTTTTTTCTGGAATACCAATTTACGATCCGTGCGTAGCGGAATGCGGGGACGTAATCGAAACGCAGAATAGGGGTGAATACCATTTTTTTGCTGCAATACAATTTTCAAACTATTGCAAACAACACGCAGTTCTCGCTTTTGGGCTAAAACTATTCGATAAGTGCAGCAAAATTTGGTTGGTAGATGGACTATTAGCAGCAAAAACAGCTATTAGCATAAGAGATAATAAGATTTCATTTTCAATTTAGGGGGGCTATATACCCAGAATTTTTTTTTAATTTGTTTTTTTGAATTTTCTCAAAAATTCTTTCAAGCTTCAAGTCTCAAGAATATATGTTGAAAATTTCAAGTTGATATCTCGAAAAATAACAAAGTTATAGCCTAGTGAGTGAGCCGCCTCCGAGAGTGTGCAGTGCTGGCCCTTATTTTCAAACGCGTTTTTCTCGAAACCATGTTTTCAAAGTCGGTGACCAAGATGCCTCGAAACTCAGTGAGCCGATCTTTTTAATTTTTTTGCAGGCTTATTTTATTCATACAAATCTCGCACTTGTCACAGGATTATTTTTTCGTAGCTTCGTTCATTAGTTATAGGCTAATGATGAATTTTTGGTCGAAAATCGTTATTTTACGTTCGGAAGTCCGCCATTTTGTGAAAAATCGCTAAAAAAGAGAAATTGATAAAAGTTAGAAAAAGTATATAAAAAAAAGATACGGGCAAGGAAAAAATAAATGAAGAGAATGGAAATGACTAGGTAAAGACAAGTATAAATTGCGATAAATGCAGTCTTCTGATTTCTTTAATTTCTTATTTGAATTACAAATGATGGATGAATAAATTAAAGAAAAGTATTAAGAAGACAAACATATGTGTTTAAATAAAGTAAAGTTTTGAGAAATTAAATTATTTGATTAAAAAAATTATGTGTTAATTAGTGAAAATTCAATTTTATATAAATTAAAATTTTATTCAGTGTAAGAAGACGATCTGATCAAGGTTGCCGGTTATGTGGGAAAAATCCCATTCGTGGTCATTTTTAATTGCCCTTGGGAATTTTTTTGTTGGGAATTCCCATGGTATTTTTTAATTCAGCGTGGAATTTTTTAATTAACGTGGGAATTCAGTGTGGTATTTTTTTATCGCCGTGGAATTTGGGAATTTTTTTCTAAAAATAATTTTTTTTCACATTTATTAAGCGAAAATTTAATATGAAAATCATTGCCATTATACGCATCAAACGCTCTGTTTACACAACGTTTTATGTCATATGGAATGTATTGTGGTATTTTATAATGCGTATGGGATTTTTTTGGAGATTTTTAAATGCATATGGGATTTTAGTTGGTATTTTTAAAAAGCTTGGTATTTTTGTGGTAATTTTGAATTGTGGGATTTTTTGCAGTATTTTTTAATTGTGGTGGGAATTTTTTGTTTTCTTTTGCCGTGGTAATTTTTGTGGTATTTAATTTATGGTACTGTGGTAAAAAGGTAATTTCCGTGGGAATTGTTCCGAATTTTAACTGGCAACCTTGGATCTGATAAAACTGAGTGTATAAGCAGACGAGCAGAATAGATGTCAGCTGTTCGACGGAGAATTTCATACTGAAGCTTTCGTCGTGCTGTATGTGAGATATATTCGTGCTTTTGCTTTCGTGAATATTTTTCGGGGCAAAGCTGTTTAACACTGTTTTATATGAAGTTTGGAGGAGCAATCTTGGTCACCGCATTTCACCTTTTTTTCACAGCGCTCTATAAAAAATGCTGTATCTACCTTAATATTAATTTTTTTTTTTAATAAAAAAAAAAACTAAAAAAACTCTTGAATGTGTATTTTTTTAGGTATAAAACCCTCATTTAAAAATATCCCTTAGGTTTCCTTAAAAAAATTCACACACACGACCTTTTTTTGGCCTCTGAATATATAGTCTCCCTTAACATACAAAATCTGAAATATATTGAACGCTGTTATATGTAAATATTGTTTTAAATTTATTTTATTCACATAAAATTCATCTTATAAATAAAAATGAATGTATGTTTGTGTATCCTGAATACATTCCGGAATACACCGTTCATCCGAACGCGATGAGACTTTGTGTATAGAAGTTTTTTGGTACGAGGCGGATTTTAGGGCTATTAATTTTGATCCAACTTGAACAGCAGATGGCGCTGTAGTAGAAATCTTTTACAAAACTACCTAAAACTACCAAACCTCTCATGCATTTCGAATGAAAATTGGTATATAGTGATTTTCATGTACGCTGACTGTTTTGCTGCTATCTCTTTTGACCCATCTTGAACACCAGAGGGCGCTGTAGTACAAATTTTTTGCAAAACCACCTAAAACTCCCAAACCGCTAATGCGAATAGAATGAAAATTGGTACATAGGGGTTTTCGATACGCTGAGTTTTTCAGTACTATCTTCTATGATCCACCTTGGACACCAGATTTTGCTGTAGTACACATTTTTACAAAATCGCATATTTTTAGTGGTTTTCTTATGCCGTGGTTATGCTTACCAAACATGATTGCCGAACATTTTTTGTTGTTATTGTTTCACGTATAAACTGAGAATTGAACTTTTTCTCAAATTCATTCTCTCGCTCTCAGACCGAACATTTTTGATTGCTGATCGAAACACCAAACATGCCGAACTACCGGTGTTGCCTGCAGTCATTTTGTATAATAGCATCAAAAAAGTAGTAAAAAGTATTAAAAAGTATAATTAATTGTGTGCTTAAGCAACCCTTTCCACAAAGTGCAAGCAAGACGGAAAAATTTGTGTGCAATAAATTTATATTTTATTTCTTTCTAATTTTAAACACTTTCTGATCTCATTTTCTTCCATTCCTTCACAATACATGTGCTCGTCTTACATTTTTTCGACTGCCACATAGCTTCAGCAACTTCGATTGTATGTTGCAAAATGATTCGACGTCGGTTTTTTTCAAAATATAATGCCCCTTGCATTAACAATTTTATTATGAATTAATTCTTAATTTTGTTTTTCATTTTATAATTAATAGGTAGTATGTATAAAACTACAAAACTTTGTGTTTTGACACATTATAACATGTAATGCAACTGTTCAACAAATATAGCATAACCCAACAAACATTTCAGAGAAGAGAAGAAATTGACGAAAATGAACACCAAACATGTTTGGTAAGCATAACCACGGCATTAGGTCACATATGCAAATATTTACAAAATATAAAATACGTCTTAAATTTAGTAAAATTAAAAAAATTTCCGTTATTTTGACATCAAAAACATGAACATATTTTGACAACTACGAAAAATTTTACTACAACCATACACAGGGTGTTTCAGGAAGTTCTGGCCAAAGTTTTCCAGCGTATTCCTTGGCTCATTTCTTGAAGAAAAGTCCACTAGGACCATGTCCGAAAATGCACGGGTGCGAAATGGCAGCGGGTTCAAAATTTTCGGATTGGTGGTCGGAGGGTAATAGGGTAAAATTGCTAACTTCTGAGCCAGTTGTCGGATTTGTTTGTTTTTAGGCTTGTTGGAAAGGTCTTTAAAAGACCTTTCCGTATAAAATAAAACAATAAGAAAAAGAATGAAATAGCCGAGATACAGAGCTTTCCGCAAAAAAAAATGGAAAAAAATTAACATAACCTCAATTTGCTCAGCCATATGGCAGGTAACTTATGTTTTTTTTCTTTTAAAATAGTAATAATAATAAGATAGTAATACCTTTTACCTTTCTAAAAATACCAAAACGAAGCCCGAAGGTTTTACCGTTCCAAAGTTATGATCATTTGACTGAAATGCAAAAATTTTTTTTGGAAGCAAAATAACCCCACAATAAGCCCGTAATGCGCTGGAGCACCGTCTTGTTGGTAAAAAAAATGATTTCGTACCGCAAGGGGTACTTCCTCGAGGATTTCTGGCATGACTTCTCGCAAAAACTCCAAATAATTTGGCGAATTTAACCTGGGCGGAAGTACTTTTGGCCCAATCAAGGTGTTGTCGATGATTCCAGCCCACACGGAGACGTCAAATCTGCGTTGAAATGCGTTTTCTTTCTTGTTGTGAGGATTTTCGTTGGCCCATTCATGCAAATTATGGAAATTAGTTATGCCGTCTCTCGTGAATACTTTTCTGTTAAAAATATTTTCTTCTGTTTAAAATATGAATATTTTCGTATACGAAAAATATGAATTTTTTAAACTTTCAAGAGAAGATAAAACCTAAACTGTTCGAGACTTAAAAAAATTTTATTGTACCAATAGGTACCAAAAGGTCCATATACATTAAGGCGGCTAACTTTCTATGGAGGAAAAAAAGTTGTCCTCCAAAAGATGGAGGAGTTATACATGTTTTAATACAAATTGCATAAAAAAAAAATGTATAACAAAACACTGCAAAAAAGTGCATATCTTTTGTGTTAGCGCAAATTTCCCAAAATTTTTGATGCAGAACTCTAAAACTCTTTGAATTACACTATTTGTGATAATTTTTTGTACTAAAAATATCATGGCAAAACAATTATCCAAGAAAAACGCGAGTTTTAGAGGTTTTTTCGAACCATTCTAGCTAGCTGACGGCTATCACTAGAGCCAAAATATTTGGGGAATCATCATAACATAGACGAAAGTTTATTTTGAGGGGGGGACCCGGACAACTTTTTTTTGTGAGGCGCCTTAATATACATATTATAAAAATAAGAAATAAAAAATATTTAGGCGTGGGCCCCAAAGTAAAATTATTCCAAAGTCTGACAATATCGCATGTGACGTCATGCTCTCTCTCTTTCTCTCTCTCTCATTTGCGAAACGAGTAATCTTGTTTCTATCTATTCTATCTATTCTTGACCATTTCCTAAAACTCCGCAACAGAAGACAACTCAAATCCAAGGAAAAGATATAGTGTACTTTTGACCAATTCTCCAGTCAAGAATAGTTTACAATAACTGCAAAAGTGCAAGAAGCCAAAAAAAGAAGCTAAAAAAGTAATTGAAAAAGGAAACGTCAGAGCTTAACTGAAATCAGCTAGTAGGATGAAGATAACGAGGATTCAATATGTGTAGTATGTTGTCAAGCATTGTCGAGCGTCAAATCAAGACAAAATTGTCGTCAATGCATAAAATGCAAACGCTGTGGACATTATGAATGCATTGAAAGCGAGAGTTTGATATATTGCTGCTTTAATTGTGCATCGGCGTACGATAGCGATGACGATTAATCAGTGCGACAACGGGGACTACGTGTTGGGACAACTTACCCCACGAGAGAGGTAACTTGTCCCAGCCGAGTTAAATTTTTTATCAAGAAAATTTGTTATTCAATTTTATATTATATACGTTACATTAATCAGGATTGAAGAATTAAAAATAAAAAGTTTATTCAAATTTTGTGACAACTAGTATCACGCTTCCCAAAAACTAAAAGTAAATATAAAAATATTAATAAAAAAATGATTTAAATAATTATTAATATAAATATAAGAAAAACTTAAAATTAAAAAATAATAAAAATACAAATAAATATATAAATAAACAATAAAATGAAAAGATATATAAAATTGAAAATAAAAATAAAACCTAAAATATAAATTAAAACGACAACAAATTTTTAATTATAATAAAAATACAATAAAAATAAATAACTGGACATTTCAGCCCTTGAAAGGACTTTGACCTAGCTTCTTATGATCAATTGTGTTGTGCGTGTTATTAAGTCTGTACACAATTGACCGAGAAATGGACCTACAGGCTTAACGCCGACTCCGACCGGCGATGAACGGAATGTTCTTGTTCTCAAGAAGCTTTACATGGCAATTTGATTTCTGTCTGTGGTTTGCCATTGTTTGCAGAGTGGTGGCGGCCGTACAGAAAAATTATTTTAATTCAAATAATTTTCTGTCGCTGCTGGGGTTCGAACCTAGGTCTCCAAAGTTCTTTGACATAGCGGCCACGCACTTTAACCAACTACGCCACGGACGCACAGTGCATTGAACCATACAAAATTGGAACATAACTAGAAGGAGTGCTTCTATGATAATGAAATTTTGTGTGCTGGATTAATTTAAACTAATTAAGCAAAACTGCAAAAATGGTTGGAATTGGTCAGTTCCTAGGGGTACCTTCCTTTGACCTATATTCATTATTTATATTATTTTGTATGGGAGGTTCATAAAAAATTAAGCGATTTTAACAAAATTTCATCAAAAGGCTAGGCAATTAAAGAAATAGAAGTGTATTCAAAATGATTGAAATCGGTGGGTTCCTAAGGGTAGCTCCCATGGACCTATATTGATTTTTTACATTATTTTGTATGGGAGGTATATAAAAAAGTTGGCCGATCCTTACGAAACTCAATGAAAAGGTTAGACAAATTAAGCAATACATGTGTTCTAAAAATGGTTGAAATCAGTCGGTTCCTAGGGGTACCTCCCTTGGACCTATATTAATTTTTTACATGGTTATGTATGGGAGGTATATCTGTTACTCATAAATATTCCCATTTGTATTAATTAAAAAAATCAGGTTTTAGGCAAATTTTATTTTATTTACAATAGAAAAATAAAATTTGTAACTTATTTTTATTAACAAAATGTGAAATAAAAAACTAAAAAAGTAATGTGTGCATACATATGTACAAACAACCAAGAACTCATCTCGTTAGACTTCTTCGTTAGAATCACTACAAACATTATAAGGGTCATCAACTAATTGAGTAAACTTCTCAACTTCTTCATCAATAATTACATTTGATTTTGATTTAATAGTTCTTTTGGATGCTAAGAGAGGCTCAGATGTCAGCAACAATATTTTCATTAAATCTGTATTAGACTTAATCCTCGAGCATTTACGGGTATGGCTAGGTCGATTTTTTCTAAATTCTTTGTGCCTTGCTTCCAATACCTCTTCAAACTGACTAGTTTCTTCTAATAACAATTTAAAGTTATTCAGATATATGAGGTACCCACTTGCCAGAACTCTCAATACATAAAAAAAAATTGTTCTATCAAACTTTTGTTTATGCCAGTTATCTGCGAGCTTAGTTCAACGTTACAGAAAAAGCGCCTAGCTATGTTTCCATCGCTAGCAGACCCATATCCTGGCTTTGGTTTGTCGACCAAGCGACCCATTTTGCTCTTAAACTCAGCTTGAATTATTTTTTTGTTTTGCGCTGCCAATTCTTCATTTTGTTTTAATTGCACTTTTATATATAAACTAGCTGAATTACCCTGTGTTTACTAAAATTATTTTGTTATCTAATATAACTTTCTTTTTATAAGGTGTAGATAATATTTTGGAAATCAAAAGTTAATACTTCAAATAAAATTACAAAAAGTTTCGTCAAAACCAAAAAATTCTTTTTTGTAATTCCCTTTTGAATTTTGATAAATTTTGAATATTTTTGCTGCGCTAAAATCAAAGAATCCTTCTTTTTGCAATTCCCTTTTGGAATCTGGTAAATTTTGAATAATTTTCCATACAAAATTGAACATTTTTCACAAAAAGTCACTTTTTTAAATCTACATAACTTTCTTGTTTTTAAAAAGGGGCAGATAATATTTTAGAAATCAAAAGTTAATACTCAAAATAAAATTACAAAAAAGTTTCGCTAAAATCAAACAATCATTTTTTTTGTTATAGCTTATCAAAACTTGCAAATTTTTGAGTTTTTAGGTGTTTTTTTTTTTGTAAGGTAAAGAAAATTTTTATTATACAAAATATATACTAAACAAAATTACTTTCAGAAGCAAAATACATTTTAAAATAATTCTCTTTATTGCTTTTTAGAAAAAACATGATGTAATTTTTAAAACATTTACCCAATTTTAAATTACTTGATTTTCTTAAAATAACAGGGTGTTGTATAAATTGATCGCATTTGTTTATTATTAAAGATATTTTAAAAATTTTTTAAATTTTAAAGAACTAAATAATATAGATCTAAATTGCATACTTTTTTTTAAAAAAAACAACAATTTTTTTTTACTTATTTTCGTACCATTTCGATGCATTGTGGGACGCCACATAATAAAAATAGAAATAAAAATAAAAATATTAACAAAACAAAACGATAAGGAAAAAAAAGTCGGACAAGGATTAGAAAAAAAAACTTCGGACAAGGATTGGACATTAGGGCGGGTCAACTTATATGAATGAAAAAAAAATAAAAAATCGTAGGCGCTCAAATGTTCTACGGAAAATTCTGAGTCACTTTGCCTAAGAAACCCTTAGTCTTAAATCAATTTCGAGCCTCCGGTTTTTTGAGAGAAGGTTTTAATTGGTGTTTTGCTACAATATGTGAAAAAAAAACCGGAGGCTCGAAATAGATTTTAGACTAAGGGTTTCTTGAGCAAAGTTGATTAGAATTATCCGTACAACAGTATCCGCGCTTACGATTTTTTGAAAAAAAATAAACTCGCTCTATTGGACATGGTTCAAAACAAGCATTTGGACAATAACTTGGAGATGGGCTATGATAAAGATTGGGACAATAAGTATAAGAATGGTGAAAATGATAGGGATAAGAAAAAGAAACAGAAACAATGTCCATGAGATTTATTTCAAATTTAAAATAAAGCTTAATTATCTTCTTTACATGGAAGTTTCGATTTATTCAAAACAGACTTAAATCATTGATGTTTACTAAATACTGTTGTTTCTAGGTATTTTTTTTTACTGATTTCCTAGATTTAATTTTCTAATATTCTTGTAATGAATAAAAATTATGATCATACGATTTCTAAACTAAATTTCGCACTTAAGAAAACATATCCAGGCAGTTAAAAATTTTGTTTAAATGTACGCTAAACTTAGAAAAGCTCCTCTTTATAAAAGAAACATCCATGTATTATGTAAATATAAAATAAATATTAAAATACACTTAAAAATAATTTTCTAATAAGAGGAATTAATTGCTAAAAAATTTATATTTTTTTAACCATAAAAGAAATAAACCGAAAAAGCAATATCTGACAATTTCTGAAAAAAGTTAAACAAAATCCTTTTACACAGCGATAAGATGAAAAAAAAGAATATATTCACTTTTTTAAAGTTTGTATGGTTTTTATCAAATTGTAAATTTTCATATTAATATTTTCATTCAGTAAACTTCCGTGTTCTTACCTTCACAGGTTAACACTTTACACTTTAAGACTTGCCTAAGTTTGAGAGGTGGTACATTTATTTTTTGGAAACCTAAATTCATTCAAAGAAAACAAGTGGGAGGAGCTTTTTATTAAAATCTTTAGCCGTTTTTGTTTCAGCAAACAAACCTACTCAGTTAAATCGAAAGCACTAGGGTTTACCTTGAAAATGCCTTGGTAAGCATAACGGTTAAGAATTCATACATCATAGAGTAAAACGCAATCCGACTTAATTTCAGTACGCATTCAAACAAACATATTGTAGACTGTTAGTAGTTGGCGGCAACAACAGCAAAGAAGTCCTGTTGAGCATCATGCAATATTCATAAATTTATTTATGTGCAAGAGTACAATAAAAGCAAGAACATGAAGAACAACAACAGCAACAACGACAACAACTGCAACGAACTTGTTGAGAGGTGTTGAAAAGCGTTAAAATAATAAATAATAACGTTAAGTACTGCAAAACTTAAAGAATTTGCATACATGAACAAACGTATTTATGGACATACACACACACACTCGCACACATATATTAACAATCTCACTTCAACAAATAGTGCTCCAAATGTGCTCGTTGGTACAAAGACGTGCAGCGAATGCAAGTACCAAGAGCAAGCAGACAAGGAGAACACTTTGAATAATAGTTACGAATGCGCTATGAATGCGGACAAAACGCTTTGTGATTATGTCGTTTGCTCGGACAAACACACATTAAAATATGTGTTCGGTTGTTGGCATGAAAGCGAGTACCTCTTTGGACGTTGGTGGAGGTTAATCCTTTTGAGCTTTTGCCGCATAGAAGAAGACTTAGTGGTTACAACTTAAGAGGACATTAATGGAATATAACGCAATAGAGTTGGTTAAGCAGTGTATTGGCTTAAACTAGCCTACAATGGTCTAAACTTCAAAAATAAGTGCATGAACGTGGGAGCCATCTTCTGATTACGACAAATCGCCCATATAACTAAGCTCATAATTGAATTAATAATCTGAATATTCTACTTTAATATTTATAAAGTAGCTCCCACTATCGTCCAGAAAAACAAAAATGATGACTTCATAAAATTATTCCAGCCCATTCTTGTTTTTGCGGTTTTTAAAAAGATATAAACATTTTTTTTTGCCGGCATCTTAGCGGTTACTTTTTTATTTATTTTGGTCGATTTCTCTTAAGATGGCGTTGCCAATGTCATCATCAAGAGATAAAAAATCCATTAAATATAACACGATAACGGAACAAAAAATTTACAATTTCTTTTTTAGATTTTCATGCTGCTTCAAGGGGAGTTGCTGAATAGAGAGAGAAGAGTGAAATAAAAAAATGGAAAGAAGAGAAGCAAAACACACAGAAAATGCTTAATATATTGCCTGACGCCATAAATTATATAGGCTATAAGGATATCATTAGAAGAAGTAAAAAGACTTTGCATGCTTTCACTTTTCATAGAGTTTTTTTTTTCTGTACACGTACATTTTTTGTTGACTTGAGTTGTTTTGGTTTTGCTAGTGTTCTTAGAACCGTTCCACCTACTAAACCACCTACTTTCAAGTAGTGTAGGGAAAAAAATTACTTAGTGATGAAGTTTTTTTTTAAACAAGTATTCGATTGAGCATTTGTTACATTTGTTGCGATTTATACTGAGTTGTGTACTTTACTCAGCGATGTGAGAAAAGGAAAAATTCAAACTAGAAAATTCATTAAAATTCAAACGAAATATACAATGTACGAATATAACAATGTACTTAAATGGCAAGAAAAACTTTTAAAATTATGTTTCAGTTCTAGAAGGATCCCGGGACATCCGAACCTATCAAAGATTAAATATAAAATTGGAAAGAAGCCTACTTTTAACTCGAGACACTTTTTTAGCGATATTCAGTAGCTTCGATACGCTGTTAACCCTCCGTTACATTCGCTATTCGGAGTAACGTCATTACTAACCTGGGTGTAGTCCACCCATAAATTGAAATTCAAGAATTTTTAAAAATAACATTAAAAGAGTAAAGCAGTTCGGATTTTATTAAATTTAGGTATTTTATTATCTTATTAAACATAAAATTCGTTCAGTTAAACACGTATTTCATTTAAATAAAAATATTTAAAAAAAAACGTTGATTTGAGAACTAAAAAAAAAAAAAAATCATAGCGGTTTAGATAATTTCCCATTCTGAGGACAACTTATTTGCCACGTTCTTTGGCGGGGCCAATTTGAAAAGCTAAAAGATGAATAAAAAAAAATTTATTTAATCATTTTTTTTTTTGCAATGAAAAATGTGTGAGATAATTGCCCCTAAATTATTCGTTATTCGAATAGATATCGTCGTATGTGGAACTGTTGTCTTCAGGTTTTGAGGTCATCAATTCGTGGCAATTGATGCACAACTGAATCGTATGACTTTTGCAAATTGTTTATTTTTCACAATAGTAGCACGTTGTTTTTGTCTTGCGATCTTCCTGGTAGCTGCATATTCGGCAGCGACCATGCTTCTCCACTTTACCTTTTTTTTGTTGGGGCTGATCGATATCAGATGCTATGCTCGCAAATTTTTTAAGGCTTTGTTTCAAATTGGCGCTTATATTACTCAACTTGCTTCGTCTATCAATTTGAGATTGAATAAGACTTAAAGCCAGCTCTTTTATGAACAGAGGACTTTTTTGTACTTTAATGGAGGATTTTCAGTCGCTAGCAAAATTATACGAGCCTTAATGGCAGCCAGGTTTACCAAGGAAAAAAAATATTACCAAAGGCCACCGTCGCGTATTTCTGGCGACATTGTGAGCAGCGCACAATTGATCTGTAGTATCAACATCTCCTTTCGTTTTGTTATAAAATTCAATAATTTCTGGTAGGCAAATCGGACCATCAATTATTTTTCCGTCATTATGGAATGTTGAAAGTAGTTAAACACACTTATTCTTTTTTGGCACATATGATAGTAATGTAGCTTTTTTCTGATAACAAAAAATGGTTGATTTAGGCGCTCTGTGTTTAGTTACAATGAATGTTGGTGGTATTACACGTTTATTTTTCCTTAGAGTCCCAACCAGTGTTGTTTTATGATTCAAAAGATGCATAGCTAATGAGTACGTCGTAAACCAGTTATCGGTCGTTATATTTCGGCCAACGCCTTGAAGATGGCTGGTTAATCGTTTTACCACTTCTTCTGGCTTATTACATAAATTATATCGGCCAGGATGTTGTTTCCCACAGTAAACTTCAAGTTTTGACGCATAGAATGACGCAGAGTCAACAACAGAAAATATTTTAATACCATATTTTGCTGGTATTAAACCATTTCACCATTTTCATTTTACTTGAGAAAAAATAACACTATAGTAAATAAACTAGCATGATAACTAATGTGGGTGTCAGGCACCTGAAATTCTTGTTCCTACAATACTAACGTGGGTGTATAACACCCAAACACTTTTTAAAATGGGTTATTTTTATAATTTAGTTAAAAAAAGCACTGAATTTTATTTTAAAATATAGCAAAATATATAGAAAGAGATTACATTTGATATAATGCACGTACCATTTCCCTATCAATTAATAATTTCTATTTTTTTTAACTTATGGGTGTAATCCACCCAAGCGAATGTAACGGAGGGTTAATAGTGAGAGTCCCAGAGCTTCTCAAAACGCCATTATCCTCAGATTACACCTTTACATTTTTTATAATTCTTTTACCAACTGAGCCATTTTGTTTTTTTTTTAAGTTTGGAAAAAGCAAATAATTCAGAACATGAAAAGCAACTCGAACTTTAACTCACTGATTTTGGTGATAGCGATAATGTATGTGTAAATGGTGCAATACTTGATGAAACAAAACTTTCTTTTTTGCCAAATGCTGCCATTTTTTCTTTATTTCACCACTCAAGCGCTAAAATTTGTTGACATAGTACTACCCCGACGATTTTTTGTTTTTCTTTCCGGATTATAACACAAATTAACAAATAACATATTTATTGAAACTTTTTAAACGGATAATTTAAAAATATATATATGTTTAAAGGGATAATATAAAAATAGATATAACATTCCTACACTTCTATGCCATTTTGGTTACTGATTCCAAATTCATTACAATTTAAAAGTGGTCATGTAAATTCATGAGATGCTGATAGATATATTTTCTTTTTTTTTTTTTGGTAAAATTAAGCCATTTTAAAGATTAGTTAAAATCCAAAAAAATCGGAAATACCTTGTAAACTTTGCATCGGATATAAACCAACAATACATCATTAAGGTTTCAATAGAATTTTTTAATGGTATGTTGTTATGTCTAGTGTTGTCTTCGATCCCAACCATAGTTTTGGTGAATACATTTTTACCACATTAACATATTTTGAGCAACAAGTATCAATATCGTTAAAAATTTCAAAGATTTTTGAGTTGTGGACTTAAATGGGTTAATGCTGAAAATGTGTAAAACAGCTGTAGTAGCTGAACTCTTTTGTCGAGTTTTTTATATTATGTTGTGTATTTTGACATTTTATAAATTTATTAGTCCCTCAAAATTCGCTTTTGGTGTTAGCATTTACAATGTTTCTCAGAAAATTTTAGTGACGAAAGTGATGAACGTGAGGTGAGATATCAGCATCTAATGAAAACCCTAGAATGATGATATGGTTACTTATCATGGTCACTACGAGTATAGATGGTTGCCATACAAATACAAAACAACTTAGGGTGGTCAAACTTCAGACTTACGTTTTAACTAGTAAGAAATTATCTTCGACTGGGCCGAAGTTAAAATACCCCCACGTCCGAACCGAAGTGTATTCAAAGTCTTGAGCAGTCAAAAAAAAAAAATGTTTATTTGTAAAAATATTTTCGTCATAGTTTAAACAGAAAATATTCGCTTTTGTTTTTTAATGAAGTCACTTTGTATGGGAGGTGGGTGTGGTGTTCACTTTAATTTCATACACATAGTACATGTTATATATCAAAGTTCATATGCAAAATTTCAAGTCCGTATATTAGTTTTTGTGAAATTTAAAGACATTTTGCCTTTTTGATAAATTTACTTTGCATGGGAGGTAGGCGTGGTTTTCATCCGATTTGGTTGAATTTCACACTCAGATTATATATAAATAGCAAAGCTCACATGCAAAATCTCAAGTCCATATATTAATTTTTGTGGAATTCTTAGAGATTTTATAAAGTCACTTTGTTTGGGAGGTATGCGTGGTTTCATCCGATTTGGCTCATTTTCGAACTTAACCTGTATTTTTGGAAAAAAAGCTTAAATATCGTGATGATTGCTTGAAAATTACGACTGTTTTCGTGATCACAGACAGACGGATGGACATGGCTAAATCTACTCGGGTGGTGATGCTGATCAATAATATATATACTTTTCTATAGCTGACACGCCTCCTTATGGGCATTACAAACGGAGTGGCAAAATTAATAAACCCCGTTTACTTTTTCAAACGTAGGGGTATAAAAATTTGGTAGTATCCATCATAGTAATCCCTTTCAAACAAACATCGCCATCTTTAGGTTAGGTTAGGTTGACGTGGCTGTCTCCTATGAGACACACTTAGGCCAGTTTGGCCCGTTGTGATACCAGGGGTTAATTATTTCCACTCTATCTGAACCAGTTGGAGCTATTTATGAAGCTTTGTATTCGGTAGACCGAAGTTTTTGAGAGTTCGTCTAGATCACTGTAGAACCAGTTACCTAGGAAGAGATGGCGCTTTCTGGCCAGCGCTGGGCATGTGCAGAGAAGGTGTGTTGTGGATTCAACCTCCTCCTCTTCTCTGCAACTTCTGCAGAAGTCGTTATGGGGAATATTCAGTCTTCGGGCATGCTTTCCAATCAGGCAGTGTCCTGTTAGAACGCCTATGACGATATTTTTTTGGTCCCTTCTAAGGGATATTAGTTCTTTTGAGCGTCTTAAGTTCAGTGTTGGCCAAACTTGACGCGTTATACTGCATGTACTACCCGTTGACCACCTGATGTTGATGTTTTCAAGGGATAGCTCATTTATCAGTAGCTTACATGTTGCGAAAGGTATTCCAATTTGTTCCTTATCTGTCGATAGGGGTTTGATGGTACCGTTTCTAGCGAGTTCGTCTGCTTTGCAGTTACCTTGGAAGTCTCTATGTCCGGGGATCCAGCATAGGAATATATTGAGCTGCTCTGCCATCTCGTTTAGAGATCTGCGGCAACTTAGGACTGCTTTTGATGTTATTTCAACAGATTCCAGGGCTTTCAAAGCGGCTTGACTATCAGATAGAATGCAAATATCTTTTGCTAATATTTCGTTCATCTGAAGCCAAGTAACTGCTTCATGTATGGCAGTGACTTCCGCTTTGAAGACACTGCAGTGGTCGGGGAGCCAAAAGGCATGGTTAATGTCTTTATCCATCTCCATCTCCATCTTTAAGTCCGATCGTATATTTATAGAAAGATCCTCGTAAGTGATATTTAGATCTTAGATCTTGCGAATGTGGTTGTTTTCTTCCATGTGGTTGGTAAAAATGTATTTCTAATATAAGCGTTCTAAAGGATGTACGGTTGCAAAGTATTCATCATCGTGCTCAAGTGCTCATTGTGCTCAAGAACTCGACCTCTCTACATCCACACTGCAGCGAATATTGAAATTAAGATCTACAAGGTGGCGCAAAAGTAATCCTCCTATCAGAAAATGCTATAAATTTTGCGATTGGCCCGTAATGTCAGTTCTGATTTGACATTTGTGTAGTTAACACATGCGAAATACACGTTAATAAACAATGTTACGCTACACTGCTCCAGAACGCCTCCTTAATCACCACCAAGAGGAAGATGATTTTTCATCAAAAATAATCATGAGTGATGAGGCCCATTTCCATCTTAGCGGGTACGTAAATAAGCAAAATTTTCGCTTCTGGGGCACTGAAAATCCGCGTGTAACCCACGAAGAGCCATTATACCCGCTCAAAGTCACTGTATGGTGTGCTGTTTTCGCTGGAGGAGTCATCGGACCTTTTTTCTTCGAAGACGGTTACTGTGAATGGTGAGCGCTACAGAGCAATGATCAACGAGTTCTTTTTGCCGCAACTTGATGAATTGGGATTGGAAAACATGTGGTTCCAACAGGACGGTGCAACAGCACACACTGCACGTGCCACAACCGATATGCTGAAGGATGCATTTCCCGGGCGCCTAATCTCCCGATTTGGCGATTTGCACTGGCCAGCAAGATCGCCTGATTTGACCGCTCCAGACTTCTTTTTGTGGGGCTTTTTGAAGTCGCGGGCTTATGTCAACAAGCCTCAGACTCTTGCAGCTCTTAAAGACAATATCCGTCAAGAATGTGAGGACCTATCGCCGGAAGTTTTGGCCGAAGTGATGGAAAATGCCATAAAAAGGCCTCAAATGACAATCAACTGTGGCGACGGCCATTTACATGACATCATATTCTCGACTTGATGTAAAAAAAATTAAAAGACCAAATAAAAATAATCCACAAGAAGAATCAAAGTTTTTAATTTTTTTTTTTAAATTACAGCCAAAAAACATCGGAAGGTTATTTTTGCGCCACCTTGTACAGTATCTAATTGAATTGTAGACGGCGGACCACCAGCAGCGACGTATGTTATCTGATTTGGTCTTGAAAAACATGAATACTGACTGTGTTTTTTTCAAAAATTCGTGTTTACTGACGAAACAATGCCTATTTGGGGTCCCGAATAATTACGAAATTGAGCCCGAAATCTCCTAATCGAAAGGCAATAATTCGCCTCTTCTTCGACTTTTTTCGAATTTCTCCGATAACTTGTGGCAAACTAATCTTCAAACATTTTTGGAGGCCTTCCATGTTTTTCATTTTGAACATCAAAATCGGCTTTTTTTGAACCGCAGAAACTATTCTCTGCAGGATGTTTCAGAGAGAGCATGATTTCCGTATGCTTGCACAAGCAGTCGCTGAGGCTCAGCTGCAGTTTTTTTCAAAAGGAAACAAAAACGCAATGATGTCCGCAAATCAAGGTTTTCTGGCACAAAACTCGACATTTTTAACGATTTGAAAATACATTTTATCAAATAACACTTTTATTGTTGCGCAGTTCTCAGTGTTGCCAGATGTCATGACAATCAGAAACAGCTGATAAAACAATAAGCACAATTGAAACTAAAAAAAAAAAATAACTGGTAGGACCTACAGGCTTAACGCCGACTTCGAACGGCGATGAACGGAATGTTCTTGTTCTCAAGAAGCTTTACATGGCATTTTGAGTACTCTCTGAGGTTTGCCATTGTCTGCAGAGAGATGGCGGCCGTACAGAAAAATCATTTTAATTCAAATAATTTTCTGTCGCTGCTGGGATTCGAACCCGGTCTGGGTCTCCCGACAATTGAAGCTATAACCATTTATATGTAAACAGCGGTTTCATACTTGCACACCTGGTAAGAAACAGGCAAATATTTGCATCGATATACTTCTTCCGAGAATAACTTTGTTTGATTTAGCTCATTTTGGAAGACCCATATAGTGAATTGCTGTTTTTTTTTTTTTTTTTTTTTTTTGTTTTGTTGCTTATATGTATATTTATTAATTAATGACTCATTACCTGCGTAGATGTTAAACACAGGCTTTGATGCATCTTGATCGTATTTTTTCAACATTTCGTTGCACCAATTGATACGCCTTTTTTGATAGTTTGTGATGTTATTTGGGATCCTACGAGAACAACATCAATGCGTTGTTGTCTTGATAATCTAATTTTAAATTAAAAAAAAAAACAAAAATAATCGCACAAAAATGTTGACAAGTTAATTCCATTGTTTGCATGACATATATCTTTCAAGTTACTTTAAGCAATACAAATCGCGCTCAAATGGTAAAATGTTCTGAAGAAGATTATGTTCAACAATGTTAAGTTTCCAATGGATGGAGGTCATATGGTAAGTGTTGCTTCTTACTGTTACCAAGGCCACAAAAATAAATGGTAACCTCCGTTTCAAAATTGTCTTTGTATAATTTCAAAATAAGTCAAATCGGATAAATCCTGCTTACTGCTACACGCAAAGAAAAAAAAAACGTTTATCGCCAGTTTGCTGCAAACGAACTTCGTTTGTTGTGCTTGAAATCGTTATTTGCAAAAGTTTCAACAGTTGTCATAATAACAGTTCAGTTGCGAGAAACGCGTCATATAGTTGCAGGAAATTAATTTCGTTTGTCATAAACGCGAGTGATTTTTAAATTGCAGCAATTGAAAACTTCGTTTATCCCAACTGAAAATTTTGTTTATTTTTCCCTTCGTTGTTTAAACATAACGCTTATAGTTTAGAGTTACTTTTTGGACAAATTGTTACTATATAAAGAAATTGGTAGTTTGCTTAATACGCGGACGGAGGTAGCAACGGAGGTGCAATCCATAAGAAGACGGACGGACATAAAGAGAAGGATTATTAATATAATAAATAATAATGACCGAAAAAGCTTGCGGTATATATATATAAGATATATTTTTAAATTGTGACAACTGAATATTCGTTTGCGGCAAATACAGCTCGCAATAGCTCGTTGGTGAATTTTTCAGTTGTGGTAAACGCAAAATTTCTTTGCGTGTATAATTTAACCTACGAATTTTACGAATAGTTAAGAGAATAGTATGAACTTGTTCACTTCTACTAGAATCTTTTGTAAAAAGTGTAAAAATTGTTTTCAATTGTTTTACAGTGTAATGAGCACAAGTTTTCAAAAGCTTTAAAAAAAAAAACGAACTCTTCAGCATATTCCTAGCAAACATGCCTGATTTAGACATAAAATAACAATAATAAAGTTGTTTTTTTTTCTCTACTCATGTGTTTTGCTTAAAAATCATTAAAATTAATGTTTATTGCCATTCGAATATCTTCAATTGCCTTGTAACCGATAATCGGATTTCTTACCTACTCAATCATAAAGCTCTGCCAAAATAAACAAAAAACTTTTATCTAGAAATAGAGAATTTTTATTTTTTTACTAAATTCTGAGCAAAACAAAAAAAAAAACTTTTTCCAAAAAGAAAAACGAGAACAAACAACAACAAAGAAAAAAAAATCATTTATATCGAAATAAACAACCACCAACCCTCTGCTTGCCGCACTCCAACATAATTTATGATGTCATCCATCATTTTTATCGTGAAAATACATTTTCCTGCCTCAGCCTCCTGTCATTGGCCAAGGACTCGTATGCTTCTTTATAGATTTGTGTGCGTGTGTTTACACTAAACAGAGAGTCCTTAAAGAAATTAGAGAAGGTATCTCGAAGAATAAAGAAGGGAAAAAAAATACATCCAAAATATGTGTGGGTAGCGTGGGGGAGAGGAAAACTCCCTGATTATAACGATTTTACAACCCCTCGCTTGAGTGGCATAGCCACTGATGCGCATTACTTCGGGCTGCTTGAGCATAGCTTCAGTTGCTGCCGGCGTTGCTGTTGCTATTTCTGTTGTTGTTGCTGATGATGACACGAATGCGCGCCCCTAATTCTTGGGCAGAATACGCTGCTAGGAAAATTAAAGAATCACCCAAAGCACGAATTTTCCATGACGTGGGTGAAAAACTGAAAATGTTGTTTACGCTTTTCATGGTTTCCTTTTGATTTCCTCTGTCAAGCATACCCACACTCTACATACTCCATCCAACCATCTAACCATCCAACCATCGTATATGATGTGTTGGCTTGGTGAGTTCTTTCGCTCCCCAGTGTCCTTAAATATTGCATGGCAAGCGGCAATTCATCCTTTTTGAGGAAGCGAAAATATCATCAGGCTGGCGTTGAAATCTGAAATAAGTTCGAACGTGGCTCACACATCGTTTCGGTGGAATAATTAAACAGAGCAGTAATTTGTGTTGAAAGGGATTCCTTTGATTGCCGTCCTAATGAAGTTCATTTCGCTACGCACTCATAATTATAGCGACAGTGGAGCAAAACATAGAATTATTTAGACGAAATTGATTGGATTGGTTTTTCAGTGGGAGTGACATAATAAGAGTTTGGTCCTTATAGCGCGCCTAGAAAAATATTTCAATGAATTTTATAAGAAAAGCAACAACATTAGTCTAAAATATTTGCTATGTTTCACGTTTTAATGTAGATCAAATATGTTTAACGTACATCCTGCTAAGAATGTTAAAAGGCATTGTAACAATAATTTTTCCATTTGTCTAGCTTTGAAGAAAAAAAAAAAAAGAAAAAAAAATTAAGATAAAAGTTAATAAAAAGAAAACAATATAAAATAAAATCGGTGAAAAACATTTATTGTGCAGCAAGAATGCCGACATATGTCGTTGCGGCGCGTCTTTTGAAAAATATTCAGTTCGGCGCTCGTCTTTTTCGCCATAATTTATCATTTTTCTGCAGACACACAATCACACACACTCTCAAGTGCACAGACATGTGTGTATATCTAAATATGTTATATCTAGTACGTTGCAGTCAAAGCAAAAATAAAGCAATAAAAACAATAAAAAAACAAACTTAAAATACTGCAGAACGAATAAAAGCTGACTTGTAAATACTTGAGAAACTAAATAAAATAAAAAAATGCAAGAATAAATAAAAAATGCCATTATAATATTTGTTTTTTTTTCTAGTCTAGTCCAAGCAAACTTCCCCCGTTTAAGTAGGAAATAAAGCGGGGAAAATTCACAAAATCAAATACTCTGACATTTGAACTAGCTGAAGTTTACTGTGAGTAATTGGTGTGTTATAAGTATTCTTTGATCCAATTTAAAGAGCAGTATAATTTTTATGTAAGAACTGTGGCAGAGTACCCAAATTTGAAAACTCAGATTTTCGTTATCGTTAACTGTCTTAACCCATTAATGTCGAAGAAGAAACAAATTCAAGCCTTTTCTTGAGTTTCATTCTTGAATAGAATGAATAGAATTCAATGTATTTTACTTTTTAGATTGAGGTGTTTTCTTTTAAAGAAACTTAATTTCCGTCACTAAAATAACAAATATTTTTCGACCTATGGTCAGGACATATTCACCCCACGGATATGGGTAGTTCTTATGGTGTTTTTAAACACAATTATTACAAGTCTTTATAAATCCCTAAAAGTCTTAAATCGTAGCCGAATACCGTTTTCTAGGTATTGTAAGGCGATACTTATTATAAAATCTTTTGATCCAACTTATTTTATTGTTAAAACGGAAACATTATGTATCACCACATATGTATATTGAGCATATACACAGCAGAAATTATCAGTTAAGATTCGTAATCAGTGTCCTTGAAAATGTTTTTTTCTAGAATTAACATAGGAATTTTTAAAGTAGATGGCGGCTGTGGCTACTTCGTTAAGAAGTGCGTGAACCACTTGATGCCAATTCGTTACCAGGTTCGAACCCGAGCTAATACGTAAAAGATTACAATTGAAATTAATTTTTCTGACCGACCGTTACTTCTCTGCATGCAATGGAAAACCTCAGAGAGTAAATAATGCCATACAAGCAAGGTTGCCACTTAAAATTCGGAAAAATTCCCACGAAAATAACCTTTTTCCCACAATACCATAAATTAAATACCACCAAAATTACCACGGCAAAAATAAACAAAAAAATTCCCACCACAATTAAAATATACCACAAAAAATCCCAAAATCATTAAAAATTACCAATATAATACCACGCTTTTTAAAAATACCACCTTAAATCCCATATGCATTTAATAATCCCAAACAAAATCCCATACGCATTAAAAAATACCACAATAAATTCCATATGCAACAAAAATTTCAGGGATTTTACATTCGTAACTTACGACGTAAAATCGTTGCGTAAACAGAGCGTTTTATGCGTATAATGGCAATGATTCCATTCGAAGTTTTCGCTTAATAAATGTGAAAAAAAATTATTATAAGAAAAAATTCCCAAATCCCACGGCAATTCAAAAATACCACACTGAATTCCCACGCTAATTAAAAAATACCACGCTGAATTAAAAAATACCATGGGAATTCCCAAGAAAAAAAAATTACCAAGTGCAAAAAAATTACCACGAATGGGATTTTTCCCACATAACTAGCAACCTTGCATACAAGGCTTCTACTCGGCATAAAACTATTAGGCCAAGTTCTCGGTTTTTTGTGTACAAAAAATTTTAATAACACGCACAACATAATTTGATGTTAAGAAGCTTCGTCAAAGTCCTCTCAAGGGCTCAAATGACCAATTCTCATTTTTTCATTTTTTGTTTATAAGGACTTGTAATATATAATAATAATAGTAATAAAATGATATATAGTCCTTATGTCAAAAAAACGATAATGGTATAGTCCACTTTTATCCAAGGCATAGTATTGCTCTTTGTACCTTTTCTGCGCAAAAAATAAAATAAAATAGAAATTTAAAAGGAATAAAAAAAAAAATGTAAATAAAAAAACGATAATAATAAAAATATAGAAAAAATAATTAAATTATAATTACAATAAAAATAGAAGCAATAAATAAAAAATAAATAATAAATAAAAAAACGAAAATATTAAATAGAAATCAGTAAATATAAATATAATAAGAAAAAATAATCAGATATAAAAATAACAATTTTAAAAGGCTAAGAGGAAAGGATAGTAAATGGATACAAAAAATCAAAGTTATAAAAAGAAAAAAAAAAACAAGCTAATATATAAAAAAATAAAATTAAATTGAAAAAACAAAATAATAAAATGAATAATCAAATAGTAATAATAATAAACCGATATAAGTTTAATCGTATATATATGTATATATATGTCGAGTTAGAGCCTTGGTTATTCATCTTATGCTGCTATGAATCCCGCAGTCGATAGGTAGGTATATGCTCGTTCAACTTTCTAAAGCTTTCTGCCCTATCTTCTACAATTTCCATTCAAGCTAGAAAAATAGCTTGACAGCAATCTCACAGTAAAAACTAATATTTCTTCTATTAGAATCACAACATAATACGACATATATATAGGTGGATCGAAAAAAAAATTTTTTTCGACACTCATATTCTGGAATCTGGGTTCCAGTTGATCTTAAATACAAAACCATATCGAAATCGGTGTAATCACCTGCCATTGGTTTTGATTTGAAAAAAAAAATCACTTTTTCGTCAAAAATCAATGGTTTTTTCGCTGTAAATTTTTATCAAATAACTTCCCCAAAGTAGGGTGCAAATGAAAGGTATCTGGGGCCCGAAAGTTGTGAACAGTAAAATTTTTAGATTCGAGATTTTTTTGAGTGCAACAGTGTTCAGATTTCAATCAAAATTTTGGATATTTTTCATAAAAATCGCTGTAAATTTTCTATTTTTTAGTAAACTCAAGAAAATTTAGTATTTTTAAAATAGACCTGATGTGATCTATTGATTTATAAAAAAAAACGTTTAATTTTTCATTTACGTAAAAAGCAATTTTAGTGGCTACTTGCCACACATTAGACAATAGCCGGTTTTGCAGGGATAAATAATTAGTTCTTTATACAAATCATTAATTCCTATCAAAATCCTTCCAACAAATTTAGTTTTATGTAATCCGCTGATAAAAAGGTGATTTATTTTCTTTTATGAAACAACTCAATGACCGAAAGAATAAAAATTTATAAGAAACTAGCCGATCCCGGCATACTTTGTTTTGCCATAGCAAATAAAGATTCGTAAATAAATGAATTATATATTATTAATTCTTTTATTTTATTGACTGTTATTGAAGTTGGCAGTTCGAACCCTGGAAATATTCAACGATCGTTTCGTTCACAAACAAAATTTGATAGATATGGTTACTCTTGTCATGAAAGTATATGTTCCATTTTGGTTTCATGTAAAGATTCATTCACTTGCGATTGATGGAAGTCGCAATTTATTTAAATATATTCAGCTTACGCGTCAGTTACCTCCATCTGTCAGATCTAACATTGAATCCTCTATTCAACGTAATGGATTTTATTGCCATCCAGAAAATATCTTGTTGGGGATGATAATAGATAAGGATAAAAATATACGACAGGAAGGTTATTCAAAAATTTTGAAGCTCGAGAGGAGCCAACGACGGGTGTGCGCAACTTCCAAATTCCCAAAATACGCTCTGACTGTGAAACGTATGTGCAGATGATGGACTGGTCAAATACTCTTGTATCGGAACCACCATGCACTCAATTTTTATTGAATGAAATGCTTAAGGAATTTGCAGGCTCAGAAGAAATAATTAAAATCCCAGGTATAACTTGTTCGAATTATTTCTTATCGACTTTATTTTAACGAGTTTTTTTTATATTTCAGATTTTCCTTGCCATTCCCAAAATACCGAAAGGCTCGTGCACCTTGTCAGCCATTCGTGTGCAAATGTGACAGAAGAGCACATTATGCACATTAAGGGCACATTATGATGAACATTATGATTCAAGAACGCTGCAACGTGATTGAATCACGAAAAGATTTTTTAAATTCATTTCAATGACCCTTCAATAAAAATCTATAAAAACATAAATTCGAAAATTTTTATTTTTTTTTATACATAGCAATAGATTACATTAGGACCTTTTCAAAAATACTAAATTTTTAAAAATTTACTGAAAAATAGAGGATTTATAGCGATTTTTGTTAAATAATACCCAAAATTTTGACCGAAATTTGAACAATTTTGCATTAAAAAATTCTCGAATCTAAAAATTTTCGTGTTCACAACTTTTGGGCTCCAGATACCTTTAATTTGCACCCCACTTTGGGGTGGTTATTTGGTCTTGATAAAAACGTACGGTAAAAAAAGTCGATTTTTTACGAAAAAGTAATTTTTTCAAATCAAAACCGCTGGCAGATGGTCAACCGATTTCGATATCCTTTTGCATTTAAGATCTTCTTGAATCCAGCTCCCAGAATGTGAGTGTCGAAAACAAAATTTTTTTATGCCTGAACAAAACGATCCGTCTTAATATATATATGTGTACATAATAATAAAAATGAAAAATAAATGAAAATAAAAGTGTATAGAAATACAAAAATAAATAAAATAAAATATTTTTATTAGAAAACTAAATAGAAATAAAACTGTAACATATATAAAAATAAGGAAATAAAAATCAAATGAAAAAAGAAAGCTTACAAATTAAAAAAAATAAAAATAAATAAATAAAATAAATATAAATAATAATTAAAAAATTAAAAATAAAAATAAATTGATATAAAATTATCAATGGAAATGAAAAACATTTTACAAACTCTGTTAGACGATTTTTTTTCATAATTTTTCATAATGAGGTCTGGTCATGCCAACAATTGAAAAGTAAACACACTCAACCAATCACTACTTGCCACATGGGCGCGATTTTCGGTTAATTCGACAATATTTGGCTAGCTTATAATTTCTTCACTTATTCCTCTAGCCGACCAGCTAGCTTCACAAATTTGCTTCCGGAGATTCTCTTATTGGCAGTGGAAAAAAAAGAGCTCAAACATAGTAAAAATATTGCACGTCATTCTGGAATTTAATTTTTAACGATAACTTATCTGATACCATGGTATAATAATACAAGGTAACATTGACAGTTGCTTGGGAAAACATCTCCTGTCAAAAAATATACTCAAAAAAAGAGCGCTCACAATCCGCCATTGAAAACACAAACAATGTTGAAAACGTTGAAGTGAAAAAAACAACTACCACAGCAGCTGCAGATTGATTTACACAAAAAGCTTTTTTTGACAGGAGATGTTTTCTTGTAGAAGAGAAAATAAGCAGTTGTCAATGCTACCTCGTATTATTATACCATGGTCTGACATTGTTTAAGTGGCTACAAAATTTATTTTAAAAACAAAAACATGAGCTTGAATACGGTTTTAAAAATAATTTCCAATTATTTCGGAATACATACAGATTAATAAATATAGTAATTAATAAAATCTAGCACACAGAAAAGTTAACAGAAAGCCTTTTAAATGCAGTCCACATAAGCTACTAAAGACTACTACTGGTCACCAACTAATCAGCCGTCTTCTGTGACTTGAAATGTGGCTGTTAAGGACTATGTTATTGAAGCAACCTATTACTGCATAAATTATTTATTTGGCATAAATGTTTAAATATAATAAAAAACAAAAAGGTTTTTAAGAATTATGAAAATATTTTTGAAATATATTTGGTGGATGACTGGTGGCTTTTAAGTGGTTTATTTGAAAATTTTTAAAGCAGCATTTCGAAACATCTTATAATGATATTCAAAATCTCCAAAAATTACTTTTCCATGCTTGTTGTTGCTCCTCAATTTGACTTTTTTTGCCCACATATATACATATATATATAATGCTTACAAATAAATTTGTGTGATGCGACGGACATGTAAACAATTCCTTTGCTGCAGTCTCGTTTCTTACAAATCAAAGTCTTTTTAATTTTCTTTGTTTTATTTTTGGCCTTTTTTTCATCTTACAGATCTTAGTAGACGAATTCAATTCTTCATGTGTGCAAAATAGTGGACAAAATGCGGCGCGTACCAAATGTCGAGACGCTGTTTTTTCTTTAATGTTTTTGTTTTTAATTTTTCTTTGGTTATTGCATGTTTTCTTTTTTTATCTATTTATTTTTTAAGCAAAATATTTGTCTTCCCTTCCAAATGAAGTACGCTGAAATTTATGATCATTTCCAATTATGACTGTTTATCAATTTGTCTTGAGATGTCAGACGACTTCATACTTAAACTGGCGGAAAAAAGTTGTGGTGTGTAATAATTCTATACAATACAATGAAAGAGTTATATTTTATAATATATCGTAATATTGTGCTATTGAAATTATAAGTGCATACTTTAGGCATAGTTCCTTTAATTCTTGAGGCTTCGAGGCAGATTTTTTTCTCGTTTGACATGTTGAAAAATACGGTCAAAAGGACATTTTATGTTAGGTTGGTCGAACTTTGGGAGCTATATTTTTTTATTTGAATCAAGGATTTCAGATATTAAAACTATTCAGTCAAATTGGCCCTGTTTAGCTTTGAACGAAGGATTATAGGTGTAATACCTGTGCTGTCAAGACTGCCTTGGTTCGAAATGTGGCAATGGATTAGTGGGCAGGAAGGGCCAGTCAAATTAAGCATGTGTATGATGTTCTAAGCGTGATGAAACATGTGAAACATCTTAGCCGTAGCGACAAGTACATTTTAATCAAAGGCAAGTGTTATGCCGTTATATCAGTCAATTTCCACTTTCTTCCACCAACTACGACTTCAAGTCGTAAATATTGATGAATTTTCAGTATTAATTGATTAGAAATGAGGAATGGAATGCAGAAAGGTTAAAGCGTAGGACCATGGCCTGGCTAGGATTCAAGTAGTCATGTTTGACTTTAAAAATTTTTTGAATTAATAAAATTCGATCAATTTTTACGAGATTTGTACTCTCTTTGAAGAAATAATATTTTAAAAAAATATTTTAACGATATATGTATGTAAAGAGAAGAAAGAACTTATTGGTTTGAGCCGAGAAAAAAAATTTTTAATTTTGAATTTTGAATTTTTTATTTTTAATTTTTAATTTTTAATTTTTAATTTTTAATTTTTATTTTTTATTTTTTATTTTTTATTTTTTATTTTTTATTTTTTATTTTTTTTTTATTTTTTATTTTTATTTTTTATTTTTTATTTTTTATTTTTTATTTCTTATTTTTTATTTTTTATATTTTTTATTTTTTAATTTTAAATTTTAAATTTTTAATTTTTTATTTTTAATTTTTAGTTTTTAATTTTTAATTTTTAATTTTTAATTTTTAAGTTTTGATTTTTAATTTTTAATTTTTAATTTTTAATTTTTAATTTTTAATTTTTAATTTTTAATTTTTAATTTTTAATTTTTAATTTTTAATTTTTAATTTTTAATTTTTAATTTTTAATTTTTAATTTTTAATTTTTAATTTTTAATTTTTAATTTTTAATTTTTAATTTAATTTTTAATTTTTAGTTTTAAATTTAATTAAATTTCATTTTTAATTTCTTCATTTTGAATTAATTCATTTTTAATTTTTAATTTTTAATTTTTTGCTTACTTATGACATTCTGACATAATTCTGGATCAATTGGTCAATTGGATTTTCTGTTTCAGCTCCGGAATCGTTCGGGGTTTATTGGCATAGTCCTTTCCTCTGAGTAAAACCCAAAGGAAGAAGTTCAACGACGTCAAATAGCATGATTACGTTGTCCAATAATTAAATTGACCACAGTGTTGCTAGACGGTGCGTTATGATGACAGATAAGTTTGCGGGTTTTACACTTGAATACTCCGTGAATTTCTTTGTAACTTAATCTCCATTCTTGATGTTAACAGCTGTTATAGATTTAGTACTCTACGCTTGTCACAGAAAAAGAAGTGCCAAAATTAAAATGTCAGAGACTTGGAAAACGCACTCAATTTAATTTCTTTTTTTTTTAACATTTAAACAATTTGTATGACATTCGTGTTGACACTTTTAAAGCATCCGCCATTGTTTTCACTCAGACGGATTTCACACATAAATGATTCAGATATTTTTTTTCTGATTATTGCTGCTGATGTTGTTTCTTTTTTTTTTCTTTGCATGCTTGATTGGCCATATTGGAAACACATGTTGGACTTATGTTGTTCAAAGCTGATTTAAGAATTTTAACTACAAAAGAAAAAAGCACGAGAGGCACTTTTTATTTAAATGTAATTTGGAATCTCATATTAAACAGGATGTTGAGTGTTGCCATTGACACTTTTCCGCTACATAAATTCAATTCGTTCACTTTGTAAATGACATGTTGATTTGTTTTTGGGAAAATGTTTGTACATTTTTGAAATTTTAAATTTGCATTAACCAAAAATGGGGTTGTTCGCAACCCTTGCTGAGAAATTCGATCAATTTGGGTAAAACATGTTTTTCGAAGATATTCTTTGCCAGATCAATGATCATCTCTTGATAATTTATTGTTTTATTATGCATCGCCAAATGCATATAAAAACGAGAATTTTATCAATAAAACAGTTGCATGCTTTCAATGATTCACTGGGATGCACTTCAATTTTATACTTCTTTTATGTTTGCTTTTCATTCGTGCTACATTTCTTCTGGCTTCCACATAAATTCATAGACTCATCATTTAAATTATATTGAAGATCATATAAAGGATGACATTAAACACACATTCTCGTATGTTCATGCTGCTTCATACAAGAGTATAATGATGTGCTGCTGCACTTGGTGTCCACCACTATGTACGGGACATACAATGGAGCGGACGTGAAGAAAATGTGCACGGAAGCAGAAGCGCAATTTGGCAGCAACAATAAAATACATATATACAACAATACTGGGTTGTGGTTGTGCCAGAAGATGTTTAATCGATATGAGAGACTTGTGAATGCAAAATGCACCACAAAGTGAAGTTGGATTTGATTCGAATTCGAAACGAATACCAGATCGTGAATTCGTAATTTTTATAAATATCTACTTACGACTCAAAACTTTTAGTTGGTTGTAGTGAAAGTTTGTTGAGATGACCCGATAGGAACTGAGGTAAAGACATAACACCTACCTCAGATTCGAAATTTTAGGACTTTCCGCCATGCTTAGAGCAAAGGATTGCCACTCCTTTCCCACAAATCAATGAATTAACTGATGATTGTGACGTAACTAAATAAGTTTAAGATTTAAAGTCTTTGGTTCCAAATTAAAACAAAAAAAAATAATTTTTTTTCCAAAAATCTTAGTTACATTATTTGAGACAATATATCAATCGATCTTCCTGCCAATGTTGCGGTTTTCTACCATCGTAGATACTTCAGACTACACTATTTTTAACCCGCTGGTTAGCGTATTAGTTTGTAGGAATAACAAACATTCTTTTGGAAAACATGTAGATTATAAAAATTGAAACAATTGTCCGTAACTGAAAAGGATGTAAATTGAAGCATTGTGTACAAAACGCAATAAAAAGTTTTATCAGAATTTATGTAGGGAATATTTTATTTACTATGGTGCTCAACAAAGTTAAAATAAAATTCACATATAAGGGATTTTAACCACTTAAATTTTTCGAAAATTAATTTTTGATAAGATGGCATATTAAACCACTTTTAAAAATCTCTTCTAAATCAAAAACCTTCTAAACTTTAACTTAAAAAAATATTGAGGATCCAAATATTTTGTGTGACAAACGCAAATTTTAGTTTGAAAGCCCGAAAAATCAATTTTAAGCTCTTATTTATGTTAATTTTAACATCCCCACTTTTAAAAAACGAAAAATGGGGCGCGGTAGGTAAATAAAAGTTTCACCATTTTTTTTTAAATGAATAAATTACTTAATTATCACTTCTTGTATGTGAGATTGAAGTTTAAACTGTGCTTAGTGTCATGGTTTTTAATTCATCACTCTATGTTTAACAGAAGCTGAGAAATTAAAGTAACCGCAAACGCTTACAAACGCAAAAACTCTACAGGTAGCAAGGCAAAAATGGCCACCATTTTGGAAGTACAGTTGAATACCATTATTTTTAATGCGGTCCTGATATCCCAATATATTGAAAAAATTTCAATAAAATATAAACGCTTTTAAAAATGGTCGAGCAACAAGTGCTGGTCGAGCAACATATCGCACCCTAAATACAAAAGGGGCACAACTCAAAAATTTTCAAAAGCTACTTTTTCCCATAAACTGATTCACATTACACATCTCTAACTACTATAAAAATTTCCGTCTCATCACTATCTTCTTTAACTGGAAAAAATGCCGTTATGTCTATTTTTATGTCAAGTGTCTTGCTTCTGCACGATCAACTAAAGAGAATTATTTTTAGTTGCGTTTACGTGCTCAAGAACGACTGATTACTTTTATTACACATAAAAAGTTTTTTTCGAGTTCTGCCTCTATCACTGTAAAAAGTGATAAATTTCGTGGTATATTATTTTAGTATATTATTTGATTTCTACTTTGTGCTACTTTGATATGTGTTAATGAAATGAATAAAGCTTTATTTTAAATGTTTCTATTTAAATAAAAACATACATTTCATCACTCCTGTGAATTTTCTTATTATTCTTATTCTTCTATTCAGTCGACGGTTAGGAAACTTACAAAAGTAAAACATTTTATCAGTTGAAAAGGCACAACTTGAGATAATATCACTAGTTAATCGAAAAAATTTCAGTTAAAGAGTTATAAATCAAAATTTTGTTTTATTTTCGCAAACATAATATAATATTGAAAAAAATATAGCAGAACCTTCTTCAATATTGTATTTTTTCATAATGGAACAATATTTTCTTTAAATCTTGCAACCATTTTTACATAAACGGTTTTTTGCCTCTACTGAATAATTGAGAATTTTGAGTTGTGCCCCTTTTGTATTTAGGGTGCGATATGGTCGAGATACAAGGGGTACTTCTTTAAAATAATGAAAAAAAAATGTCCTACTTATCCTGTTAACAATTTTAACTTTTTTTTTTTTTTTTGGATTCGCCCGGAGGTAAGAAATCTTCATAGATACGTATGACCCGCGCCATACGCATGCACGATTTACATTCTAAGAAGTTCCCGGATCAGCCGGACTGAATAGAATGCACCTACGTGCTAAAACTTACCACCTATTGGCAAATAAAAGCCTCCACTAAGCACAATTGCTTGGCCCTTCAGCGGTAATCAAAATTAAGTAAAGAAACATTTAAATTTGAGTATTTTTTGCGCTTATGTTAACATCATAAACATCAAAAGCACAATCTTCATAATACGAAGATATACAAGACAACATCCAAAGTAATTCACCAGACCATACATAACCGCGTTCATAACTGCTGTCATTCGGCTTGGGGCTACTGTCCAACACAAGATCCTACGTGGAAAAGAGATGCAACTCTCAAACACCAAACCAATACCAAACATAGCACAGATATGCAAGTATATATTGTGCAGGCACAATATATTTACATATATATTCGGGTCACTAAAATAAGGGAACACCGAGCTAAAGTTATTATTTGGATATGCATTTGGGCCAACGCAGGTAAAAACTTGTATGGAAAAGAGATAAACTCTGACGCACCAAGCCGAGAGACACGGTTTTCATGGTCCCATTTCAAACTTGGGAAACTATAGAACTAAAGATCTAAAATAATTTAATGAAAAAAATAAAGCAACGAAACTGAATAAAACGAAAACTTAAAGATGATGCTTATTTGTTAAATCGTAAAATCTACACAATTATCGCGAGTTGTATTTGTTATCACAATGAATGTGTTAACTATTCAAATGTAATATCATTTTACGTTTTAAGACATCCACCGAGTCAGAAAAATTTATCAAGTTCAAGTTACCATTGAAATCACTACACATACATCGGAAAGGCTCGTGAAGGGCATAATTAGAAGTGCACTGACTCAACTTAAAAAGCTGGAAATGTCTGGCTCCGCTCCTAGGGATGTTGAAGTTTAATAAAGAGAGAAGGTATTGTGAGTCTATATCGCCACTGAGTAGTTTGTATAAAAAGGAGACATTGAGCATAATTCTTCTGCTTCTTAAGGAAGGCAGGGAAATAATTTTAAGGCGGGTTTCATAAGGGGGTAGGATAATGTTGGGGTTCCAACGATAATGTAAAGCAAAAAGTAAGAATTGTTTTTGGACCGATTCTAATGCATCGATGTGGACATTGTATTGAGGGTTCCATATTACGGATGCATATTCAACAATTGGTCCAACAAGAGAGGTATAAAGTATCTTAGAAGTGAAAGGATCGTTGAATTCTTTAGCCCATCTTTTAATGAAACCAAGGACACCTCTAGCCTTATTTACCACCAAATTAACTTGAAGATTGAAACGAAGTTTAGGATCTATAATTACACCTAAATCAAGAAAACTGTGTACAATTTCTAAGTTAGTACTAACTTCACGACTAGAATGCTCGACTAGAAATTCGCAAGTTCTGTTTCCAAAAATCTGGATGTCTGTATGAGCGGTCGTTTCATATACCAATAGCCAGAGAATTGAATTGCTTGCCGTTATATCTGAAAACGTTTTTCTTGCCTCTAAAGACATTTAAAAGAAATCTGTTGGCTTATATACAAGAGCAGACATTATGGTGTTTTTCTTTTTTCGATTGTTGAACTGCTGTAATTTTTATAACCCAATTAAACTTTCTAGTTCTAATTGTTTTCTTTTTTTAACTCTATCTCTTAATCATATTAGCTAGCTTTATTGCTTCGGTATTACGGATCTTGTCTTTTCAAGTACTTTTTATTTTTGTACCTACCTAACCACATAATACCTAAAATATTTGTTGGGGGGAGCGATGTTTGTTGAAATTTTAGTCAAAATATCTAATTAGTTTAGTCTAATTAGATATACATTAACTCTCTGCAACTGACGTGCTCCAAATTTAGCAAATATACCTGAGATGGGGTCTAGCAGACCTCACTTTTAAACTGATTTCCTATGATGAAGTTTCTGACTGTAACTTTCTTGACCTTATTCCATATAACAGAAAATTAATAACTAGAAAAGGCCCTAGCCCTTGCATGGTAATTTGCCAAAGTATACTGAACATAAATGTCAAAAACATGTGTTTACTTTGAAAACTGATTTGACAGCTATCCCTCTAGGAAAATCTATACCTCTACTAAAACATGTGTTGTTATTATTTATCCATCTGACAGTTAGTGAAATGAATGTTAAAAATTATAAAAAAATCCATATGTAACTGTTAAAGAGTTACATTTTGACAGAAAATGAAGAAGAACTCATATTAAAATTTAATGATTTAATGCATAGCAGAATATTCTGATTTTCGTAAGAAGAATCGAGGCCTCAGACAATATAAAAACTCATAAGTTTTACTGATATGATTGATTCTGCTATAGACATGTGCTCTTTAACATATTTCCATAGTACCTTACAAAAAATGCGAATATAGTTAAAAAAAAATGTAATATGTATTTTAAAAATTTAATTTGTATTTATTGTATAGGTTGTACTTTTGTTTATATTGTTTTTTGCTGATATGGGAAAATAATACAGAATGAATATTTTAAAAACGAGCAATTTTTTTTTAATTTTCTTTTATAATATATTTGAATTATTTTGTCCTATTTGTATTTATATGATTTCTATATGAGTGTTTGCTTCTTCCTTATAAAGAAATTTATACCAAAATAAATTAAAATAAAATGCATGCTGCTACTGTTGGCAACGACCCTGCCAACTAACTCTACCATGCTGTCGTTGTACAAACCAGGCAGTCAACCAACAAGTCAGAGAACCAGTCAACAAGCCATTCCGCCAGCCAGGCAGCCAGTCAGCCATCCATTCAAGTTGTACTCTACGTTGTGCATTATTTTATTACATTTGCAATCAGTTCTAAATTGTACAAAAAGGTGAGCACTGAACTGTGAATGAAAAATGAATTGGAATTCGATTGACAAAATAACATTTAGTTTTACTTAAAGTTGCCGTACATCTTGCAGAAGCTACCGGGCTTCTGAGTCTTAACAGCATTAGGACGAACAACAAAAGGAATTGCAACGGAAGCGATTCTCTACTGAAAGCTTCCTTCATACATTAGCTACCATGACGATTCCCTGGTAACTATGGAAAAACAAATATGGATAGATGATGGGTGATGGGTAAAGGAGAGGAGCAAAGTGTAGAGTGTGTAACAGAAGGCAGTGAAAGACTTGCTTGAAGCTTGCCTAAGTGGAGCGAGCCAAGCTATAAAGATCGAATTCATTGAGAATCACTTAGAATACAACAACAACAACAAGAACATGCGATTATTACTATTTGTTGTTGTTGCTGGTATTGTTTTTTTTTTTGTTTTGTTTTAGTTGCTGTTGTTGTTATTGTTTTTGTAGTTTTTGGTGTTGTTGGTGTTGTTATAAATGGTTAAATTCACATGGTAAACATGCAAGTACCACAAAGAGGACGACAAACAAACAAACAAACAAGGGAAATAATCACAACAACAACACCAACAACTTTAGTTGTTGCAGCAGCAATGTTTGCACTTTGCTTTTAGGGATTGTAAAATAAATACCAGTAGCCTGATCAGCCAAACGAGCTTAATGCTTTTGTTATTGTTGTTGTTGATGTTGTTGTTGTTGTTGTTGATGATGCTGTTGTTGTTGCAAGTGCTATTATTATTATTTGTGTAGATTTTTATTCGGTCCATATTATTTTCATTTCTATTTTATTTATTATTCTGCGTAAAACTATTAAAATTTCTGTTGTTGGTGCTTTATAACTATTTTAGTCATAGTTGCTGAAAAATGTGGGAGTGTTCCTTTTAAGCTGTAGGATGTATTTTCTGTTGTGTTGATTGGTTTTTTATTTAATCACATTGAAATATGCTTAATTTATTTAAGTGGAATTCTTTCGAAAGAATGATAAAAAACATGAAACATAATTTTTTTTTTTTAATGTTTAAAAACATCAAAACTCGTTAAACTGTCAAAAATTTGTAAAAGAAGTTCAGTTTTGAAGATGATGGGCTGCAAAGCGCAATAAAAAATAATAAAAAAAATATTAATATATACTAACATAACCCTTTTAACATACGAAGGTAGCATTTTAAATTTTGTTCCAAACAATGAAAAAGTAGTGGTTAATCAGTGAAAATGATTTTATTGTTTTTTAAAATATTCTCCAAGATTATCACTGCACTTTTGCAAATGTTTGAACTAATTTTCTAGACAGTTTTGCAACTCTGAATTTGGTACCTCCGACACTTAGTTTTTTTCCGAATAAGAGGGCCTCAACAGTCTATTCGGCCCTGTTTTTTTATTTGTTTTCGATATTTTTCACTTATTTTTTACTTTGTTATGCGCCTTTTCCGTTAGCGGTCAAAAATCCGCTGTATAACAATGTCCTTTAATAGATATATGTAAACTGTTTCTTTTTTTTTTCATCTTTTATGTAAAGACGGCTCAGTGTGTTTCATCTTCGGCTTTAGATCAGCAAAAAAATGATGGAACCATGGATGGAAGGGAAAGAACAATGTGCAGCAAGTTTTGTTAATAGAGTTAATGTAGTTAATTTTTAGAGTCTTGCAGTTGCAAAAAAAAAAAATGTATATAAGACTTGCTTTATACTTAAAGGTAACACAGTTTCGTATTGATTTTTCAGAATTGATCTTGTGTTTAGTCTTGCGCAAAGTTCTGGTTTTTGACTTCTGATGAGATGGTCTTGTTTGCGGCCTACGAAACAGCAGGTTATTTTTTTCTATAAAGACCTTTTATAATTGTGACGAATCATTCCGTTGACTGTAAACATGGGATGTGGATCTAGAGCTCAAAAATTAATTGAACAATTACACTGTACACCAATTGATCACTTTTGGTTTCAATACCATTTATTGAATTTTGGGAATGTGCTATGAGTTTTTTCGGGTCCAGTCAAGTCAAGACACATTTAAAAAATCATATACTGAATGATGAAATTTTGTTTTTATATCCCCCACGTTTAAAAAACGTAAAAGGTGTATATATATTTTCTCACTTAGTTTGTAACGCCCATAAGGAGGCGTAGTAGGTATAGAAAAGTATATATTTCTTGATTGGCATCACCACCCAAGTTGAATTAGCCATGTCCGTCTGTGTGTCTGTCTGTCTGTCTGTGATCACGATTACAGTCGTAATTTTCAAGCTATCGTCACTAAATTCGATATAAAAGCTTGTATCTAAAAATAAAGATCAAGTTCGAAAATGAGCCAAATCGTATGAAACCACGCCTACCTCCCATACAAAGTGACTTTATCAAAAAGCTAAAATATCTTAGAATTCCACAAAAATTAATACATGAACTTGAAATTTTGCAAATCTTATATATAAATACGCAAACATCGAATGTTGTCGTACACTTTTTCAATATTTATTTTAGAATAAGGACAATGAAACGTACATCATTCGAAAGGTACTGCACCATAGATGTGCCGAATTATGTTAGATTTTAAATTGATGACCTTTGACCCGAAATATTAACGTTGAAAGTTTATATCAATTTTAGTTAGAGAACTCAGAACTGGGAAGAGGTAAAAAGAAGAATGTGATATCAGATGAAAGGTCTGGCTGCACAGTATGATTGAATATAAGATTGGTGACCTTTGACCTCAAATATGAGCGGGAAAAGAGCATTTATTAAATAAAAGCTAAACTATAAGAGATGGTAAAACATGATATAAGAGAGAAATTTAGACATTTATAAGATGTGCAAAAAAAATTTAATATTTTTCACCATCGTTTACGGTTACCCTACAATAAGCACTATTTCATGTAACAAGTGTCAATATATATTGTGATGGTACAATTGCTTACAAATAGTAAATTTTGAAAAATTTCCGTTATTTTGACATCGAAATTATTGTGATATCTCGAAAACTATAGATGTTTTCAGTACAACGTTTTTTGTATGAAAATTCGTTGGTTGAGAAAAAAAAACGGTATACGAAAACTTTTTTGCTAATATTTTCCCACGAATAGTATGTAAAAAAATTTCCCGTTATTATGACATCAAAAGTATTGCGATATTTCGAAACATGTAGATTTTTTCCATGCAATGCATTTCTTAACCCATTAAGTCCGGGAAGAGCACAATTTTAATATGATGTTTGAGACTTATTTTCTGCTATAAAAAATTGGAATAAAAAATTCCAAACATACCTATTCTACTATTTTTGGGGTCGCTCTTTCGATTGGTGCAGTCGGATTTGCAAAATAATGACTTTTGGAACCAATATGGCGCATTTTAATTAAAAAAATAACGAAATTTTTTGCGTTTTTCTTTTTTGTGAATCTTTTTCGCATAAATAAAGTTGCTGAATCGGTGCCAAACTAAAACCAAAAGTGCACAAAATATCTAAAGTATAACTATGAATATTTTTTTTTTGTTTGAATCAACCTAACCTCTTCAATATATCAATACGTAAAAAATTAACGTTATTTGGTAAATTATGAGTATAACACCCCGTATAATAAACATTATCGCATTGGTTTCAGACATTTCATGAAATTTAATCAGCTACAGATCCACGATCTTAAATTTTGAAAATCTAACTTCGAATTCGTGATCAACGGCCTCAAAAACTCCCTTATACACATTTTCTTGTAATTTTGAAGATTTTATGAAATTCGGTCGGCCATATTGAATCCGCCATCTTAGATTTTGAAAATCTTACCTCAAATTCGTGATCAGCGATCTCAAAAACCCCTTCTTTATATATTTTTGGGACAATTATATTATTAGAGATGTAAATTTTATTAATAATACTCATAATTTACCAAATAACGTTAATTTTATACGTATTGATATATTGAAGAGGTTAGGTTGATTCAAACCAAAAAAAAAATATTCATAGTTATACTTTAGATATTTTGTGCACTTTTGGTTTTAGTTTGGCACCGATTCAGTAACTTTATTTATGCGAAAAAGATTCACAAAAAAGAAAAACGCAAAAAATTTCGTTATGTTTTTAATTAAAATGCGCCATATTCGTTCCAAAAGTCATTATTTTGCAAATCCGACTGCACCAATCGAAAGAGCGATCCCAAAAATAGTAGAATAGGTATGTTTGGAATTTTTTATTCCAATTTTTAATAGCAGAAAATAAGTCTCAAACATCATCTTAAAATTGTGCTCTTCCCGGACTTAATGGGTTAAAGCAATGTCATTGCCTCAGAATGAGAAAAAAACAATTGATATTTCAAATTTTGATTTTGCATGCAAATATTTCAGCCATTTTTCAATCGATTTTCCCTAAATTTTCTTTGTCTGAAAGTTTAATTAAATTACTTTTGAGAAATAAGAAAAGATTTACCGTTATCTCACTAATTCATTTTTTTATGCTGTTTTCAAAAACACTCTAAAATATTCAATTTTTGCTTAAAAATAAGACCAGACATTCTTTTTTTGTAATTTTTTTTTTTGTTTTTCTATTCTCTTCTCTCACACTCTTTCATATACCATATCATTTATTTGCAACAATTGCTTCATTTTGACACATAATTTAATTAAGTGTTTCTATCATCGAAAATCATGAGCTACCCCCTATGATTTTTTTGATAAAAATTACATTTTTCAAAGTGTTGTTTTTGTATTTTTTATAAAGTTCTACAGCTAAAAAAATAATTTCTGTGAATAAATTTTTCAAATATTTCAAACCATTCCAAAGTTATATACACAAATATATGATTTAAGCCATTTTTAACCTTATCTACTTTATATATTATACATATTATTATTATATATCTATATATAAATAGGTGTACTCATAACAGTTAAGAAACATTTTCTCCCGTGTTTCTCAACCAATTTTGATAATTTTTTTTTAAATCAATAAGAGTAGGGAAAAGGAGTGCACCGAATATCTATGGTGGGCAATTCGACCTCAAATCAGACGTTCCATTCCACAGGTTACATTTGATGGGCGTTGAAATAGAGGCGAGGCACTTTCATCAGCCGAAATTGTCGGTATAACTTTTGAACTATAAGTCACAAATCAATGAAACATGGTAAGAACTTCCTTCCTTGACAAAAGGGCGTAGAAACACTCATACAACTCAAAGTTGTTATATAATAGCTTTGGAAGAATTTCTACTAGAAAGTAGAACAAGGGAAGTAGGGTACTGTGACGGGCATTGGACAAAGGGGTGTGGCTCCGCATATATAACCCACATTTTTGATATCGAGCTTTGAAAGTAAAAATCACAGAATATGGAAAATCAGAATTGAGTTACTGTTTTGTGATTTCCTGCTGGTGGTGCATTTGGTGCTGTATAAGTTCGGTTACGTTTGCATATGAGTGAAGAAAGAAAAAAAATGTTTTCAATAAAAATACAAAAAAAAATCAATTTTTAAATGGTCGAATCTCGACCAAAGGTGATACTAGTAAACTTTAATATGCACTCTGAGTCAGGCCCGTAGACAAGGGGGATTTCTAGGGTTAAGCCCCACCCCCTATGGTCCAAAAAGTATAAAAAAAGTACATTAGCATTAATATAACATCGACTACTTTTGAATACTTGCTGCACATGCGTCTATTTTCTACAACAGTGCAAACTGCAAGTGTAAACAGCAATAGCGGTAACTCAAACACGTTTAACCCTACTTCCCTAAAGTATCATTTTTGATACTATTTTTTTCGTTTTAGGAAATATGTTTTTTATGATTAAGTTATTCGGAGCAATATTAATTTGTGTTCGAGAGATTTGAAATATAAATTAAATAAGGATTATATTTTTAATCCTTTTTAAGCAGGATAAACAAATAGTTACATATTCCCTGATAAGATCAAAAATTATACTACATAGTAATTGAATACAAAAATTTACTAAGGCGTCATCTTACGGTACCAAAACGTGCCTTTTATGACAAGACAACGGGGACTCCCCAATCAATCTGCGTGATATATTCATAAAGTGAAATTGCAAGAATGCAACGTTGAGCCGTCATTGTGCGCAGTATACTCATAAAGTAAAGTTGGAAAAATATCACGCAGAAGCGAATCTAATATGGATATTTATGGTTGGAATTAATTTTTATGGTTTTTTATTTCTATGCTAACACTTCTGAACGTTAGAAGTGTAAGATGGTAAAAATGCTAACAGTTCCAAAAAAACTATCCTGTAAGATGGGCTCCAGTACAAAATTAGTTGAATATAGGCAAAATAATGGTTTTTATTTCTTTGCTGATACTTTTATACGTAATCCGATATCTCTGAAAATTTGCATCCATAACCTGTTTTTAATAGTGAATCGAGATCTTTGGTGTTTTTTATAAAAAAATTAACCGTTAGATGGGCTCCAGTACAAAAACACACGATTTTCATAGAAACCAACTATTAGAGGAACCAGGAATTTATTTTAAAAAAAAATATTTTCTGCTTTCTCTTTCCGTCCTATTTCATTGTTTAGGGGTGGAAGTGGGTGTCAATTTAGGTCCATACATTTCGATATAGCCTAATATATATAAGAAAAACAATCTATATTTTTTTTAAATTCAAAAATCGAGTGAAAACAATGTCTACCTTCCACAAAAAGTGACTTTATCAAAAAACAAAAGCGAATATTTTCTGTTAAAACTAGTGTTGCCAGATTTGTTTTCCAACAATACGGGACAAATGAAAAAATATGTAAAAAAACGGGGTTTTGGAAAATTTTACGGGACAATATAAAAACAAAAAGTTATTTTTAAAAAAATCTATTTCAGAAAAAAACAATTTATTTAGGTGTGCAGAATAAATATAATGTCAAATGTTGCGCTTCACATATATTTCGCACTCAGTGTTGCTTAAAATGTACGTACTATGTAGTAGTTCTATGCATGTTATGGTTGGCTTACACTTCTTTTCTTAATGCCTTAGCTGATGTCGTCCCGTGAAATACGGGAGATATGGCAACACTAGTTAAAACTATGACGAAAATGTTTTTACAAATAAACATTTTATTTACAGTCGAAGATCATTTCTTAAACGTGCAATGATGAAAACAACCATAAATATGACCATGTTTTATATCTATCATGACTCTTAAATAGTTTTCGAGGGAACTTTGCAAAAAATTAAGGCATGTTCCTACTTGGCGCGCTCGGTATTCAAGTGAAAATTTAAAAAATTTTTTACAGGAGAACGGTAAAAGATAATAGAAAAATTTTGGAGAGAGGTGAATAAACACAAGAAATAACGTACAAAAAAAAAATTTTGTTAATTTTTAACAATTTTTATGTGTGAAACTTTAATTTGAAGTTGACTTGTCTATACAGAGTCGACGTGTCGGATAGAGCTGATGGTTACTATAATAACCTAAGTTTGGCAGCACCTAGAAAAAAAAAGAAAATTCATGAATAATATGAGTATGGTTATCGTGTGAACCAAAATTTTTAAGTTTGTCAAAGAAGCAAAAAAATTATGAAGATATGGAAAAAAAATTGTAAAAACGTAAAAAACGTAAAAACGTAAAAACAAATTTTTTTCTGGATTTGGTGGAGAAAAATAAAAATGCTTGCAATATTTTAGTTCACACGAAAACTAAAAATGTGGAAAGTATGCAGTTAAAATTTGGAGATAATCGGACAAGGTAATTTTGAGTAACGATGGTATCCAGGTAAAAAAATTTAGTTTCGAGAGTGTTTGAAGTTTCATAGATAAAAAATGTTGAAAATAAATATAAAAAATTTTTTATATATAATATTTTAGTGCTATTTTCTGCAAAAAAATTTTAAAGTACCAAAAAAAAAATAAACATAAGAATGATTCGAATGCATTCACCTACTTTTATCATTTGTCTAAAAATTTGAACAAAAAAAATTATAATTTCATCGCATGGCATATGACTCTTTGAAATCACTTAAAACTTCATTTAATCCGAAAAAAAAACGATCTTAATCAGAGATCACAAAATTATTAGAATTGACATCTAAGCTTGAAGGGATTTTCTTCTCTGTTGAACTGTGTTTTTCATTGAAAAAAGATTTAAAATATTAGTGGAGATTCAATCTTCATCAGCTTGATTGAAGTTAAAATACCTCCATACTTATCTTAAAACTATAATATTCGAAATTATCAAGGTATTAGTATTTTGATGACGTTAGTTTGTATGGGTGATTTGCTTTTCATTAAATTTATCCCAATTTCAAACTCGGAGTTTGTATTTGGAATTTGAGCTAATGAGAAAAATTTCAAATTTATAGATAATGTGTGTATAATTTCAAGAGATTTTACAATGCTGTCATCGTCGCCTTGTTTGCGAGGTAGGCGAGGTTTGCAACCAATTTAGCTCATCTGAAAAATCATTTTATTTTTACTAAATTTATGAGCATATACACTAGGGTGTGCCAAATCAAAATTTTTTTTCGAATTTCACCAGCTCATTATTAGAGTAGATTTACATCTTGCATGCTTTCTCACAGCTGTTTGAAAGGACAGGTTTACACGTTGCAGATTTTTAGCAATTTCATAGTCGATGCACCAACCAACGATTTAACAATACAACCAACGGTAAAAAAGCATTAAAGTCCATAACTTCAGAACGAAAAATTTTACCATAGTTTAAAGTGCATCATTACTTTTTTTCATTTTGATGAAATTTTTAAAAGTTATGAAATGTTTTTTAAAAAATTTACACAAATTGCAGGAAAAAATAATATATAGTACACCAAAATTAGAGATGGGTCGTTCCGAACCTGTATAGTTCCTGGAACTATGTTCACAGTCGGACATAGTTCCAATCGTTCCTTCCATTCATTTTTAGCATGTTCAAACAGGTCCGGTTGCAATGATTTTTTTTCTATAAATCAATATGAACCGACTTCTCTTTTACACATATTATGGCTTACACGAATTTGTGATCGACTATAAGTGCAAAGATATGTTTGCGAACGAACGAAACAACTGATGTGTGAAATGGTAAGATGACATTTCGACGTTCTTGTTGCGCGCAATGCTGTGTTTATTTTGTTTTGAACATGCTTTCATTCAAGCGAATGGAACTGCGGAATTAAATAGTTCCGCGAACATGTTACAATATGCTGCATATGAGTTGCATGAGTTTCATTCAATCAAATGGAACTGCGGAGCTAAATAGTTCCGCGAACATGTTACAATCTGCTGCATGTGAGTTGCATTCAATCAAATGGAACTGCGGAGCTAGATAGTTCCGCGGACACGTTTTGCAACTCGAGAGTACTCAATTTGTTCTTTTTAAGCACTTATAAGTTACATACGAACGGACGGACAGACAGACGCACATGGCTAAATCGACTTGGGTGGTGATGATGATCAAGAATATATATACTTTGCTATACCTATGCCTCTTTATGGGGCTTACAAACAGGGTGACAAAATTAATATGCCCCTATTGCGTTTTTCTATGGGAGCCCCTCTAAGGAGTGGTTGGAAGGAATAAGTGTCTAAGAAAAAAATGTTCCTTTTTCAAAAGTAATGGGGGTCGGTCATAAATATTAATCCTCTTCGGCCTTCTCTTAAAGCCCTCCTGTTCAGGTGTAGAGAAAACATATACAAAAACCATAAAAAACAGCTTAAAGGAACTACATAGTTCCTACATAGTACTAGTTCCGCTGTACAAAAGAATCGTTCCATGTTCGTTCCGACCTCGGAACTGTTTAGCACAAGCCTAACCAAAAAGTCAAAAAAAAAAAAAATTGGGTACTTTTCTGATTTATGTACATTAAGGCCCCTCATTTTCTATGAAGGAAAAAAATGATGTCCGGGTACCCCCACCCCTCAAAATAAACTTTGGTTTATATTTCGGCTCTAACGATAGCCGTCAGCTAGCTAGAATGGTTCGAAAAAACCTCAAAAAATCGAGTTTTTCTTGGATAACTATTTTGCCATGAAATTTTTAGTACAAACAATTTTTACAAATAGTGTAAATCAAAGAATTACAGAGTGCTGCATAAAAAATATTGGGAAATTTTCCCTAACACAGAAGATATTTATTTTTTTATATTTTTTGATTTTTTATATATGTTTTTATTTGCAATTTTCATTAAAATATGTATAACTCCTCCATCTTTTGCCGGATTTTCAATTCCGAGGTATCATTACAGCTGCTCTTCATTCTTGTTAATAATTTACCCTTATGGGCCTTTTTTATTTAGTCGTGGCAAGCATCCAAGCATAACGCGATTTTTAGAGATTTTTTCGAACCATTCTAGCTAGCTGACGGCTATCATTAGAGCCAAAATTTTTGGGGAATCATCATAACATGGACCTGAGTTTATTTTGAGGGAGTGGGCGGCCGGACAACTTTTTTTTGTGAGGCGCCTTAATGTACATTAAAGTAAAGTTTGGATATTTGTCTTTTGAAATGTTTACTCAAAGACTTAGAAAATATCTGTTATTGACCAACTTATAATTGAAATTCAAAAATTCTCCAAAAAACCTGATTTTTAGGGAAAATCCGACTAGCGCGACCTCTAAACCTCTTCCAAAAAATCTCAAAAATACTCGACTCCATAAGCTTTATAAAAAAGGCTTGAGTACACTGTGAAATATTAAAAGTTACATGCTAATTATATGAACCTTTTATCAAATAGGATCTTAAGGAAGGTCAAAATTGTTTCGATTATATTTCGCCGATTTAAAAAAAAGTATGCAGAAATAATTTTAAAGAGACCTCGAATTCTCTGACTTTTGAGACCCTTAATATAAATAAAAAAAATAATAAATAAATAAATGGCCATTTCAGCCCTTGAAAGGACTTTGACCTAGCTTCTTATGATCAATTGTGTTGTGCGTGTTATTAAGTTTGTACACAATTGACCGAGAAACGGACCTACAGGTTTAACGCCGACTCCGAACGGCGATGAACGAAATGTTCTTATTCTCAAAAAGCTTTACATGGCATTTTAATTATTCTCTGAGGTTTGCCATTGTCTGCAGAGAGGTGGCGGCCGTACAGAAAAATTATTTTAATTCAAATAATTTTCTGTCGCTGCTGGGGTTCGAACCCGGGTCTCCGAGTTCGTTGACATAGAGGCCACGCACTTTAACCAACTACGCCACGGACGCCACCCTTAATAAAGGAATCTAATTTTCGATCCATTTTACTATACATCCTGACATAAAAAACATATAGTCTGCTCTTAAAAATTATGTTCATTCGTTCACTAAAATGGATGTAAACAATCGTGGAGAGAGAAAATCTGAAGTTGTGGCTGTATGAGTGTTCTTCTAAAGATCTTGTCTTTAAGAGGTGTTATTTTCACACCTTTTATTTTATTATCATTTCATTAACTTTAAAGAATATAAGAAAACTTTTTAATTTTCAAATAAAAAAATATATGTATTTTATTTTCTTCTTATTTGCTTCACACTTCAAGATGTTCTTGAAAAGTCTTGGCAGACGCAGAGCTCACTACAGCCATAAAATAAAGTAATCAATCATCTGAAAACATTTTGAGTCATTCACTAAAGCTTACCGCTCAGCGCGAATTTTCATTTTTTTTTTTTTCTTTCTCATATTATGTGAATTTCAGCGAATCATTGATGCCAACACTGGCTGCCTTGACATACCAGCGGCCAGAGTAGTGCATAAAGCGATTACATCGTGGACCCGATTATTATCGTAATCATATTCCAGTGCTCCACATGTGAGTGCAGTCGCCGTCGAACTAATTCTTTCTCTTGCTCCACCTTCAACACCATCATCACCAAGTTAGTGTTGCCACTTTGAAGGCTTCAAAGACGCTAAGCCTGATGCGCATATAAAATTGCTTGATTTATGCATCTAAATGTTTGACTCTAAGCCAATAGTTGATGTTCTTGTGCTGGTGCCGCCGATGCCGCAGCTCCTGCCAGTTTGTAGTTCCATACGTTCCGCACTTCACACTTTATGGCAATTTTTATTTTTTTATGTTTATCTTTACTTTTTTGGCTTTTTGTTTATAGGCGGCACTTTAAGTTTGAACCCACCAGGAGCTCATCCTAGTCGCAACTTAACAGGAAGTAGACTGGAGTACGAAGAGTAACAAGCTACACTGCTCAATATCAAGCGGCGCAGCGTGGTAGTAGATAATCATTCGCCATCAACATCATCACTATCGTCATCATTATCATCATCATTATCCCAATGATCATCGTCATCACCATCACTATCATAACAGTCTTCAGAGTCGTTGGGAGCACACATAGAGCTACACGTTCCGGCAACCATTCAAAAGCCTTGAATCACACAGTGTTACCCGTTGTCGGATCTGGCATTCGACAATCTTTTTCATGCTCTTTATGGGCTTATATCATCCAACGTATGGCTATGGATACGATCTGCCGACTGCTGACTGTGCAGTGCGGCAATTTTATGCTTTTCTCTATGAAATTTCGAGTTATTTATAAGATTTTCACACGTTGCAACGCTTACTTGTGCATCGTTTTGCAATTTATTACTCGTTAAATGCTAAACAACTTACTTATTGTTGTATCTCTAGCGTTTTGATGTGGCTTCCAATGGGCTGAGTAAATGCAGGATTTGATAGGAGCAACCGGGAAGGAGGTGCGAACAAACGTTTTTATTTACTTCCTATAACAAGACTTAATGGATTGCTTCCATGATTATATATATACCTTTATTATTTAGTGTTCAAAGTAAAATAATTTTTAACTGTTCTTGATTAAACAGTTTTTAGAAGAAATTAAAAATAACATAAGTTCTCCTTTTCAGTCAATAAATGATTGAATGGAATAAGGAAAATATTTAGGAAGCATTAAAATTTCCAAAACAAAGAGGAAATAGGAATGTTCATTAATTAAAGGAGTTGTGTTCAATGAGGTATATTATAGCGATAATAATAAAATCAGAGATTTGACTTCCTACATCATTGTTTGAAAAAAATTTGTCATTAGGAAGATGATAGAATTTTTAGTCAACACAATGACGCCAAACATAAAGAAAAAAAAAATGTAACCTCTAGTTAAGGTATAAAATAGGGATGTGATGAAGCTCCGTAATAATCTGACAACGTTACTATCCACATCCGCATCCGCAACCCAAAATTCGTTTAAACACTAAGGGAAATGCATATTAACATTATCCACGTCTGAGTATAAATTTTATTTAAATATTTACGTGGATAAATCAAATATTTTCCTAACAACTCGTTTTTTCCCGTATTTAAATTTTATCTTTACCACACAGTAAAGCTTCTGACTTTTTCCAAACGGCTGAAATAGCCGACAAGCACTCTGTTCCTGACAGTTTCCCAATTAAGTTTTAAGAATTAAGATTCTTGCTTTCGGTTTGTTATAGTTCTCATTTGGTTTTTCTTATGAAAATTATATAGCCTAGATGTTTAGCCCAAATGCCTCGTGAGTGCGATGGGTGAGTGCATGATAGAATTATGTAAGGTATTAGTGGCAACTCGATATTTTCTCACAAGTGTCTTGCAGCGATCGTCATTTGCCTGCATATTTTGCTTTTTATTTTCTTTCTTACTTTTTCGTTCTCTAGTTTATACTATTTTTGACACTCGGTGCCATAATAATGCACAAACTGTCAATAATATTATAAATTAGAGAACGAAAAAAGTAAAAAAGAATAAAGAAAATAACTACCGAGGCCGCGATTTATGCAAAATGACTCGGTTTTCGGATAAATTTAAAATGTTTTTGGATAAATTTAACATTTTTCTTAGTGTATTATTATAAGAAAAAAGTATTTTTCCTTCAAAGGGTGGGTCAAATACAAGTTTTTTTAAATGCAATAGCTAACATGAACAAAATTAAATTTTTTCCATACATTATGGCTTTATTAGAAGAACAACATTCCCATTAACTGTGGAACACAACGTCGTTCAAGTGGCTGCCTCGGCTGTTCGTAGTAGCACGTTCTCTCACTCCAATTTTCCAAGACCTTGCTGATATTTTCGGAATGATATTGGCCTTAAGTATTTGAATCGTTTCGGGATTATTGGCATAACATCGGTCCTTCACGGTTCTCTGCAAAAAAAAAGTTCAAAGGGGTCAAAACGCAACTCCGAGGCGGCCTAAAATAGATGAGCCATAACTAAAAAAAAAAAATAGATGAGCCATTCGAGTCCTTGAAAGTACTTTGACCTAACTTCTTATTATCAAATGACACAAATGATAGAGAACTGGACCTATTAGATTTATGCCGACTCCCAACGGCTAATGTACACATTCTCAAGAAGTTATACATGGCATTATTTACTCTCTGAGGTTTGTCCAGTGATGTGATTCTGATTTAGTAAAAATCTCGATAGCATCCCAATTTAAACCTGTTCATCCCACCAAAATGACACGAAAAATCCTTAAAAAATCCCACCCAAATATTTAAAGCAATATCGTTTCTTTATCCAATTTATAAAAATAAATAATCATCAAAAACTTTTTATATTCAAGTATAAAAGTTTACTTATAAACGAAACCAAACAAATTTTATGTATTCATAAAAAAACTTTTAAAATCTAAAGGTTTTGCTTGAAACACTTTTTTAACAACAGTAGTTAAAATAAAAGGCAAGTCATTCCATTCATCCTGCAGGGAATACTTATTCACCTCCACAAATTCGAGAGGAATAGAAGATCTTTTGAATATTTACGTCTTTTTAAATCTAAAGCAAATTTAGGGTCTAAAAACTCTTAAGATTTAAAGAACTTATCATTTATCGGAAATTTATCAAGCAACGCAAAATACATTTTTTTTTTAATTTTCGCTTTTATATTGTTTTTCCTAATTGTTTTTACTTTGAGGAGAAGTTCTCTTCAGCTTCTTTCAAAAACTCGCTGTTAAAACACATTTGCCTAGGCATCAAGCCACGTGTATTATTTACAATGCCTTCATATGCCAATTCTTCTCCTGATTGAGTTTTTTACAGTGCACTTATATAAAACAATTTTTCCTAAAGTAATTAAGAACTGCTTAGACTTTTCATAAAGCTTATGTATTAGTAGTTCATTTGCTTGAAATAAAGTATTAAAGTGTACCAGTAAATTCTTTAAAAAATAAAAATATACTTTTATTTCTTTCTTAAAACTTGCTTCATACAAAAAAACAAAAAAAAAAAAAGCTTAAACACTCCAATTTTCTAGCAAAAGTACAATGCAAGGCTGCACAGAAGAAATACGAGTATTTTACATCTTATGTAACGTAGACACCTGCCATACGGCTTCATTCTACGTTGCCCCATGGCAGTGGGGTCGTGGTTCAAGGAATTGATGCCTAGGAGATAAATTTTTCAGGACGTCAGTGCCATGCTAATGTATATACGAAGTCCGTCATATTTCTCGCCCATCGCCTTGTCATAGTAGTTTCAACACCAGTCGTACACCATACTTAAGGGTATATTTAAATTAATAAATATACTGTATGGATAGCAACCAATGCTGGAACGCAACAGTACCAATTATGGATGATTAGTTGGGTCATCATCCACAATTATTGGTGGAAATCGAGACCCATCTAACATCTCTTGCAATGTAGGGCATTACCACCCGGTTGTTTGGCGCAACTCCACGCCGATCACAGACCTGTTCGCGACAATACATTTGCATTCATCACACTTGACTGTGGAGGAAAAACCACCACTACTTGGACGTGCTACAGCGTAGCCCACATCGCATTTGACTGTGTGAGACACAAGGTCGCCACTACTTGTTCCATTTCATACTGGTACTTCAAGACCACCGGGATGAACTCTTAGCCACCTGCAGCACTTCTTGACTATACATCATATCAACATTCATTGATACACCTTATCATCACACCATGATACACCTCATCAATCTTGTACTCCGAGGCTACTCAGATAACCTTTCACACTCGGAGTACTCAATATGACACTCCTCGATACACCTCATCAATCACACCTTGGGACACCTCACCAACTCCTCAATACACCTCATTAGTCTAGTGCTCAAGGCTACCAAGATGAACACCCAGTGACTCAAAGCACCAGCATGACACCTCCTCACTACCACCTTTTCAATCTGGCACTCCGAGGCTACTAAGTTTAACTTTTCACACTCGGAGTACCCAATCTGACACCTCTTGATTACGTCGTTTATACCAGCCATATAAGTCTGACAAGACTTATAAGACTATCCAGGAGACCATACGAATGTATCAGCGGGGACTTGCAACAGTACGTCTGTCGAGAGTAACGACTATCCCCGTGCTAACAAATTTTTTAGGATTATTGCTATTCCCTCGTAGGCATACGCTGCCGTTGATCAAGTCAACGGTCCACCTACTCCCCAGATTGGGCGACCAACTCCAGGATCTGGGTAGTCCTCTACATTTACACAGGATAGGGCGAACCCGTTGCCTGCGACCATCCTCCTTTATCCTGGCTTTGGACAGGCTGCTCGTGAGAACAGGCGGAGTTACTAGGCAAGGCTGCACAGTAAACCATCTCATAGCTGCCGGAGATATAATTTATTTTTAGTGGGAACGTTAAAAGATTGCTGGAACTCTATTTATAGGGCTGAGCTTTATCTACTTTTCGACATATTCTTATATTCCTATAACTCCTATAACTAGTTCGCATTCATCCGGCAAAGAATTTTTTCCTGCTTTTAAAACCAGTGCAGATGAATGACAAATGAATTTAATTATAATCAAGTTATGGGCTTGTTGAATATACATATCCCTTTCTTACATATTTAGAATCAAGGAAACACCATTTGAACGCACAATCGTAAAATATTAAAAGTGATGGCAGCCAGTTCTTTTGTAAAGAATTTAAATTTTTAAATATTATGACATTGTTGAAAATCCACCTAAGTATCCAAAATCCCACACTTTCTCAAATAGGCCAAATATTCCAAAATGAGCCCAAAATCCCACCAAATCACATTACTGGGCTTGCCATGTCTGCAGAGAATTGACAACCGATTGGAAAAATAAATTTAAATTGAAAAAAAATCATGTTGCTTCAGATGGGATTCGAACCTGGTCTCGCATTGGCATCGTGTGCTCCACAAACTGCTTAATGCACTTTGCCACTGCCGCCACTAATCAAGAATACGTAACATAATTTCAAACTCAAAATTGGCTCTATAGGAAGATAAAAAAAAAAAAATAGAAGGCACTTAATCCTTAGCATTCTCTCTGATACAAGCTAAGAATCCAGATAAATAATAGAACCGATTTTATTCCCCTCAGATCAAAAGGCGATAGAACTCACAGATCACTTCTCAACAATAATTTGTATGTAGTTAGACTTTATCAACAGTCCTAGTCCAACTGCATAACTTCTTTTAATTAAGAAATTACATTCATAGCAGTCATGCTTGGTCTAAGAAAACTAAAAATGTGATGTTTAAACATATCCTTAAACAAACTGTTTCTATTAAAAAATGTATCAGCAGATAACAAACAAGCTGTTAGGGTGCATTTTATCTTTTTTTTTAAGATAACCAAAGCAATGTTACATTAAATCATCATTTACCACATCTAATTATGAAGCATGAATGCGGAACAAATGCTCCTTAATAACAGCATAAAACATTTTTGACATTTTAATAATTTAAAATTTTTTTTTTCTCTCCTTATTGCTGATGATAATTTGTACAACAAATAGAATACGTTAAAACACTGATAAGCTAACCCTGAATCCAAATTTAATCTTAAATTTATAAGTTTCCTTTTAAGCTGAAAGGAACTTGTTAAAAAATTTACTTAATCTATTAAATCTTTCTAAGGACGCATGCTTCTCTGTCTCCAGTGGGTGAACGAAAAACGCAGATATCGAATTTCCATTTCTAAATCTTGGTTTAAATCCAAGCTGTTCGCTACGAAAAGTCATTATTTAAATGGCATTAAAGTAAATCCCTAACTTGAAAATCCTTTGCTCCTCCAAACAAGCACTTTTTGTTACTAGATTCGCATGCGGCGTCTTCCGGTGGAACACTTCCGTTTGTTGCCTTAAGCCACTCACTCACTGTGGGGTAGGCATTGTTTACTCCTCCGGCAGCAGGAGTGCTCGCTATTCTCAGTCGTTGCCTAAGATGAAGTTAACGAAGCGTGCAAGATTCTCAAACTAAATACTTTTCGCGCATCCATCTATAGGTTCCGCGTTCAACTCAATTCTGTGCTACATAAAATCATGCGAATCTTTTTGCTTGGTATTCAAATCCGAATGCAAATGAAATCCTCAGTATAAGTTTCTATTGGCTTCTGGATGAACATGTTAGATTTATGGTTAACTTTGTGTTTTTGGAAAAGTGGAAATGTAGAGAAATGGAAAACTTGTTAGTGACTGGATTTGGTCGATCGATACACTCACTAAAAGTGTAATAGAATGCTTTGGTTATGAATTTTATTCAGTTATGTTTTTTTTTTTTTTAGACAAACTTCCGAAAGAAGTTTGCTGCCAGTAGATTTATGAGGAAAATATTGCTGAAAATATTGGAAGCTATCAGTTGTAGTTAGTTGATAGTAATCGGTATTTTCAATATATTTATATTAATCATTGTAGTCTTTAAAATAAAGAAAACTGAAGAAATTTTAATATTTAATGCATGGACCTTATTTTCAGTTTCTTTAGAACTTGCAACCAAAAGGAAAATTTCCAACAAAGCCTTAATTGATATAAAGACTATTTTAAAGTCTTGTGAAATCCATCCGCTTTATAAAGGTATTTACCAAAATTTTCAATTAGCTAAGGTAGTAATTATTTTTGATTTATGAATGATTAACAATGAAACCTTGTAAGCTTTTTTTATTTTTATTTTAGGTCTCTTTATTACAAAAACGTTTTACTTGCTTAAGAGACTGTGTTTTTTTATTATAAATGATTTCATTTATTATCTATTTTTTTTCATTTCTATCATTTATTAGATATTTAATGTATCTTTTTTCTTCTCCTTAATGTTTTCGCTATCCTTTCCTTTTTACCAAATCTTGTGATCATACTAATCCTTATTCTTGTATTTTTCCCAATACTTGTCCCAATTCTTGTCCCACTTCTTGTCCCATTTCTTTTCTAAATTCGTTTATTTCTAAACGTTTTCAAACCCTTTATAAATGCTTTTCCTGTTCTTGTCCTAATCCTTTCCCATCCTTGTCTGAGTCTTTGTTCTAATCTTTGTATGAATCCTTATCCTAATACCTGTTATAATTTTTGTTCACATCTTTGAGCGAATTCTAATTTTCTCCATTGTTTAGAAAAACGATTAAGGCGAGGACTTGGACAAGCATTAGGACAAGTTTCAAACAAGAATTGGGACAGAAGGAAATTCCATTTTGAGTAACGCAGACACCTGCCGTATTGGCCTTTTTCTACGTTGCCCCATGGCAATGGGGTCGAGGTTCATGGAATTGATGCCTAGGAAGGAGATAAATCTTCAGGACGTCAGTGCCATGCTAATGAATCTAGGACGTCCGTCATACCTCTCCTAGGCCTCACTTCCATAACTCCAGACGCGAGCAACGCCCTGTCATAGTAGTTTCAACACCGATTGCACACCATACTTAAGTTGTATATTTAAATTAATAAATATACTGTATGGATAGCACCAATGCTGGAACGCAACAGTACCAATTATGGATGATTAGTTGGGTCATCATCCACATTTATTGGTGGAAATCGAGACCCATCTAACATCTCTTGCAATGTAGGGCATTGCCACCCGGTTGTATAGCGCAACTCAACGCCGATCCACCGACCTGTTCGCGACATTGAACTACCACAGCCAGCACGATACTCCCCGAAGGGCCAGCCCATCAATAGTCTCCCCGGGCAAAGGGCTTTACTTCGACACGCATTTAACACAACACCAACACATTTGCATTCATCACACTTGACTGTGAAGGAAAAAGCCACCACTATTTGGACGCGCTACAGCGTAGACCACATCGCATTTGACTGTGTGTGACACAAGGTCACCACTATATACTCCATTTCAATACTGGTACACGAGACTACCGGGATGAACACCTAGCCACCTGCAGCACTAGTTAACTAATACACCCGTCACTCTTGTACTCCGAGGCTACTAAGATATTACTTTTCACACTCGGAGTACTCATAACACTCCTTGAATACACCTCATCAATCTTGTACTCCGAGGCTACTAAGATAGACTTTTCACACTCGGAGTACTCAATATGACACTCCTTGATACACCTTATCAATCCCCCCTTGGGACACCTTGTTAATCTAGTACTACAGGCCACGAAATGAACACCCAGTCACTCGCAGCACCCAATATCACCATCTTTTCAAACCGGCACTCCGAGGCTACTAAGATAAACTTTTCAACACTCGGAGTACCCAATCTGACACCTCTTGATTACATTGTTTATACCAGCCTTATAAGTCTAATAAGACTTATAAGACTATCCAGGAGACGAATGCAAAATGTATCAGTGGGGACTTGCAACAATACGCCTGTCGAGAGTAACGACTATCCCCGTGCTAACAAATTCTTTAGGATTATTGCTATTCCCTCGTAGGCATACGCTTCCGTTGATCATGTCAATCGGTCCACCTACTACCCAAATTAGGCGACCAACTCCAGGATCTGTGTAGTCGCTTCTCATTTACACAGGATAGGGCGAACCCGTTGCCTGCGACCATCCTCCTTTATCCTGACTTTGGGCAGGCTGCTCGTGAGAACAGGCGGAGTTACGAATTGGGACAAGAATTTGGACAATGACACAAAGTGGGGAAAGAATTTTGACAATATCAAGGTTGTTTTTGGAACAATGATTAGGAAATGGATTCAGCTAAGCACCAGAAAAATAATTAGAACATGAATACAATAAGAATTTGAACAAGAATTAGGACAAGGAGTAAGACAAGTACAAGGTCAAATACAAGAATAAGGATGAGGACAAGTTTTATGATAATGGAAAGCATAAGGATAGTATTAAGGACAAGGATAGATGTACATTGTAACTTCAAAACCTACGGATATATCTACATGACAGCCTAAACACCCTTCTTCTAATATTTAAGCAATTTTTACAAATTTAAAAATTCATAAAAGAAACGAGTGTATTATCATCTGCTATTTAAGTTTAAAAATCCTCACAGCCGTGTGCACTATGTTACATCAACTATAACAACTATGAAAGTGTTGCAGCCATATTTACGGTTATACATCGCGTAAAAGTTGAGGTCGCGAACAAGAGGCCTCTTGCGGCTTGCACGATATCACCTCTTCAGGTGGTTTGATAAAAAAAAAGAAGAGTTGGTCGTGGACACACCCGTAGATTTTGACGTGACGAAGTTTCTTGTTTGTTGTTAGTGTTGGTGTTGTTTTTGTTGTTGCTGTTGTTGTTGTTGTTGTTATTGTTGTTGTTGTTGTTGTTGTTGTATTTGTTGTTGTTGTTGCTGTTGGTGTTGGTGTTGTTGTTGTTGTTGTTGTTGTTGTTGTTGTTGTTGTTGTTGTTGTTGTTGTTGGTGTTGTTGGTGTTGTTGTTGTTGTTGTTGTTGTTGTTGTTGTTGTTGTTGTTGTTGTTGTTGTTGTTGTTGTTGTTGTTGGTGTTGTTGTTGTTGATGTTGATGTTGATGTTGATGTTGATGTTGATGTTGATGTTGATGTTGATGTTGATGTTGATGTTGATGTTGATGTTGATGTTGATGTTGATGTTGATGTTGATGTTGATGTTGATGTTGATGTTGATGTTGATGTTGATGTTGATGTTGATGTTGATGTTGATGTTGATGTTGATGTTGATGTTGATGTTGATGTTGATGTAGATGTAGATGTTGATGATGATGATGATGTTGATGTTGATGTTGATGTTGATGTTGATGTTGATGTTGATGTTGATGTTGATGTTGATGTTGATGTTGATGTTGATGTTGATGTTGATGTTGATGTTGATGTTGATGTTTATGTTGATGTTGATGTTGATGTTGATGTTGATGTTGGTATTGGTGTTGATGTTGGTGTTGATGTTGGTGTTGGTGTTGGTGTTGGTTTTAATGTTGGTGTTGGTGTTGGTGTTGGTGTTGGTGTTGGTGTTGGTGTTGGTGTTGGTATTGGTGTTGGTGTTGGTGTTGGTGTTGGTGTTGGTGTTGGTGTTGGTGTTGGTGTTGGTGTTGGTGTTGGTGTTGGTGTTGATATTGGAGTTGGAGTTGGAGTTGGAGTTGTTGTTGGATATGGAGTTGGTGCTTTTCTTTTAGCTTTTTTTTGCTTCCCCATTGGTTGTGCTCTAATTTCAATTAATCCAGCAAAAGTGATGCATATGCGTCACATTAGGCGGTTCCCTGGGGGTTTTTGACACGCCGTCAAATTTTTTTTTTATTTTTGTCATATGCCCGAAGACCTCACCTTTGTTTTCGTTCCTTAAAATTTACCGTTGCACCAGTAGTCACAGAGTTAAAAATCCATGCAACGTTTTTTCATGGCTTTAGCATTTTTACTGCATTATGTGATTGCATCCCTGAAATCATGACAACAAAATTTTTTTTGTAATTTAGTTGTGAAGCGTAATAACACGTCCCTGCTGTCGTAAAACAAAATTTACTGTAGCACTCCTCCTGAGTGAGTAATAATTCCATGCAACGATATTACATTTCTGTTACAAAGCTGCTATATTCACGACCTGACGACGCTGGAATTTTTTTTTTATTTTTGTCGTAAAGCCATGTATAAAAACTTTATTTTCCTTTTTAAACTTTTATCGTAGGTTATATACTCATTGAGTAAAAATTCAATGCAACGCCGCTGCATGAATGTTGCGTTATCGATCTTTGAGCGGCTCTCTCAGCGTCCCCATGATGTCAGAAATTTTTTGTCTAATTTTGTTGTGAGGGCTTCCAGTAGGCCTTTATTGGCGTATCGTATTTTTAATCCTAGCACTAATAATCAGCGAGTAATAATTCCATGTGGCGTCCGTGGCGTAGTTGGTTAAAGTGCGTGGCCGCTATGTCAAAGAACCTTGGAGACCCAGGTTCGAACCCCAGCAGCGACAGAAAATTATTTGAATTAAAATGATTTTTCTGTACGGCCGCCACCTCTCTGCAGACAATGGCAAACCTCAGAGAGTAATCAAAATGCCATGTAAAGCTTCTTGAGAAAAAGAACATTTCGTTCATCGCCGTTCGGAGTCGGCGTTAAGCCTGTAGGTCCATTTCTCGGTCAATTGTGTACAAACTTAATAACACGCACAACACAATTGATCATAAGAAGCTAGGTCAAAGTCCTTTCAAGGGCTGAAATGGCCAGTTATTTATTTTATTTATTTTTTAATAATTCCATGTAACAAATTTTCAGTTGCGTTGCTTACGCAGCTCCCACTACGTCCCTTTGCCGTATTCAATTTTTTTTTTTTTTTAATATAGCCAAAGAATTAACCTTTGAGGTCATACTATTTTTTTAATCATAGCTCTTATACCCAGCGAATAACAATTCAATGAAACGCAGATGAATTTTTAAAAAATGCATTTTTCAACTTTTTTCGAAATTAGAGCAGTATAACGTAACTTCGTCACGTCAAAACAAAAAACCAAAATTTTATAACAGTTTTGTCTTGTGCGTGAACCAACAAAAAGTGTAAAATTAAAAAAGAAAAAAAAATACCGCATAAAAGAAAAAAAAATCCATTTTTCATACACGAAATTGGACCTAATAAATGAAATAAAAAGCAAAACAGAATATTTTTTTATTTGATTTTGTTGGTTCACGCACTGCGTATTCAATTATTTCACAAAATGAAAAAAGATTTAAGTTAATGGGACACATATTTTTCGAGTTAGAGTGCAAGCCGTTTCAAAAAATGTCATTTCGAGAAAAACGCGTTTGAAGTTTAAATAGAGCCAATATCAAGCTGTCTGATAGAACTGCAACAAGGTGTAGTCTTAAACGGCTTTGAATTTTATTCTGAAATTTTTTTTACACATTCTTAGGATGTTTTTGAAAATAATAAAATAAAAAAAAAAATTCGAAAATTTATCAAAAAAAAATGTAAGGCCTTCTTTAAGGCCCAGTTTCAATTCGATTTGAACAAATTTCAAACTTAGAGTAGGTATTTGAGATAGTTAACGTGCAAAATACCAAGGTTTTTAGTATTTTTTTTTTTAATTTTTTAAGATTTTACCAATTTTATATGGTTAGGCGTCCGAAGTGGCTCATTTTCGTACTTGATCTCTCTTTGTTTTAAAATAAGTTAATATATTAAATTTCATTACGATAGCCTCCACCTCACAAGGTCAAAATTAAAAAAAAAAAAATGTATTTAAACAAATTTGAAACGAAATAAATACGAGAAGATATTTCAAAATTTTTTATTGTATTTAGGTAAAAAATTTGATTAAAAAATTAAATGTAAGCCGTGGAAAAACATCTTATTAAATATTTTGTTTTTAATTCGTAAGCCCCGTAATAGTCTTCAATAAAGACGCTTCTTGGTTTTTTGTCGATTTCAAAAAGCACACAATTTGGTTACTGGAACCAAATTAGACATACAGAATTATTATGCACATATCTATGTTATATTCATGGACTGAAATAAATCAATAATTAAATAAATATTCTTATCTTTTTTCTTTACCTCAACTGGCGCCTCTACCGAGGCAGATACAAGAAGGTAAATAGTTTTGTTTCTGAAAATACAGAGAGTATTCTGAGCTTAAACTTTTAAAAAAAATAGGAATAATTTTCAGTTTTTTTTGTCGCTTCGTCCCCCAAAAATTTTTTTAAGTGAAAAAAATATCACAGTAGAGTCAAACCTGTTATTGTGCGGTTTTTTTTTTTGTGCGAATTTTTTTTTGTGCAAGTTATTTTATGCGGTATTTATTTTTATGTGAGTTTTTTTTGTGCGATTTTCTTTTTGTACGAGTTGTGTTATGATATTTTTTCTTGTATACGATCTATTCTATGCATACAAAAAACTCTGCACTAGCTGAAATTATCATTAGAAAGGGTAATAAAGAGAAAAGCGTAAGAGCAAAACGCAATTCTGAAGTTTTATTTCCCGTAAATGATAGTGACATTGTCACTATCTTAACTTATCATGAAGATGAACAAGAAGAATCGAATTTTTTGACAGCAGATAACATTTATGCACGGATCCAGCTAAGTTGCAAATTATAAAAGCATTTTCTTAAAATAGATAACAACGTCCGCAGAAGAATGAAATTACAAAAAGTGCTTAGATCGTGTATATCTGGTCATCGCGATATTTATAATTAGCTTACAAAACGACCGTCATCACAAAGACTTATCACCGACTATATGGTTATAGCAGATAATAATTCCATTCCAATGGAAACAACTAATAACTCCATTGCAATATCTTCAAGTGACGAAAGCGATTTCGAACCAGATCATCACAAGAAAATGAGCGTTTTGGACTACGACGAGTAGCATTGATTAACTTAAGAATTTATGTATTTTAATTTCTTTTTTAATTTGAATTTTTTTTTTTAATTGAAAAATTTTTTGTATTTTTCACATTTAAAATGAGGAATGAAAACTTTTTTTAAACGTTTCCGTATGTAATTTATTTATTTATTTGGCTTGGAGAGTAATTTTTCGCTTTTTCACAGAACGGTTCCTAGGTGAGATTTTTTTTATGCGGTATAAAAAACCGCATAAAAAAATATTCTTTATTAGATTACTTAAAGTTTTATGTTATAGCTCTTTATGAAGTCTCCGAACAATTTTTTTGTGCGTTTTTTTTTTCTGCGGTCCCTATCTACCGCACAAAAACAGGTTTGACTGTATTAAAAGTTTTATTTTTAAGTAACTGGTTATTTCAGGTAATTTTTTTTTTGCATTCCAATTCCACAACTTTTGAAAAATATTTTGTAAATCTTTGGATAACAAATATTGGTTAATATAGAAGAATTCAGTAGCTTAGAGAAACACCTGAAATATGCGGATACCACGATTTTTCGGAGCTCGTTCATCTCAAAAAAAAAACAAAAAAAAAAATGAAAAATAAACCTTTACCCGAAGATTTTGAAAAAAGTTTTGATTTCTTCCAAAATGGTAGTTGGAATACCGATTTTGGACAAAAAAGAGTTAGCTGTGTCGTGGACACACCCGTAGGTTTTGACCTGACGCTCTTTCTTGATACTCCTATTTCATGTCCAAACTCTTGTTTTAATCCATGATCAAATTGTTGACTTAATCAAATATACCGAATCCCATTCCTAGTTTGGAAAGGTGTGTTTTAGGTGTATCTGAATTTTTTTCTAATTCATGTCATAGTCCGTGTTCATTGTGTAATTTTTTTGTTTGTGAGCAGTGTTGGTTGCCTCGGGAAAAACTGTTTGTTCTTTACAACTTACCGTTACGCCAGTAGTCACAGAGTTAAAATTCCATGCATCGTTTTTTCATGGTTGTAGCATTTTTACTGCATTATGTGGCTGCCACCTGAAATCATGACGATAAGAATTTTTTATTTTAGTTATGAGGCGTAATAAGACCTTTGCTGTCGTAAAACAAAATTTTCCGTAGCACGTCGCCTGAGTGAGTAAAAATTCCATGCAACGGTAAAACATTTCTGTTACATAAGCCGCTATCTTCACGACCTGGATGAAGGATTTATCATCGACCTGACGACGATGTCAGGATTTTTTTTTATTTTTGTCGTTAGGCGAAGTATAAATCTTTCATTTTCCTTTTTAAACATTTATCGTAGTTTATATACTCACCGAGTAAAAATTCAATGCAACGCCGTTGCTTGAATGTTGCATTGTCGATCTTTGAGTGGCTCTCTCTGTGTCATCATGATATCAGAAATTTTTTGTCTAAATAGGCCTTTTGCTTAGAACAGGCCTTTATTGGTGTCTCATATTTTTAATCTTACCACTTTCACTCAGTGAGTAATAATTCCATGTAACAAATTTTCAGTTGCGTTGCAGCTCCCACCGCGTCCCGATTACGTTTTGAATTTTTTTTTTTTATAAAGAAGTCAAAGAATTAACCTTTACGGTTGTACCATTTTTATAATCATAACTCTAATATTAAGTAAAAACTACGCCTACCTCTCATATAAAGTGATTTTCACAAAAAGCAAAAACAAACAAAAATAAAATATTTTTCTTCTGATACAATATTGTTTTATTTAAATATAAATTTATCATTAAGAATATATAGGTATCAAATGTAAAACTAGGTCACAGTATGTATGTCTTTATGCATAAATAGGTGACCTCAAATCAAGATTACTATGTAGTTTTGTCTATTTTTGCACAAACCAGCCAACTTTACTCTAATTGATTTATCTCTTAAACTTACTTAGATCCCATTCTGCAATTTTTATGGTAAAATTTATAAATGTTAAACTTTATTGTGCCGTTAAAAAAATTGAAATCAAAATGGTCAAAGTTGTTGAAAAAAATATGTGAAATACTTACTTCCGGCTTAAAACTGAAAAAAAAAATTAAAATTTCAAAACTGAATAGAAAATCAAAAAGAAAAGTAAATTTCCTATAAAAAAATTACATTTCTTATTTTATAATAATTCTTCAATATGAAAATAAAATTTCAAAAAACCCTTCCGTCAATCTGGTCAATTCTATACACTAAGGGAAAAAATATTAAATTTATCCAAAAACTTTTTTAATTTATCCAAAAAGCGAGTCATTTTTGCACCAATAACGCATTTGAATAAATCGACTACGTAAATATTTAAAATTTATTTGAATACTTTTTTAATTAAATTAAATATTTAAATATTTAAACAGAATTAATAAAAAATATAATAAAATTATGCACGAATTTTTTTAAAATATCTTTCAAATATTTACTATTTGAAAATAAACTATCGCATTTAAAGAAAATTTGAATAAAAATATTGAAATTAAAAAAAACATATATAAATTGAATATGTTATTAATGGTTTTATGGTATTATTTTCTTCATATTGCGTTCATCAAATGCCATTGCCTGTATAATTTATTATCGCTTAACTTTTTTCGTTCTCTAATTTATACAATTTTTGACAGTTGGTGCACTAATATTGCACCAACTGTCAAACATAGTATAAATTACAGAACGAAAAAGTAATGTACAAAATATGCTTAGGCAGAAGCAAATTATGCAGGTAAATGACAACCGGTCTAAGATATTCTTGAAAATACCGAGTTGTCACTCCACCCTACATAATTTAATTTCTTTGCCAAACATGAATAATATATTACTCTTGCAACAATAACTAAATGAGAACTATAAGAACTGCAAATGCAAGAAATAAACTCAGGAACAGAGTGCGATGCTGTTGCTGCTTGTCGGAGTATGTGTGTAAGTGTGCGATGCTGTTGCTGATTGCTTGTATGAAATATGTGTGTACGTGTTTGGTATAAATAAAATTCAAATACTGGAAAAAAAACGAGTTTTAAGGAAAACATTTGATTTATCCACGTAAATATTTGAATAAAATTTATACTCAGGCGTGGATAATGCTAATATGCGTTATTTCCCTTAGTGTAGAATCCCATATCTTAACAGCTAGACCTCAAATCAAAAAAAATATTATGTGAACACGTTCATATCCCTTAGAAGTACAAATATGTCCAATATGAACGAATTTCAGAACCTTTCTTTTTTTTCGTTGTCCGCTTTACATGAAATGCCCCTTAAATGAAATGTGGTTCCGGTTTTTTCAGAACGACACCTGTTCTTTCACAAGGTTTGTTTGGCTATAACTCATGTGAGCCGACATATCTGTTATGGTTAGATGCCGCCAATAAAAGGGATACCGCCCGATTTTAATAAAGCCGCCGCATGTTGGTTGGGTATAAATAATTCTCGAAATGATGTTTAACTTTAAAAGAAAATCATTTTGGTTTAATGAAGCTATGAATCAGGATATAAAACCAGGACTCTTTTTCACCGCTATAGGAATCGCCCAAACTTAAACTTCAATGACTAAAATTATGAACTGTCTTAATGTCAGTGAAGCTTTTAATGCAGTAAATGAAGTCATAAATTGTTTTTTTCCTACTAAGAACTTTTTCATTCAATATCCAGACTCTGTGGTGTCCACCTCTACCTCTAGTAGTAAGTCAAATTTCTCAGCAAAGATATAAATTAACTACATTAATTTTCCGAGTTCCAAGTTACAATAAAATCAAAGTAAAAACTCGAAGATAAATGCGAGAAAAACTTGAAACATCGAACACAAGGAGTGAAGAACGTGAACTAAATTATCGGGAATCCAGCAATTTGGATGATTTCCAAGAGTATTTTTTTTTCTGGTAATTTTTTTGAAACATTGTATTTTTTTTATTTTTTTTTTTTTTTTTTTTGCAAAAAACTTTTTGAACTCAACAAATAACAAACACAAAAACATTATATATGCGAATGTTGATTATTCTGTAAGTATTTGAATTTCTGATGTTGGTTTTGCCTCCTTTAAAAATAAACACACAAACACTCAAGCATAGCACATTTCCATATTTATTCACTCACTAAATATATATATATACTTGAATGCGGATGTTTTGTGTAAAAATGTAAAAAAAAATATATTTGATAAAAACTATATGGAAAATAAATACACTGTAGCAGCAAGAGCAGCAGAAGTTTTTGTAATTTTTGTTGTTTGGAAGTTTACATTTCTACCAAAAAAACAAAAATAAAAGCAACAAAAAAATGCTATTCTATCTCATGACAAATGTATGTTAGCTAAACTTTTCTATGGCAACAAAAAAGTTTTGCTGCGTTGTCGGCATTTTTTGTCCGATTTGATTTTCCATTCGTAACGCAAGAAATTCTATTGAACTGTATTGAATAAGTTAAAGTTGAAGTTTTATTTGGCTTGGCTTTCACATGCCAACACAAAAAGAAAAAAAAAATAAGAAAAACTGAAAAAAACAACAGTAACAAATTGTTTATTTATGCTGAATTTTAATGAAGTTGTGAATTTAATTTTTATTTGCGCAATAAAAGGACGTCCTCAAGGCGCATGCAATACCTACAAAAAAAATTTTAAAATGTGTTGGAATTTTATCAACGAAGAAATGGAAAGAAAAACTTCACAGAGCTGCAGCTGTAGCTTAACAGAATTTTCATTTATACAAATGTTGCTATTTATATTTTTGGCCTAATAAACTTGGTTTTATTGTGTTTGAAATTTTTTTCCATAAAGATCAATATACTTTTCCATGCTTTTGAAACAATTTTGGAAGTACTTTTCAACTTCTAAAAGGAAAGAATTAGTTCGAAGTTCTACTTTCTTCAAGAAGTTTCTAAGAAGAAAGAAGACCCTTTTCCACTACAACAACCGCTTTTTACAGTGTCGAGAATCTTTAAGACGCATATTTTTATATTTTATTACCATTCATAAAAAAGTCATGGGGTGCCAAACTAGAGCTGTACGGCGGATGACCCATTAATTCGATTTTTTTCGCTGGTCAAAAAGGTCTTTAAGCAGATGTGTGTGAAATGGCATTTTCGGGGTGCAGAATAATTCGCCTCTTCTTCGACTTTTTTCAAATTTCTCCATTGACTTGTGACAAACAAATGGTCGCGTATCATTTAGAATTGATAGTCCTACGTTGCTCTAACGCCACTTTAGCTACCTGGCCCGTATTGCCGAAGAAACAGGCAACCATTTGCTTCCCATACGCTAGAATGCTTCTTTTTTTCTCGGGCACATAGGCATACATCCATAGATCGTCACCTGTGTAAATGTTATACAATGTCTCTGATTCACCTTGATAGTATTTTTTAACAATTTCTTGCACCAAAGGTACACTCTAACAAAATTACGATCGAAACACTTCAATTTTCGCCGCAACTGAAAAATTTACCAACTACACTTCGTTTGCGAGTTGTATTTGCCACAAACGAATATTGAGTTGTAAACTTAAAAATATATATAAGCGAAATTAATTTCCTGCAACTAAATGACGCGTTTCTCGCAACTAACTATTATTATCAACTGCCTACAACTGCTGAAATATTTGGCGCTAAACGTGTTTTCCTTGCGTGCGGCTTATTTTTCAAATTCGATTTTAAATGCAATCCTTGAGTAGCTTTAATAGTTCAATATAGATAGTATAATAACTGTTACTTAAAGGGGATTATACACCCAGAACTTTTTTTTTCAAAATTTTTTTAAAACTTCAAGTCTCAAGAATATGTGTTGAAAATTTTAAGTCGATATCTCAAGAAATAACAAAGTTATAGCCTAGTGAGTGAGTCGCTTTCAAGAGCGCGCCATGCTGGCCCTTATTTTCAAACGCGTTCTTCTCGACACCATGTTTTCAAAGTCGGTGACCAAGATTTCTCGAAACACAGTGAACCGATCGTTTTGATTTTTTTGCAGGCTTATTTTATTCAAAATAATTTCGTACTTGTTTTAGGATTTTATTTTCGTATTTTCGTTCATTAGTTATAGGCAAAATAATGACAAATTTTTGGTCGAAAATCGTTACTTTATGTTTGGAAGTCCGCCATTTTGTGAAAAATCAATATTTTCAAAATCGGCTATGATAAGTACGAGTTTTAAGTATCTAGTTTAATAATATTTTTCATTTGCTTGTTATAGATGAATTGAAGAGGAGCAATCTTGGTCACAGCTTTTCACCTTTTTTTCACAGCTCTCTGTAAAATATGCTGTATCTACCTTAAAATTCAATTTTTTTTAATAAAAGGAAAACTAAACATACTCTTGAATGTATATTTAAAAACCGTAAACGGGGTATATTAATTTTGTCACTCCGTTTTAATAAATGCCCATAAGGAGGCGTGGCAGGTATAGAAAAGTATATATATTCTTGATTAGCGTCACCACCCGAGTTGATTTAGCTATGTCCGTCTGTCTGTCTGTGATCACGATTACAACAGTCATTTTCAAGCTATCACCACGAAATTGTATATTTAAGCTTGTATCTAAGAAATAAAGATCAAGTTCGAAAATCGGATGAAAACCACGCCTTCCTCCCATACAAAGTGACTTTATCAAAAAGCTAAAATCTCTATAAATTCTACAAAAATTAATATCTGGACTTGAAATTTTGCATATGAGCTTTGAAATATAACATGTACTCTGTGTATGAAATTCAACCAAATCGAGTGAAAACCACACCCACCTCCAATACAAAGTGACTTCATTTAAAAACAAAAGCGAATATTTTCTGTTAAAACGATGACAAAATGGTTTTACAAATAAACATTTTATGGACTGCTTATGACTTTGAATATACTTTGTTTCGGACGTGGGGTATTTTAACTTCGTCCAAGTCGAAGATCATTTCTTACTAGTTTTACGTATAAAAGCTCTCATTTAAAAATATCTTTAGGTTTGCTTAAAAAAATTCACAAACATGACCTTTTTTTTTGGCCTCTGTATATATAATCCTCCTTAAAACATAGGGGTGGCCGTGGCCAAGTGCGTGACTCACTCGATGCCAATTCGTGACCAGGTTCGAACCCCAGCTGACACAGAAAATTTTTTTAATTAAATTAGTTTTTCTGATCGACTTTCACCACTCTGCGGACAATGGCAACCATCAGAAAGTAATATAAAACCATGTAGGTAAAATTTTTTGAGAACATGCACATTAGCTATTTAGAGTCGGCATAAAACCAGTAGGTCCCATTCCCGAATAGTTGTGTACAAACATACTTACATTATAACACGCACAACACAATTTGATCATAAGACGATCGGTCAAAGTCGTTTCTAAAGACTACAATGGCCAATTTGTTTTTTTTTTTTTTTGGTCTTTTTTTTAACAGCTTGTTTAAGACGCTACAAACATATCTTTGCTTAACCGATTTTATAATTTTCATCTCTCCTTGAAAGTATACTTAAACACACTTTAAAAGTTTTAAAAACTTTCGCTTTAAAAGTCTTAAGTATTGAATTTTTTAAAACTTTCTTGAATCTACGCAAAGAAAAACAAAAACGTTTATCACTTCATTTCCATTGTAAACGTTTTCGTTTACATAACGTTGTTAAAAAAATATGTATTTGGCCACCACGCATGGTGGAAATGAAACTTTAACCCAAAAAAGTAGAGATGTTTAAATGGTTAATTGATTGAGTATTTAATATAGTCTTACTAAAAAAGTTAAATTTCATATAATAGCAAGAGTAGATTAAATCTGTTTTAATACAATTTCGAAAAGTTTAATGTTATACAGACAAATAAGAACAATTTCAGAGTAATACAATCACACCAAACCCATCATACCATACCATACCTACCATACCATACCATACCATATCATACTAGACCATAACATACCATTACATACCATACCATACCATACCATACCATACCATGTCATGCCATACCATTAAATACCATAAATCCATGTCATCATACCACCATACCATACCATCATCCTATGCCGTCATACCGTATCATAAAACGATGTGATATGTATCAAAAACATAAAGATATAAAGAAAATAAATACTATATGTTACAGAAGCATGCTCTGTGTACTCTTTATTTCTTGGTAAGCACACTGTATTTTAAACAGACAGCACTACAATCTACCCTTCTGCTGTTCTACAAATAACGTGCATGATCAGCAAATTATGTACAAACTCTATTGAGAATATCAAAGAGATGCTTCATATGCGGCGAATTTTTTGCATTTCCATTTCATTGGGAATATATCGGTTGTACCCTCTGTACCCGGCTAAAGCAGTTTCACTCCAAAAATAGGATACATTTGGCGCTTAAAATAAAAAATTAAAACAAAAAACTTGTTAATTTTAAATTAGTATTCTTAACATAAATATTAATAATAAAATTTTTTAAAATAATCCAAAAATAGCTTATTATACCTTCAATCAGCAAAGGTGTATTTTATGTTAATACATTTATTTTTTTACCGTCAAAAAATTTTTTGTAAACATACGAGTATTCAATTCGCGAAATAATAATAAAAACACACGTAATTTTTCGGAACTTTCCGAAATCTTACGATATCTAGGAGCCATAAATTTTAGCTCAAGAACTTACAAATTCACTATCAGATGTAAAATTTTGTTCTCTATTGAACTGTGTACTTTTTTTGAGATTTCTGTCCGCGTTTCAGGGTCGCTCCATAACGCTCCATAATACTCTATAGTGCATTGTCACTCCAAAAATTGCGATATACAAAATACACTTAAAATCATCTAAGGAACTCGTGTAATTTTCAAACGTATTTTTAGAGGCTTTAAGGCAGTTGAATTTCTAGTCTGGAAGTCCGAATTTGAAGCGTTTTTTGATGATTCATAAAAAAAATGCAAATGATACTTTCACTATCCATTCTAATGTATTCATATTTCAAGAGTACATAAAAAAATACAAAACAAAATATATATTGAAATTTCAGCAAGTTATGCGTCCTTGAAGTAGAGGGGGGGGGGGGAAAGCCGTGTCCCGATCGTCATGATATCAACCCTCCTGGTCACCTGAAAAATAAAATTATGGATAATTTTTAATCAGTATAAATGTATATCGTATGAACTAGAAAAAGTGAAAACATTTTTTTTCGCAAAATGGTGGCTACTCAAAAATCGATGTCGATTTTGCCACGATTTTCATATTTTAAAAATATTAAAAATGAAAAATTTCTAGTTTTTGTTGGTTAATCCGATAGAGAAATACATAAAAATATTTATATTGAAGTAACTCGGTCGATTAGAACTTGAGATATTATGTCAACTGCATCGAAAATAGTAGTTTCGAGTAAAACGCGTTCAAAGTTTGACGTTCCGCCCAAACCGGTTTGTGTGCTACGTCACCAAAATGACTATAACTTTAAAAATAATTCGAATTTTGAAAAATGCTTTTAGTGAGATATTCTTGAATAACTATCGAAACATGGAAAAAATTATCAATTTCAGTTCCTAGGCTAGAATACTACCTTAAGAACTTTTTTATTTTTTCTAGATGGCTCTAGTATAGTTTATTTATATTGTCGCTATCTCTTCTTCAGCTCTGGGGAACTTTGGGGAACTCAAACTTGCTTAGAATGATTACTGCAATTTTGGTTCAAAACTTAATGAATAAATTGGTTTTTTTTAATTATAAAAATTCTTCATTAATCGTGCTTGGGATTGTTATTTGCAAACGTTTCAACAGTTATCATAATAATAGTCAGTTGCGAGAAACGCGTCATTTAATTGCAGGAAATTAATTTCGTTTGTCATAAATGCAAGGGATTTTTAAATTGAAACAATTTAAAAATTTGTTTTTCCCTCCTAAAAATTTCGTTTGTTTTTTCTTTCGTTATATAAACACGACGCTTATAGTTCAGAGTTACTTTTTATACGCGAACAGAAATAGCCGCAGGTGCGATGAGTTGCGATGAGTGCAATCCATAGGAAGATGGACGGACATAGGAAAAACATAATTAATATAGTAAATAATAATGACCGAAATAGCTTGCGTTATATATACTTTGTATAAGAAATACATTTAAGTTGATGACAACTGAATATTCTTTTGCTGCAAATACAACTCGCAAACGAATTGTAGTTGGTGAATTTTTCAGTTGTGGTAAGCGAAAAATTTCTTTGCGTGTATATGGGGTTTTTACTCCAAAAGATCCCATTGCCTGCGGGCCTGCTTAATTAATAGTTTTTGGTGGGGAAAATACGGTTTTTTAAAGAACAAGCTTCAAAAATTTTCTAAAAAAGTTAATTACTTAAAATGAACACAAGTTAATGAATAAAGAACACTACACTCAACTGCTGCAACCCAGACTCTTCACTTATATTCTTCTTTAACTTTTTATAACATCCTTTAGTTATTTATGTATCCTTGCAGCTCATAACAGCTTAAATATGTTTCTAATTTCAAGTCCACGCAAAGATATAGCAACAAAAACAATATAATCTCATTTCCAACCTGCTGGCGTACTTAAAATTAATTTGATATCCTTGCGTATCCTTTCGTGAAGTGCACGAAAGAAATGGAGAAAAAAATAATACAACATAAATGAGTGCAGCTCGCATGTTTATAAAGCATAACGTAACGCGAAGAACTCTACACTTCATCATAAAATGTTTCATTATGCGCAGCGCCATTGTGCGAAATCCAGCACCTCATCCTGCGTTCTGCAAACCTTAACCCCCACCCATGCTTCGCTCAGCCACTCAAATACAATATAACGTGTGCTGAAAAAGAGCGGCAGCAGGAAGCAAGGAACTTGGCTATAGCTACAGTACATCTTAGCTCTAGATATAATTACGAGTACTCGAGGAAAATCCGATCCTTGCAGGATTAATTAGCGTACATTACGAAAGACGCACACTGAAGACACACATACAAACATACGAAACGCCAAAACCACTGGTAAAAAGAGTTTAAGGACAGACGAATTACAGGAGCATGGATATACTTACGGAAGGATTCGGCGCGGTACATGCGAACGAAAACGTGTTCACAAAAATACTATATAAAGTATCTATAATATTAAACAATAGAATAAAAGCATGCAAAAAAAAAATGGCGAACATTGCTGCTAATTAACAATCTATGTTAAGTTTTTGTGGTTATACATTTATATCTTTATATATATGTGTGTTTATGTGTGTTTGTGTTTGTTTGTGTGTGTGTATGTGTGTATGTTTGGTAAAAGATACTGTGTTAATATTCCGTGAGTGAGTGCTGCTTAAATATAAGCAAATACAAAAGCTTTGCATGGATAAGTTATTCATTAATTGTGTGACTTACACAGGAGCGGATGAGTTAAAAATGCGGCGCAAGGGGTAAAAACTGAAAGTGTAAAGTGTGCGGCTTAATATTTAAATTTTATTTTAAATATATAAAAAACACATTTAAAACTTCTTTGCAAATAAAACTAATTTCAATTTCGTAGATAAGAAATCTAATCTTTTCATAAGATTTAAGTTCAATTCCTCTCAAAAATCGCTGAGTTCATTAAAAGCTTCCAATAAAAAAAAAGAGTTTAACTTACTTTCATTATAAATCTATTTCTTTTTATTTACTTATATGATGTATAAAAATCCCAAGGATAACATTATCAACATTATAAAGACACACTTTAAGAGGTGTTTTAAGCGACTAATACACTGTTGAAAGAATTAAAACCAGTGTGACCTTAATTTTTTTATTTTTTTTTATGTTTATGGAACCCGTAGCTTAATCCAACATGCACCGAATGACTTGAAATTTGAACGAGATTATTTCGTGAAATAAGAATATAACGAATTATTTAATTAACAAATAAAGGATTTTAAGAACCTACACCGAAAAAAAAACTTATGCAAAATTAATAAAAAACCTAGTATAATTTATACGATGGCTTTGGCAGTTTTCAGCCTCCTAAGTTTTTGGTCAAAACACCTAAGTTTTACATGTTAACTTACCGATATTGATTTGGAAGATAAATTAGCTAAGTATTTTGTAATTTCCACATTAGCTTCGACAATTTATATGAAGCGTGCTTGCTTATTCTGCCGAACATAGTGTTCAAATTTTCAACAAAAAACTTTGTTGAACTATCAAAGTTAAATAGATAAGTAAATATACAGGGAGAAGTATAAAATATACAACTACTTAGGTAAATTACTGTATATTTTTTTTGTAAAAAATTTCAAAAGAGAAGTATGAAATGTACATATACTTAGGCAAAATTTTGTATATTACTATTGTGCAAAATTGCCCAAGCACTTAGGTGAAACTTCTAAACAAAATTAACCCATTTTTATTGAGGAAAACCTGTTCTATTTATTCCAAATCGACATACATTTATGAAGTTTACAACATAGATTTACAAAGTAAAAAAAAAATATGCATTTAGATCGCTTATAAATATATCTAACTTAATGCCAACATAATGCACTCATGAAGCATTGCACCTTGGCTAAACATCTAGGCTATATAATTTTCATTACAAAAACTAAAGGAGAACTATAACAAGCAGGGAGTACTCAGCGACAAATTTTGCTCATCCCATTTTAATAAAGTGTCAAAGTTTTCGGTGGTTAAAAATACCTAGACTATTGGTTAAAATGTTATATACTTGGCTGGGGTGAATCAAACATTTTTTTATTGGCAGAGTATCGAAGTATGTGCTTTCAAGGTAATGTTTTAAGCAATATATTACTTTGGTAGATAACCATAAGTTTCTAATTTCCATACAATTTTCATTACCCAAGCCGGCTTTGGTGATTTTACTATTGCTTTTTGTCTTGGAGTATGATTTAAAATAATGAAGAATTTTTACAATTACAACAAACCCATTGATTCATTAAATTTTGAACAAAAATTGCAGTAATCATTCTGAGCACGTTTGAGTTCCCTAAAGTGAAGCACAAAACGATCTAAATTTAAAGCTGACGAAGAGAAAGTGACGATATAAATAAACTACACTAGAGAATTTTATAATTAAACCATTTAGAGAAAATAAAAAAAGCTCAAGCCTGTGTTAGATAACACGGGCGCATAAGTCAGACGTAGAATACGTTAGTCATTAACAGCCTTATTCAATAGATTTCCTTAAACAACCTTTAAACGCTTTTTTAGTTACGCACTGTTTGCACTGTTTAAGGCTTTACGCAGCTTCTATGCAACTTTGCTAACATTGTTATTCATAAACATTTTTTCATTTTCTGCTTATGATTGTAAGGTTTGTGTCTGAACTATAGAAAATCTCTACAAAAATTAAGAATTCCTATGGATTTCCAAAGGCCGCCGCATAAAAAAATGCTGCAAAGGGCGCATATGGAGCATGTCTTTGATATTAAAAGAAAAGACAAACAAAAATCATGGTTGTATTTACGTAACCTTAAAACGCCAATTGCGGCGTTTAAGTTACGCAGCTCTTAAACAACTACGAAAAATGTTTATGAATAACGTTTTCTTGTTTAAAGCCCGTTTAAAGTTACGCTGCCTCTAAAATGTGTTTATGAATAAGGCTGTAAGACATTGAGGATGTCTTAAAGAAGTGGCCAACAGGGTAAGCACAATTTTGTTTCTCTGCTTCGCTTATCAATGTTGTGTATGTACACATCGTTCGCTACTTGGTCATTATACTTCTTCTCTTTTTCACACTGGTTCTGTGATGAACACACAGATAATCGTACTGCTCTTACACATGATGTTATAATACATAAAATACAAAGCATATGCAAATTAATACAAAATTTGAAGGAGTTAAATTTTGATTTACTTATAGAATCAAAAAAATTATATGTAGCAATATGATTATTTAAATACAAATCAAAACAAGACATATTAAATATGTTACGACCATACTTGAATATTCTTCAATGCATGCATAAAGTATTAAAAACTTATAATGAAAGAGACAAACATTTTCTCAAAATTTTGTGCTCCAGATCAACACCCCCGTATAACGTATTCTACGTTAAAAGTTCTTAAGGTAGTATTCTAGTCTAGGAATTGAAATTGAAAATGTTTTTCCATGTATCGATAGTTATTCAAGAACATCTCACTAAAAGCATTTTTCAAAATTCGAATTATGTTTAAAGCTATAGTCATTTTGGTGACGTAGCACACAAACCGGTTTGGGCGGAACGTCAAACTTTGAACGCGTTTTTTTCGACACTACTATTTTCGATGCGGTTGACATAATATCTCAATTTCTAGTCGACCGATTTACTTGAATATTAATATTTTTACATATTTTTCTATTGTATGAACCAATAAAAACTAGAAACTTTAAAATATTCGGGAAAGTTAAAAAATTAGTTGGAAAATCGACATCAATTTTTGAGTAGCCACCATATTGCGAAAAATTTTTTTTCACTTTTCTAGTTCATACGATACTGGCATTTATACTGATCAAAAACTATCCATAATTCCATAATTTTATTTTTCAGGTGACCAGAAAGGTTGATATCATGACGACCGGGACACGGCTTTTTCCCCCTCTTCCCCCTCTACTTCAACGACGCATAACTTGATGAAATTTTAAAATTTTTTTTTTGTATTTTTTTTGTACTCTTGAAATATGAATAAATAAGACATAAAAGAATAGATAGTAAAGGTGCCAATTGTATTTTTTTTATTTGTATGAATCCTCAGAAAACGCTTCATATTCGGGCTTCTAGACTAGAATACTGCCTAAAGGTACTATTACCGCATGGAATGCTAAAAAAAACATAGATTCAACAATTTTTTTTCAGTTTCTTTATTATATATGGTTACCAAACTTTTTTTACAGTATTAAACAGTTCTTGAAGATTACGCAAAAAAAATTTTTATTTTTATTTTCTATTAATTGTACATTTAAGGGGGAAATATATCCAGAACTTTTTTTTTCAAAAAAATGTCTTTTCTTAAAGCGCTAGGTCTCAAAACTATGTGGTTGTAAATTTCAAGTCCTGTCAATATCTCAAAACGTAACAAAGTTATAGCCTAGTGAGTTAATCGCCTACGAGAGCGCGCAGTGCTGGCCCTTATTTTCAAACGCGTTTTTCTTGAAACCATGTTTTCAAAGTCGGTGACCAAGATTTCTCGAAACTCAGTGAACCGATAGTTTTGATTTTTTTGCAGGCTTATTTTATTCATAATAATCTCGTACTTGTTAGAGGTTTTTTTTTTGGTTGTAGTTTCGTTCATTTTTTATAGGCAAAATTATGACGAATTTTTGATCGAAAATCGTTTTTTTACGTTCGAAAGTCCGCCATTTTGTGAAAAATCAATATTTTCAAAAACGGCTATGACTAGTACGAGTTTTAAGTATCTAATTTAATAATATTTTTCATTTTTTTGTTTCTGATGAAATTAGGAGGAGCAATCTTGGTCACCGCATTTCACCTTTTTTTCAGAGCGCTCTACAAAAAATGCTGTATCGACCTTAATATTAATTTTTTTTTTTAATAAAAAAAAAATAAAAATACTCTTGAATGTGTATATTTTTAGGTAAAAAACCCTGATTTAAAAAAATCCCACAGGTTTCCTTAAAAAAATTCACAAACATGACTTTTTTTCGGCCTCTGGCTATATTTCTCCCCTTCAAATATTCAGTCTCTTCATTTCGTACTGATCCTGGGTATTTTTGTGTCGCTGACAGTTTCGTCGAAACCCATGACTGATCATACACTTCATATTGTCAGGAAGGGTCTTTCTTAGAATTGTTTTCGGTTTTTTAGGTATACTTTGTGCAATGGCTTCCGTCATAACAGTTCCAAAAGCAGCTACCATTGAGTCAATTTCCTCATTTGTTTCGATAATGTTTATGCTAGTAATCAGAAGTTCCCTATCAATAATTCGGGCAAAACGCCTTCAGTTGGCCTTATAAAAGTCATATGTAAGAGATTCAACGCTATCAATCTGTCTCGTTAGTGTAACATTTGCTGGAAGGTGGTCCGAGCCTAAATTATTTATAACCTAGGCGGCCGAAACAATTTTGGATTATTTTAAAAATTTGTATTATTAATATTTATTTTAAGAATACAAATTAAAAATAAACAAATTTTTTTTATAATTTTTTGTTTTAAGCGCCAAATGTATCCCATTTTTTAAGTGAAAATTCTTTAGCTGGTTTCAAAACCGATATATTCAAAACCGATATATTCCAAATGAAATGGAAATGCAAAAAATTCACCGCATATGGAGCATGTCTTTGATATTCTCAATAGAGTTCTTTGTATAACAGCAGAAGGGTAGATTGTAGTGCTGCCTGTTTAAAATACAGTGTGTTTACCAAGAAATAAAGAGTACACAGAGTATATTTCTGTATAGCAATTATTTTCCTTACATCTTGATGTATTTGATATAAAATTCTACATATCACATAGTTTTATGATACTGTATGACGGTATAGGATGATAGTATGGTATTATGGTATGGCATGATGGTATGATGATCATGGAATGATGGTATGGTATGATATGGTATGGCATAGTAAGTTTTGGTATGGTGTGATAGGTTTGGTATGGTATGAAGGGTTTGCTGTGATTGTATTACTCTGAAGTTGTTCTTATTTGTCTTGATAACATTAAACTTTTCGAAATTGTATTCAAACAGATTTAATCTACTCTTCCCATTATATAAAATTGGACTATTTTAGTAAGACTATATTAAAGAGTCAATCAATTAACCACTTAAAAATCTCTACTTTTTTGGATTAAAGTTTCACTTCTGCCGCGCGTGGCGGTCACAATCATATTTTTTTACAACGTCCTTTTTAAACATTTTTAAAGCTTAACCGAATATTTAAAGAATATTTTCATAACGTTCTTACTGCTTTTCGAAATATTCTTTTTTATGCATTCGAACAATTTGTCAAAACATTTATCGCTTGAGACACCTCCAAAATATAATCACCGAATGCATTAACGGCTTGGCCACGCACTTTCTCTTTGATGAACGGAATCAACAAGAAGTCATTGGTTGTCAAATGAGGACTGTACGGTGAATGATCTATTAATTCAATGTTGTGAGTGCTCAGATTCGTCTTTGAATGCTTAAAAACGCCTCAAGATTGTCTCGATGAAGAATAATTCTACGGCGCTTGTATGTTTTCCTTATTTTATGAAATACTAGCTTTTCCCGGCGCGCGTCGCTGCACCCTGCAACTATATGGGAACATAATAGGTGTATTCAAAACTTTTCTTAGACTCATAGTTTGACACCACTGTTATTTTCCACTGCCCGTTACAGTTTCCCAGCAGCAGGAGATCACCAAATAGTAACTCCATTTTGAGTTTGTATGTAAGTATTGCTACTTTTACTTTCAAAATTCGATAATACAAATTTTAACTGTATGGGTGGAGCCACACCCTCTTATATAATCCTCATCCCAGTTTTCTAGTAGATGGACATTACCCTGTTTTAGTACAGTTGCCGACAGTAAGCATACAGAAAAATTACAAAAATGTAGCCCAATCGACGAAAACCGTAGGAAATATAGCATTTTTATTGATTTGTGGGCGGTAAAAGGGGGTGTGACAGAAATTTAAGCCATCTCGTACTTGAAAAAAATGTACTGCCAAAATTTCAGCTCTATCAGCTAAGTAAGTTTGAAGTTTCCAGCCATCACACAGACAGCGTTTTGCTTTTTGTATATATATTTTGGATAAAGATTATTGGCTATAACTTTTGAATGGCAAGAGATACTTAGATAATTTTTTCTAATAAATTAATTTTTTACCTTGTTTATTTTTCAAAATTATAAAAACACAATATTAGATAAAAAAAAATTTTGTTCGAAAAAATCGAGGGGTAGCCTTGCTTTTTGAATCACAAAAATGGTTTTTAATTTTTGCGTAAAATTGAAATAACTTTTTCCTATAAATGTTATAACTTTTAAATAGAGTTGAAAATTTGCGAATTCAAATTATTTTTACAACAAAAACAAATTTTGAGCCTTTTTTTGAGGAAAAATCCTAAATTTTAGACCTTTTTTGAAAAAAAAATTTAATATATATATACTCAACTAACGGTATTTTTGCAATAAGGTTTTCATAGTACTTTGATGAAGCTTTAAGACAAAAAAAAATTTAACCAAATGTATACAAATGCAGCGGAGATATTTGAATCGAAAGTCACAAAGTTAAATTTCTGAATGTTTTTTTCTATTATTAAGCAACGATGTTGCATTAAATATATCGTTGTGGTAAAATTATTCATAGTTTTCAAGATATGTTCATGTTTTTGATGTCAAAATAACGGAAATTTTTTTAATTTTACTAAATTTAAAAAATATTTAATATTTTGTAAATATCTGAATATGTAACCTAAGAAAACAACTAAAAATATGCGATTTTGTAAAAAATTTGTACCACAGCACCATCTGGTGTCCAAGGTGGTTCAAAGAATATTCCGTCAAAAATATCATCGTGCCTAAAAACTACTATATACCAATTTTTAATCTAATCGCATGAGCGGTTTGGGAGTTTTAGGTGGTTTTGTAAAAAATGTGTACTATAGCGCCCTCTGGTGTTCAAGATAGGTCAAAAACGATAGCAGCAGAACACTAAACGTACATGAAACTCACTGTATACCACTTTTCATTCTAATCGCATTAGCAGTTTATGAGTTTTAGGCAGTTTTGTAAAAAATTTGTACTACAGCGCCCTCTGGTGTTCAAGGTGGATCAAAATTGATAGTCCACGAACACGCACCGTACCAAAAAACTTCTATAAACAAATTTTCATGCTAATCGGATGGGTAGTTTAGGAGTCTATTGCGGCCTTACAAACATAAGTTCCTTTTTTATATATATAAAGGGTGTTTTTTTTAGGGGTTTGTTTTTCGAATAGAGATAAAACTGGCATTTTGTGGTCAAATCTGGCAACTCTAATGTCATTTATGTTCAGTTTGGTTTGCCATTTCATCATGAACAGGTTGACAAAAGAACAACGCTTGCAAATCGTGCAAATTTATTTCGAAAATAATGGTTCAGTTCGCAAAGTTTACCGCAAGCTCCGTCCATGTTATGGTCGGCATAATCGTCCATCAGAGCAATTAATTCGGTTAACCATGGGTCGTTTTCGCACTACGTTTACTCTATGTGATAATTCGCATCCGCAGAGACGTCGAACAGTGCGCACCGAAGAAACAATTGCCGCTGTAGAGCAAAATGTTGAAGAGGACCCGAATGAATCGATTCGCCAACGTGCACAGCAATTGGAGCTTTGTCCATCAACTTTATGGAAGATTTTGCGCAAAGATCTTGGCTTGCGACCTTACAAGATCCAGCTTGTGCAAGAATTAAAGCCGCGAGACCATGCAATGCGTCGTGATTTTGGTGTATGGGCCAAAAATGAGATTGATCTCGATGTTGATTTTCATCGCAAAATTTTGTTCAGTGACGAGGCTCATTTTTGGTTGAATGGCTACGTCAACAAGCAAAATTGCCGCATTTGGAGTGAAGAGAATCCACATGAGATCCTTGAGACGCCATTACATCCACAAAAACTGACTGTTTGGTGTGCTCTATGGGCTGGTGGAGTCATTGGGCCATACTTCTTCCGAAATAATGCTGGAGAGTCAGTTACCGTTAATGGAGACCGGTATAGAGCCATGATAACCGACTATTTTGTTCCCGAATTGGATGGCATGAATGTGGATGAGTTGTGGTTCCAACAAGACGGCGCTACATGTCACACAGCGCACGTCACAATCGATTTATTGAAGGAAACATTCGATGAGCGCATAATTTCGCGGAATGGACCTGTCAATTGGCCACCAAGATCGTGTGATTTGACACCATTGGATTATTTTCTTTGGGGATATGTGAAGTCGCTCGTCTACGCCAACAAACCAGAAACGTTAGGGGACTTGGAGGTCAACATTCGTAGCGTTATTGCCGACATACGGCCCCATATGCTCGAAAAAGTGGTTGAAAATTGGACCTGTAGAATTGGCTTTATTCGAGCCAGCCGCGGCGACCACATGCCCGAAATCATATTTAAACATTCATGGCATAAAATTATCCTTCCAATAAAGCCAAATTGATGGACATTAAAACGATTTTCTTGTGTTTTATTTCAATTCGAAGTTTTATACCTCTAAAAAAAACACCCTTTAGATATAGATTTCTTATTTCTCTGCGTGACTTAAGTGGTACCATTGAAAAAATTTAAAAAAAAACAAATAATGTTCGTCTTTCTTTTGAAAATGTAAAAAAATCGGTCTTAATAATTATTATTGAAATATATATATATTAACGCTCGTACTTAAATCTCGTGAGCCTAGAAAGAAATCTTGGAATTCGGGGAGACAAAATTGTCCGAGTTCACAGAATTGCTTCTCTGGTATCAAACTCTTAAAATGGATTAATGCATTCTTTTTTCCATTTTGGAAAAAATTCTTCAGAGCTGTTTTGATTTTCGTGAAGTGCGTTTAAGGTTTTAAAAAAAAGTAAATTTTGCATGTAACTTTTTATTTTTCACAACAAACATACCCAATTTTAATCAAAAATAGTAATTTAATTCATAAAAACAATAAATACTTAAATTATTGAGTCTCTTAGCTATTATTGACTTTAAATAACTTAGCTTTTTGACAACTTTGTTAAAAAAAACACATTCTGTTCAAACAGTTTTTAAACATGCATTTCTCACTGGATTTTAATTAGTTTGGCCTATGTATCAGAACATACTTTTTTTGTGTGGCTTTAAAAACTAGAAGGGTATTTTTTGAGGAATCTTACGCAAACTTATCAAATTTTAAAATGTCCAACTGAATACAAAAACTGACAAACAAGACACTTAATTCTAGCTTTTTTTAGAATAACCTTAATAAACTTATTAATTGAAACATGGTCTTATCAGTAAATATGGCCTACTTTTGTTTTCACTCGCCACGTACGCTCATGTTCTCATTACGTAACTCGTATTTGTACAACATGAAATTTGAAATAATTGCATATGTTATCTTCTTGTTGTGTTCTGTGTGGAAACCCATAGCAGAAATTCATCTGGGCTGAATCTCTAGAGAATACATCACGAATGAGCATTTCAATTTGGAGAAAAGTACAAACTCAGGACTTGTACCTGTTTTCCCACAAACGATGCCTGGTTTGAGTGAAAATACAACAAGTCAGAAGAGAGTGAGTACATTAATATTTGAAATAACTAGATGTATAAATTTAAAGCTTGTTGCTTTCTTTGCCTTGGTATCTAGTGTAAAATTATGAAGTTTTTGTGTTTACGTTGGAATAATATTAATTATGATATGTTATGAATATGGATTTCTGCTTATTGACGATGATGATTTTACCAATGATATTCACGTTATCGATAACATTTCCGAGAGCTATCTTAAACTTCTGCGGCTTCAATTCGATTGTAGCCAAAACTTAAATAAAAATGGAAAAATTGTCGTCGCATAAACAAAGAGCGACAAATATTCGCCCACAACAAGAAGAAATAACGAACAAAATAACCAAAGCTTGCGATACATTGGCAAAAGCAAAATAACAAAAACGGCATCAGCAACAGCAAAAAAAAAAACAATCTGAAAAAATTTTATTCTATATGTCGAGTGCAGTCCATAAATTTTCGTACGCTCAATATTGTTTCAGATCATAAATCATGGCTGCATTTGCGTACGTCTAAATGAACCAATGTCGCTGTATGTGTGTGTGAGTGTTTTTTGCACATGCACACACACACACAGCAAAGGTTTTATAAAAAAACTTCAACTTACACACACTCATATTTAAACGGCTGCACTTGTGAATCTTGTGATCCATTGCAATGCCAGCCGACCGAATGCCAAAGCAGACCAGGATGAATGCAACAACGCGTTGTATAAAGTTTGAGTGGTCCACTGCAGAAGTTGGGAAGTGGGCGGTTGATAGGGAGCAGACAATACGTATGCCTAGCGTGATGCCGAATCTGAATCGACAACGACATCGAAAAGTGCATCCAACGGATTCCATCGCATCACATCGCATTGCATTGCATTGCGCGGGAGTTCAAGTGCGATGCGATGCGCTGCGATCTGGTATCGTGCGTCAGTTAAGACCAAATCCCAATGGTATTAACGTAAAATTCCGTAAGTGAGGCTGTGTGTATTCGAAACACGTAAATTTTATAACCTGTACGCAAAAATTTACTACTACCCACTCTCGCACATACACAATCTCACATACACACTCTTTAAGTTGCCAGGATCTGGACTACGCTGTCGGATTCGCAATTATTGTTTTATGTCGAAATTGTTGTTGCTAGTTTTCCTAGCTGAACGCGTACGAAATACGAGCCTTAATTTATAGACCCCAACTGCACAGTGCAAAAATTTTAGGCCCTTTATTTTTAAACCCGATTTTTTAAACCCCTGCCTTTTTCGTAGATTCCAGAAGAACTGCATTAATGAGACTTTAGCGAATATTTGGAAAGCATTCCTGAATGTTTAAGCTATTGAGCCTGGGAGAATTTTCGCTGCTCTACTTCAACCAATGCAAAGTAAGAAACATAATAAAAATCACTTTTTCCAAAAATACACAATTAATTTTCGTTAAACTGAATTTTATAGTTGTGTGCAAATATTTTTGATGCTGTTGATGGATGTTTTACTTTGAATGTTGCTTAAAAAAAAATTGTCTATTAATTATTTTCACTATATGCTTCCAATGGATCCGATAAATAGTACCCAGTTCCGGTAAGACCACTATAAACATTTAATTGGATAAAGATGCATATCACCATCCATGAAACTAGAATTGATCTGCATTTTTAACTACGTTATGTATGATAATAAGTGGCAACCGTAGCGTAGTGGGTAGAGTGCGTGACCCATACGCCAAAGAATCCTGGTTCAATTCCCACCTAACACAGAGAGTTTTATCAATTGAATTAATTTTTCTGTTCATCCGTCACCGCTCTGCAGACAATGGCAACCTTTAGAGAGTAAATAATGCCATGTAAAGCTTCTTGCGAACGTGCACTTTAGCCGTTCGGAATCGGCATAAAACTAGTAGGTCCAGTTCTCGATCAATTGTGTATAAACATTTGAGCACAACACAATTTGGTCATAAGAAGTTCGGTCAAAGTCCTTTCAATGGCTGATATGTCCAGTTTATTATTAATATTAAGTATAATAATATAGTTTTCAAATTTGGTTTCGAGTTATTCGAGAAACCGGTTTTTATTAAATTTTGGGGCTTTTCTAAAAACAAAAAATTTCTTTTTTTTCAAAAATTATAAGAAAACTTAGTAATTCTTAGTTCTTTTTGAATGGTTAAGGTTTTTTAATATTTATAAACATAGGTTGTATTTTTAGATATATATTTATATATATGTATATATAAACAAATATAGTTAATTGATATTTTTGAAAATAAAAATAAAATTATGTACAAATTTTCATAACTTTGTGTTGGGAGGGAGGGGCGTTTTGATTAAAAAAAAAAAGAATTATAAGTATAGAGGTAACTATAACTTATGGTTTTAATAATTAACTGTTAATTATAAGATTTTAATAAATAATTATTAATCTTAATAATTGAATATGACCTTTCATTATTAATATTGAAAACAAATTTGAGCTTTAGGCCAAGTATGTTGACAACAAGACAACATGAAAACAAAGAAGGCAACAACCAACAACAACAACAACAACGGCTCTGTATAGAGCAAATCAAACAGCTTGACTATACAGACCGTTTCGTTGGCCGCTATACCAACTCAGCAGTAGTCTTTGCATGACTTTTCACTGTGAGCCACTCAAGCTACTTAGGTTCTACTTATACTGCCAATATGCCGAGAAAGTTACCCGGAATTTATTTTTGACAGAGAGAACGCTTAAATAAGTAACTGAGTTCTTATCGACTTCGATGCACCCTGTGTCAAGGTTATCCTAGATCGTATCATACTTTTAGGCTCAGCCTTAACTCATGTGCATCTTCGAAATTCGATCGCAGTGGTTTACCTCTATAAGAGCATATGGAAATTGTATTATTTTTGCTGTTAGCTCCTTCCTTTTTTCACACTTCCATTTTTAGGGTTCAGTTAGTTTAACTGATGGTACACATAAGACGGTGTGGAATTAATTATTAATTATAAGATATTAATAAGTAATAAGATTATTATATTATTATTACCTTTCCTTCCCACTAATCTATCACCCCATTTCGAACCAAGGCAGACTTGACTGAATAGGTATTCCACCTGAAATGAAAAAAAAGAACTGCAAACCTGGACTCTGTATTAAATGTAGGTGTGAAGCGATTCACTTTTTTTTTTTTTTGAGGCTCACAGCACCCCAAAAATTATAATTTTTTAATGGTTTTTGGCTTAAATCGCAAGAATGGACATTTTTCTTAATTTCTATGTGCTCGGATATAAACATATTCGATTTAGGCAAAAATTATGGGAATGATTGGAAAAACTTCGTTTTTGATTTTTAAAAAATGGTGGGGTGAAGCGCTTCATCTAATATCAACATAAATCGATTTAATAGCCTTGGGCAGGATCCAATGTCAGCAAGCAACTAAAATCCTGAATAAAAGTCATCGAATCCAAATTTATTATTCAACGCTAATATCGAGGTCAGAGTCGCAGTTTCGACATGTGTACTAGCCACGGATGTCCACGTATTTCAAGTAATATGGCCGGTCGCATTCGTTGCAATGAATTGAAAACTGTCATAAAACCAATAAAAACGCAATAAACACACACATAACCACTCAATACGCATTAAAACGGAGTGTGTGGGTTGAAACGTTTCATTTTGAAAACACGGCTGGTATCACAAACTCTTCATATTTTTTTAAGGACAACATTAAACCAACATGGCTGATATTACATTGAATTTATGTTGAGTAGTTGGCATAAAACACGATAAATTCACTCGATCAAAAGAACTTTTGAGAAAAAATGTTTACCACTGTTTTGGAAGAGCAACACAATGTACGTCTGAACGCTTCGCTTTATCATGAAAAATGGTGCGGCAATGAAAGCAACACGTGACGGTATGACACTTGGTAATATGTAAGCGCGCTGTCAAAATTGCACGTGTGAAACGCTTCACCCCACTCACCCACCGGAAATTAATAATGACACTATAATAAAATCGTGGCCTTAAGCTGGTATTTTAAATTAATACTTTTAGATACGGTATTGTTTAGAAATATTTGAAGAATCCAAATTGAGAAAAATTTCTTCGGTACCATTTCTGTTACCCGAGATATAAAATCTTATATTAATTTTTTTAAAAATGTTGAAAAATTGCATTCAAGTATGCATTTCTCAAAAATAGGAAAAGTCATATGCAAAAATGATGTTAATTATTAATTCGCCAAATTTAAGGAGTACGTTGACACTATAATTAATACCACTTAAATTTAGGCTATTGGGTAACAATCAAAACTTCTGTACTATCTCGATTACAACTTTAGATTCGAATATCCTCCACACAGGATACTGTGGATAAAAATCGTGAGTTGCATCGTGTTTAGCAATATATTGTTAGTTTAAACCTATACCTACTTTTGCTTTAAGACATACGTGGTTTTTTTTATAAAAGTCAAAGCATTTTAAGGCTGTTATTTTTTACTGTTTTCCTCAAAAAACAACTTTGTCCTTGCGGGACAGGAAAGCATCCTTTTTTTTCATAAAATTTTTTTGGGTGATCTTGACAACCCCATGCAACTTTTGAGACCTCTTAGAATACGATCTAAATTTTTCGATACGCCCTAATACACGTAATATCAGAGCAATACAAACCAGATTTTAAGAAATTATCTCAAAATCCGCAGAGTCAAGTATCACATAAAGTTTATTTTTACTATATTTATTACTTTCCTATTATTTTTGTCACAAATAAAAGATGTGTCTTACATATTTATATAGTTTCCTTTACTTAGCTACATTAATTTAATTTCAAATATATATTTTTATAAGGATTGGTGACCGCGAAGCATAGTAATGGTTTCAAAGTAGCCCTTAGCGCAAATTGGGTTGGACACCACTGCTTTATACTCTTAAGAATTTAAAAAAAAAAATGTAAATTCCACTCCATTCCAAAATTAGCTATAGCAATAAATGGATCGTACATCAAATTGGACCATATACCTGGCTAACTGCCTAGCCCCTCTCGACATTTCCTCGTAAAACTTGTTTGTTCGACAACAGAAAGATACAAGAGGAAGAAGGTGTACAGTACAAAGCTAGAATTCACGTTGTATCTACCACAACAATAGCGAGAAAAAAAGCAATAGTAAAATCACCTTAGCCGGCTTGGGTGGAAACAATTTGTATGGAAATTAAAAACTTGTGCTTATTCATCAAGGCACATACTTCGATAGTCTGCAAAAAAGAAAATAATGTTTGATTCACCCAAGCCAAGTATATAACATATTAACAAATAGTGTAGGTAAACCATACAAAACTTTGACGCTTTATCAAAATGGTATGGACTTGAACATTATTTTCGTGAGATTAACACAGAAAGCTAATATAAACTGTCGAAGCCATAATGTATAAATTACAAAATACTTAGTTAATTTATCCAAATCAATATCGGTAAGTTAAACATGTAAAACATAGATGTTTTGCAGAAAAACTTAGGAAGCTAAAACTGCCAAAGAATCTTTTAAATTATACTAGATTTTTTGTTGTGGCGTAGTTGGTTAAAGTGCGTGGCCTCTATGTCAAAGAACCTGGAGACCCGAGTTCGAAACCCAGCAGAGACAGAAAATTAATTGAATTAAAATAATTTTTCTGTACGGCCGCCACCTCTCTGCAAACAATGGCAAACCTTTATTTTTTTAGATTTTTTGTTAATTTTGCATAAACTTTTTTCTCAGTGTAACAACTTTAAACGCATTTTTTGACACTACTATGTTCTTTGTCATAATAATTCAGTCAAGTGTCTATATGGTTTTACTTATGTTGTTTAACCCTTATGTTCAGAATTAGATCTGGCCAGACCTATTGTCTAGTTGTAATCCTACTTTTACAATGAAAAATTGGAGATTTGCAAATGGAAAAAAAAAATTGAAAAGAAAAATTCCTAACTTTATTTTTGGTTTTTAAGTTATTTCAAATTTACTATTTATACTTATTCCTTCATATCATAGGTCTGGGTAGACCTATATTGGCATATAAACAACTTTAACGAATTTGAATTAAAATTTTGAAGATTGTAATTGGCTACGATTTTTATTCTGAGAGTTTCAAGTCAAACGTAAAAAACCAAATATTTCATTTGAGTTGGTTTATTGTACAAGTACAGTTCGTAGTATGTGTGCTACATCCGCAAGTCAGGAAATCAATGGCAAAACTGGAACGGACATCCGTCGGCTTTTTTTACATCCACTGGTAGATCAACATGTTCGGCCACATGTAGAGGTGAGAATGCAAAATGAAAACATCACACGACATTTTGACCCTCGATCTGCTATAGACCCTCGATCTTTTGGGACGCCAAATACCGAACATGATGGTTGAAAATGTTCCTTCTACGACCAGCGGTCAAAAAAAAAGAAAGTTGTTAGATGTGTTGGAAATGACATAAGCTTCAGCAAAAAACTAGGTTTTGTGTATAGGATGCCATGAACCTGGACACGTCTCAGCAATTCCAAAGATGTCTTCAATGCGAAATAGTAAACGATAACTAAAATGACATATGTGTGGTGAACACAAATTTAAATGTTATTTATATGAATTTTATTTTGTAAATTTTTAATTGGCCAATGTTTTGGATCAACAGATTTTTTATAGCTTAACTACAATGAAATATTTTTGATAATTAAAAATGTACAGTTTTTAAAACTATACAATAATTTTTTGTTTTGAGATAAATTTTGCAAAGTTAAGATTTTTTACTAATTTTTTTTTTAGATAAATTTGTAAAGTGTGTGTTTTGTATTTAGTGTTGTTTGTATGTGTTGGTAGTGGTATTAAGTCACCACATATGTATACACTTATAAATTAAATATCTATAATATGTGAATTACCATTCCCTTTTTGCATTAAATTATTAATTTTTGTATGAATTGGTAATTTTTATGTTTAATAATTATTTCTACTACAAATTATCAATTAAAAAGGATTTCGTGTTCTTATTAAATTTAATTGATGTTATTTGTTTAATTTTTTTTCTTAAAGTTTTGCACATTTTCGTATAAAACTCTCATAGGTCTGGCTAGACCTTTAATATACACCGACGTATATTGAAAATGATACAAACATAAGGGTTAAATATTGGTAATTATTTTTTCTATACTCTGAAGTGCGTTTTTTTTTTTTTGAGTTTACTAAGTTTTCATAAATTATTAGAGAATAACTTTTTAAATTTTTACAAGACTCTTTTTTATACTTTCAGATTGGATAAATTTAAGCACAGTTATGATTTCGACAACAAGGCGCTATGGTTTCCATCAGAAGTATACTTTTATTCCTAAAAAATAATGTTAAATAAAAATAATAATGAAATTTTTTTTTTTTCTTCAGGTTGAAAAATTTAATTAAATTTTTACATCATAAACGTATAAGCTTTTTAAAAAATTTTCAAGTTTACTAGGTTTTCAGAGCGCAAAGGTATGAGAGACCTTAAAATCCTTTAATTTGTAAACAAAAACATACAGTTATTGAAATGAAATGTCAAACCATGAAATGAAATGTTGTAACAAGCTAAAAACTATACTTTAAAATTTCAACATAAAAAAAAAAATCATAAATAAATAATAACTGGCCATTTCAGCCCTTGAAAGGACTTTGACCTAGCTTTATATGATCAATTGTGCTGTGCGTGTTATTAAGTTTGTACACAATTGACCGAGAACTGGACCTACCGGTTTAACTCCGACTCCGAACGGCGATGAACTGAATGTTCTTGTTCTCAAGAAGCTTTACATGGCATTTTAATTACTCTCTGAGGTTTGCCATTGTCTGCAGAGAGGTGGCGGCCGTACAGAAAAATCATTTTAATTCAAATAATTTTCTGTCGCTGCTGGGATTCGAACCCGGGTCTCCAGGTTCGTTGACATAGCGGCCACGCACTTTAACCAACTACGCCACGGACGCCACAAAAAAAAAATCAACAACAATTAAATTTCCGTCAACGATTGCTGTTTTTAGTGACAAGATTATTGATTAGATTGACATTGATTTCAGAATTCACATACCTTTTCAGGTATAGTGAAAAGAAACTTCGTATGAATTTTTTGAGAGTTAAATACAATGGATCTTTAAGATCAGATTAAGATTCAAGAGTTCTAAATTCGTTAACAAAATAGTCAATTTGTGCAAAGTTAGTTATCATGCAAAGTATTGCATCGGAGACAGTCTTTTTAGAATTGTTTTTTAAACACCAGCAATAGTTAATTAAAAACGCACTAGCGGACATATCCGCTCATATATCAATATTTCGAAAACTCAGCATTTAACTGAAAGTCTATTCATCAGCCCAACATGGTCAGGCAGAGATGCAACAACAGAATTATTATTATTATTATTTGCATTTAAACAGACTTTATCAATTATTTATATACTGAAACTCACATACGCACACTCAAGCACAAACATATACACGCACTCACATGCACCGAACTCACTGATATACTGACCCTACATTGTATAGACGACTAGCTGTGGATACCTCTGCCAGCCCAATAATCTCAACCCACTTGAATCAAGCAGGCTTAACGTTTAAAATTTTTCGCAATCCATCTCTAATAAAAGATCCCACCAACCAGATACTGTCGATGGAGTAATTAAACTGCAATTTTTATGAGACATTCCGGACAGCAGTTCATATTATCTAAGATCGAATAAATTACGGCCAATGTAGTACGAGCGAGCGAACTGAGCGAGAATGTCGAGATGTTGTTGTTGGTGTAGTTGGTCGAGTAGTGTTGGCGGTGCATCCATGCTTTGTTGGGCAACCACACTTCATGAGGTGCTTCCGTCGGTCGGTCGGTAGGTCGGCCAGTAGGTACAACCAAAAATCGATTGCCTTGATGTTATTGCTGTTATAATAGTTGTTGTTGATTTTATTATTTTTTTTTTTGTTGTTTCCGTAGCAAATAACTGATTGTTTTGACGCGTGTGTGGTTCCATATTAAGCATTATGTGTTAACAAGCGCAGATACGAGGGAGGCTATGAGGGCTAAAGAACCTCAGATTTTCTAAATTGATTTTATATAAAGTTGTGGAACAAAGACTATTAGTTTTTTATTTATAAATTGCTTGTGTGGTCATGAGTAAGAGGAATAGCAATAGCAAAAGTTAAAGAGTAAAAGCAAAAGCAAAAGCAAAAGCAAAAGCAAAAGGAAAAGCAAAAGCAAAAGGAAAAGCAAAAGCAAAAGCAAAAGCAGAAGCAGAAGCAAAAGCAAAATCAAAACAAAATCAAAATCAAAATCAAAATCAAAATCAAAATCAAAATCAAAATCAAAATCAAAATCAAAATCAAAATCAAAATCAAAATCAAAATCAAAATCCAAACCAAAATCAGAATCAGAATCAGAATCAAAATCAAAAGCAAAAGCAAAAGCAAAAGCAAAAGCAAAAGCAAAAGCAAAAGCAAAAGCAAAACCAAAAGGAAAAGCAAAAGCAAAAGGAAAAGCAAAAGCAAAAGCAGAAGCAGAAGCAGAAGCAAAAGCAAAAGCAAAATCAAAATCAAAATCAAAATCAAAATCAAAATCAAAATCAAAATCAAAATCAAAATCAAAATCAAAATCCAAATCAAAATCAGAATCAAAATCAAAATCAAAATCAAAATCAAAATCAAAATCAAAATCAAAAGCAAAAGAAAAAGCAAAAGAAAAAGCAAAAGCAGAAGCAAAAACAAAAGAAAAAGCAAAAACAAAAGCAAAAGCAAAAGCAAAAGCAAAACCAAAATCAAAAGCAAAAGCAAAATCAAAAACAAACATAAAAGTAAAAGCAAAAGAAAAAGCAAGAATATAAGCAGTCGCATGAGAATTAGCATAAGCACTAGCAAATGTATAACTAGCTGTATGTATGTATAACTATGCATGTATAACTATGCATAAAGATATATGCATAAGCATAAGCATGATATAGGCATAAGTATAGGCATAAGCATAAGCATAAGTTAAAGCATAAGCCTAAGCTTAAGAATACGAATTAGGAAAAAAAAAACAAAAAAAAAAAACAAAAAAATGAAAAAAAATAATAGAATAAGGATTAGGACCCGAATTTCGTAAAATTAGTACATGCATTAAGAAATCTTCAAAGTCTGGAAATGTCACTAAGAAAGACAAAGATTTTCTAAAGAAATAAGACAAGGATTAGGACAAGGATTTGGACAAAAATTGGCATGGATTTGGACAAGGATTAGAACAAGGACTAATATAAAGATAAGGGAACTTATTAGGCTTAGCATTAACAACAGAATTGGAACCAAGATTGAAACAAGAATAAGGATAAGTATTTTGACAAGGATTATGACAAAGATTTTGACAAGTAATTGAACGTGGATTAAAAGAATGATTTGGACAAGGATTAGTATAAGAATGATGACAATTATTATGATAAAGATTTGGACTGGACAAGAATTAGGACAATGATGAGTGTAAAGATTAAGACAAGATTTAAAGAAAGATTAGGACTAAGGTTTGGACAAATATTGGGGCAAATATTTGGTCAAAGATTAGTATAAGGTTTTGTGGAAAGGTTAAAGATAAGAATTAGAACAAGGCGTAGGACGAAAAATAAGACAAGAGTTGTGACAAAAAAAAAGAACACTTTGATCAGAACGAAGATTAGGATAATGGTTAAAATTAGATAAATAAAGGGACTTCAAAGGACACGAATTAGAATAAGAAAAATTATTTAAATTACTGAAATCATTAAAATTTTCCTTAATATGAATGGTTTTTTATCTTAGTTCATTTCGAAATAATCCAAATAAATGGAATAATGGGAAAGATTCTTTTATTGTTTGATCTACAATTAAAGATACCTGAGATCACCTGTGGTCGAAATTCGACCATATCAAAATCGATTTTTTTTTTGTTTTTTTTTTTTAATTTTTATTGAGAAACGCTTGGAAAAGTAAAGTAAAATAAAGTTTGCTGTATCGTGGACACATCCTCGTAGATTTTGACGTGACAGTGTTGCTTTATTCTTGTCCCTATCCTTTTTCTGTTCCCAAATTTCTTCATTCTTGTTCTTATTCTTATATTTGTTCTAATAATTGTCCTTCTTCCTGTCCAAACTGTTGTTTTAATTCATGACCAAATTCCTAACCTTATCCTTGATCAAATCCTTTCCTTATCATTGTCCCATTTCTTTTGTAATTGTAATCCCAAATATTGTTTTAGGTATGTCTCAATATTTTTCTCTACCCTTGTCTCAATCCTTGTCGAAGTCATCTTCACAATTCTTCTTCTAATCCTTGTACAATTCTTTACTTTAATTAGTGTTGAAATTTTTGTCCTACTGGTTATCTTATTCCTGGTCCCAATCTTTGTCCAAATCCTTGCCAATCTCATCACTTGTCTAATCATTGCTCTTGTGCTTAACGAAATCCATGTCTTATAATTGATCTAATTTTAATTTTAATAAATATTTTTTTTTTGTTTTGCTATTGCATTTGTAGCATTCAGGTAACTTTAAGGGGTTCGCGTAGAGACTTTATGACACCATTACTTTTTTTTTTATTTTTATTATATGTGACCCGGTCTACGAAAAGGGACCTTCGGTGTAAAAACAAGTTTTCGAGAAAACAGCTGTTTATGTTTATTATGTTATAATTCAATGTCCAATTTTTTTTCATTTTCACCCATTTCTGCTCTTTTTTTGGAAAATTTCTTTACGAGTTGGAAACTTCTGCTTTGCGCCATTAGAAAGAGCACACATTAGTCTATCCGAATCGCCAAAAAAGTGAAAAATGATATTTTCACACCGAAGGTCCCTTTTCGTAGACCGGGTCACATATTCCGAAAAACCTCAGCTTCACTGTGGTTCTATAAAATTTACCGTAGCGCCAATGGTCATGGAGTTATAATTCCATGCAACGTTTTTTTATTGCTGTTGCATTTTTTTAATTGTTTATATTGTTGTTGGAAGGCGATTTGCCTCCGTGGTGTTATGGCTCCAAAAAATTGATTTTTTTCGTAATGAAGTCATGTAAGCATTATTTTTTTTTTTTTTTTTTTTGTTGTAGAATAAAATTTTTCTTAGAATTTTTACTCAGCGCTTAAAAACTCCATGCAACAATATTGCATAATTACGCTACTTTTTTATCGTCGTAAGATCATGTAAAAATTCGTAATTTTTGTTTAATCACATTTATCGTGCCGCATATATACTCAAAGTAACAATTCTATGCAACTCCATTACATGATTGATTCATCTTGGATCTTGTAGCTGCTCTCTCCACGGTCTCATGAATATTGAAAAAGAAACAACACCAATAATACCACTCAGCTACAATTTTTGTTTTTGGCAAAATAATGTGGAATGCGAAAAGCAAAGAGAGAAAGAGAGAGAGAGAGACAGAGAGAGCAGCAACAACTGTTTGCAAGACTTGAAATGGAGGGAGATTCAAATTACAGCCATGGGTACGAGAATGCATACTTTTATTTTAAAATGTAATTATCACATAATTACTTACATTTTTTTGCTATTTTTATTTTTCGGCACATCTGTAAAAGTAAAGTACCTTTCCAATGATATAAGTTTCATTCCGTTTTTTTTATTATAAATATTAAAAAAGTGTACCACAACATTCGATGTTTGCGTATTAATATATATATTGAGCCTTTGGATAGAAGGGTGACTATTAAGAGCTTTTGGATTTGATTTAAAAACAAAAAAACATAAAATTTATAGAAATGTATAAAATCTTAATTTGAGTCGATGGAACGATCTATATAATTCAATGTTTAAAGATGATTTCATTTAAATGTTGACCGCGGTTACGCTTGAAAATTGGTTCATGCGCTGGGTCCAATTTTGGCATTGGCTTCCAGTGCGTCAACCCTTGCGGACTTGTCCCTATAGACTTGAGCCTTAACATGGTCCCAAAAACAAATAGTCAAAAGGCGTTAAATCGCACGATCTAGGCGGCCAATTACCGTTCCCGAACGTAAAATAAACTATTCACTGAACTCGCCTCTCAATTGGGCCATTTTTTCCCGTGCTGTGTGGCATGTGGCACCGTCTTGTTGAAACCACATGTCAGGCAAGTCCAGCCTTTCCATTTTGGGCAAAAAAAAAAATTGTAATCATAGCACGGTAGCGCTCGCCATTCACAGTAACGTTCCTTTACCATTCACAGTAACGTTAATTTAAAATCAAACGTTCCTGCCTTCGTCGTCTTTGAAAAAATACGGTCCAATGATGCCACCGGCCCATAATCCACACCAAACAGTATATTTTTCGGTATGCATTGGCAGTTCCTGCAATGCTTATGGCTGTTTTTCACATCAAATACGGCAATTTTGCTTGTTCTCGTATCCATTCAACCAGAAATGAGCTTCGACGCTGAACACAATTTTCCGATAAAAAAGTGGATCTTTGCAAGCGACCATTCACCAAAAGTTATCCGTTGTGGTAGGTCGTGTGGCTTCAATTCTTGCACCAACTGTATTTTAAAAGCTTTTACACCCAAATACTTCCTCAAAATTTTACACGTAGTGGAGTAACAGAGGTCCAATTGCTGCGAACGGCGCCGAATCGATAATTCATGGTCAGCAACAACACTGGCGGATACAGGTACGATATTTTTCTCTATTCACACTCTACGTATGCGTGTTGGTTGGTGATTTAATATCCAGTAATGTAAATTTGGTAAGAAATTTAGTCACAAGATTCCGAAAAGGCTCTTCAGAAGGTCGCCCAAACTGACCATAAAATTAAAGAAGTGCACGATGCCCTTTCTTAACCGAGCATGAATTTTGACAATAAAATTCAATAATCTGCAAGCGTTATTCGCTTATAAGTCGGTTCATGATGAAATTATAGACCAACCTGAACATGTTTAACAGTAACATGTTACACGACAACAGCTGTGCTGCTAACAGTGTTGCCAAAAAGAAAGTTGATAAAAAATCACTCTTTATTTGGGTAAATCCTTTTTTTACTTAAACTCCTTTCAAAGAAACTTAAGCCTAGTGGCTTTTTTCAAATTGAGTGTGCCTCCCAATGCACTATGAGATACCGGCCTTAAATCCCATTTGTCACTTAAAATCGTTTTCAATATAAACAATGCTACAGTCAAATTCGCCCAATTTGAGGCTACTTTTTGCAACTTCTTTTGTGGTAGTTTTTCTAGAAATTATTGGATCAGATGTTATCAAAAACATATTTTTTCATAAAAATAATCCATGAATGTTCTGAAGTATTCGCGGCGAGCTTCTTGCACTTCCTCAGAGAGGTGACCAATCATGACCATAAAGCATTTTTATGACCTCGGGACCATATTTTAAAATCATATGTACTGTTGAGGCATATTATTCTATGGGTACTTCTTCACAAAATATATTGCTTGGCCTAGCGCATAATTACGGAACAGAAATATGTACTTTCTAAAACTTTATGCATTATTTTAATGAGATCTTCATCAATATTATTAATGCTGTTGTTTCTGCATTTTCCATCTTTAGAATTTCCAAATCATGGCTTTGTTTGATCAATAACTAAACCAATTTTTTCCTTAAACTCTCCTCAAATTCTGAATTTATTTGCTAAAAAAGCCTGCACACCGTCAGCTTATTAACCAAATGAAGTGAACATTCGAAGAAACTTATCCAACCGGGTAGAGTCAATGAGTGTAAAGCAACAAATATTTATAAGCAAAAATATTTTTGAATTCAAGTCTGATACCAACTCCCCCATGAGTAATTTTTTGATCCGCCAATGACTGCGTTCGCGTAAGTGGATGTATATTTCAGATTTTATGTTAAGAGATGTTGACATGTTTGATTGACAGTCTGATGAATGCCATCAAGGTGTTGATATTGATTTCAATATAATTCGCATGGAAAAGCATCAATTTTTCTAAGTATTTATTTGCTTAAATTATTTTAAGGTTTAATTTAATTTAATGCTCTGCTTTCAAATCAGTATCGCCCAAAAATAACTTGACGCATTTACTTAATTTTTATGTCATCATTATTTGCATCATAAAATCCGGCTCATTCAACAGTTGGTTCGAGAAACCATAAAAGTAAATGTTAACAACATGCGTCGCTTTTATCATCGCTTGACGTTAAGAAAGCTGCTCTCTATTGTTGTTGTTGGTGTTATTGTTGATGTTGTTGCGGTTATTGCTGTCTGGGTTTGAAACTGTTAACTTGGGGGTTAGATAAATGTAGGAATTTCTTAACTGGTATTTTTATACTCTTTTTTATGCGGCTGTGGCTCATTGTTATTAGCTCTTAATTTGCGCAATTGTTTAAGACTGGTTTTTGGTTGAATTCTTATTAAGTGATTTTGCAGTTTTGATGACGAATTGGTAAATGGTAGGTAATAAAGTGGTTTATTTGAGACAAGTCAGAAGTATGAAATTCTTTTTACGGAAAACGGATATTTAGCTTAATTGGAAACATTTGGTAACTGACTTTTAAACTTTTTGTTGTGTGTAGGCTGCTACTTATATTTCGGGATATCGCAACACTAATATCTTTGCAATTAATATTGTATTTTAGCAAAAAAAGAGAATTTATAATTACAACTTTCGATGCAAATCTCAACAAGAATGCTTCAATGAACTTAATTCAACTTGTTGGTATTGGAGCACCATCAAAAAGCTCTGTATATCGATAGTATACAGAATTCAAGAAGGATCGTAATTCGCTCACTGACAATTTTTGTGAAGGACGTCCAAAGTCTATTGTTTTTTGACAAAAAAACATTGATGCTGTGCGTGAACTAATAATGTTTGATAGTCAAGCGATATACCGGGAGATTGAGGCATACCTGGGCATACCTTCCACCAACATGCAAACCATTTTACATGAACACATAGTTTCGAAAAATATTTATTCACGTTGGACAATCACTCAAAAAAGGCTCGAGTCCGTGGAAGCAAAGCAACGCCCCAGAAATGCAATCGTGGTGCTTCAAAAGTCGTATATAAAATAATGGTTGGTGACAAATTATGGATCAATGGCCCAAAATACACTGTAGTGCTCAGTCTGCGTGAAACCAGGATTCTATGGCAAGGGAGGTGAGTCAGCGGACGTGAAGTGCGTGAAATTTCACTCACCGAAAAAGCTGTAGTGACAAGTCGTCATATTTTATTTAGGGGTTCACAAAATTTACCACACTAATACAATTAAACACTGTTCATGTACACAAAATAAAACTGGTTTCACGCAGACTGACCAGTGCAGTGTGTTTTTGAATGATTGACTGCTCACGCAGACAGAGCACTATAGTGTATTTTGGGCCAATGTGTATGAGCCTGAAAGTAAACTGCAGTCGGCTGTGTGGGTCCATCAAGATGAACCAAATCCAACATAAGTTGTTCAAGCTCGAAGCACTGCGAAGCAATTGGTCGTCCGTTTGCTCCTAAAAACTGGTCATGTGGCCACGGTATTATTTGAGACACGAATAATGGTCAATTCGGAATGGTACACAATCATTTGCTTGCCGCAATTTGTTCATTTTCTCACATTTGGGAGCTCACATTCTTCATCAACACAATGTGAGCTCCCATGCATCAGCTCAAACAAATTCGTTTTTAAACATGGAATTCATGGATCAACCGCCATACAGTCCTAGTTTGGCACCTAATAACTTCTTTTTTTTCCCTCACATGAAGTACAAACTGCGTGGACAACGATTTTCGATGCCAGAAGAAGCCGTTGATGCGTTCAAAAACTATGCTTTGAAGGTGTCTCAAGCAGAATGAGATAAATATTATAACAAATGGTTCGAACGCATGCTAAAATGTATAAATTATGAAGGAGAATATTTTTAATGCTATTTTAAATAAAAAAAAATCAGTCTTCATATATGTTCCCGAAACTTAGCTAGCAATTCTCGAATCAATTTTTATTCAATGATAAAAAATAATAAATAAATAACTGGCCATTTCAGCCCTTGAAAGGACTTTGACCTAGCTTCTTATGATCAATTGTGTTGTGCGTGTTATTAAGTTTGTACACAATTGACCGAGAAATGGACCTACATGCTTAACGCCGACTCCGAACGGCGATGAACGGAATGTTCTTATTCTCAAGAAGCTTTACATGGCATTTTTATTACTCTCTGAGGTTTGCCATTGTCTGCAGAGAGGTGGCGGCCGTACAGAAAAATTATTTTAATTCAAATAATTTTCTGTCGCTGCTGGGGTTCGAACCTGGGTCTCAAGGCCACGCACTTTAACCAATTACGCCACGGACGCCACCTGTATATAAATACTGTATATAATACTGTATATAAATGCTTGCATTTTAAAACATTTTCTAATATTAACAATGTCTTTGTACTGTGTTTTTTTTTTAATTCATTTATTGTTGGAATAGCTTCCCTAATTTAAATAAAAAAAAAAAAAATATATATCAAAATGTGAATTGGGAATTTACACAAATCAGCTTATTTCTGTTCACATAACAACAACTAAACCAATTTCGTTTTATTTAATCAAATGAATGCTAGTACGTGTATGAATTCTAGTGGCGACTGTGGCGCAGTGGGAAGAGTGCGTGACCGTACGCCAAAGAACCCTGGTTCAATGTCCACATGACACAGAAAGTGTTTTCAATTGAATTAATTTTCTGTTCGGCCGTCACCTCTTCTACAGTATTTTTACTGTAAAGCCAAAATAATAAAATAATTCATATTAAAATTGATAGGATATCGAAATGGGAATTGTTTTTTATACTTCTAATTTGCTACCGAACGCCAATTTGCTATACCATCGAAAAATATGAGACCCAATTTTCCATTTCTATTATTGGATAATACGCGATCAAATATATCACATCGATCACGAGTGTAGAAAAGATAGCGGGATCAATGGATTCAGCGCCGTTCTTAACAACAACAGCCGTACACAACAACTTGACATACTATTTTACATAAGAATCTTGGTTTAAAAGCATATAAAATTAAACTTGTGCAAGAATTGATGTGCCTCTGTCCTTCCGAATAGTCATCGTTTCATTTTTTGGTTCTAGAAAAGCATGAAAAATCCACTTTTTTCGTCCAAAATTCAGGGACGGGGTCCATACCTGACTTTCAAACAAAGCCAAACAAAACGATATGGTATATTTTATGAGCTGACTAGCCTTTTACCGGCGCGCGTTGCTGCACCCTGCAACTATATGGGAACGTAATAGGTGTAGTCAAAACTTTTCTTAGACTCATAGTTTGACACCACTGTCATTTTCCACTGCCCGTTACAGTTTTCCAGTAGCAGGAGATCACCAAATAGTAACTCCATTTTGAGTTTGTATGTAAGTACTCCAACTTTTACCTTCAAAGCTATTCGATAATACAAATTTTTATTGTATGGGCGGAGCCACACCCACTTATATAATGCCCATCCCACTTTTCTAGTAGATGGACATTACCCAGTTTTAGTACAGTTGCCGACAGTGAGCATACAAACTAAATTATCAAAATGTAGCCAAATCGGCTCAGTAATTTAAAGTTTCCAGCCATCACACAGACAGCGTTTTGCTTTTTGTATATATATTTTGGATAAAGATTATTGGCCATAACTTTTGATTGGTAAGAGATAGTAAGTAAAAATTTTGTAAAAAATTAATTTTTTAGCTTTTTTATTTTTTCAAAAATATTAAATATACAAAACTTTTGCTTATAAATGATAGTTGCCGACAGTAACCATACGAGCTTATTTACCAAAGTTTAGTCTAATACGACTAAAAAAGTCTTAAATATAGCATTTTTTTTTATTTGTAGGCGGTAAAGGGGGCCTATATTTTTGCCTTTATTTTTCGCGCAAATGCAAACTAAAGTGAGACTTCCCAAATTTTTCCAATATTCCATTTATTTTCAATTACCCTTGCAAATATATTCCCATATACACCATATGTGCGCACCTGTATTTTTTCACACGTGTATTGTTGATAAGTTCACTAAAATGCCTATAATTTATGAACCAATACACATGCAAAGACCATTTATACAGAAAAACCTTCGTATTGACGTCACCTTTCATGGAAAAAATTCAGAAACAAAATCGGTTCACGCATTACCGAGAACATCAATTTCATACACAATGCAACTTATTTTTATATATATAGATATAGATAAAAGATAATCCCGTACTTGTCATAGAATTTTTTTCTCGTAGCTTCGTTTATTTTTTATAGGCAAAATAATGAGAATTTTTGGTCGAAAATCGTTAGTTTACGTTCGGAAGTCCGCCATTTTGTGAAAAATCAATATTTTTAAAATCGGCTATGACAAGTACATTTTTTTGTTGCAGTTGAATTTAGGAGGAGCAATCTTCGTCACCGCATTTTCAGAGCGTTCTACCAAAAATTCTGTTCTACTATAATATTAATGTTTTTTAATAAAAAAATATTAAACATACTCTTGAATGTGTATGTTTTAAGGTATAAAAACCCTCATTTAAAAATATCCCTTAGGTTTCCTTAAAAAAATGTACAAACATGACCTTTTTTTCGGCCTCTCGGTATATAGTCCCCCTTAGTATCATGTGTTTTAAATTTGCTCAATTCTAGCAAAATAATGCTTGATTTGAGAAATTACGCTTGAGTGTAAACTAAAAGCCTATTTGCTTGATTCAAGACGAGAATGCTTGATTTTTTTCTCTCCTTTAATTAATCTCTTTAAATGATTAATAAAATTTTGAAATGATATTATTTAAATTCAAATTAAAAACTGCTACTAAGTTAATCTAATCAAACAAATTATAACATTCTCGATTCTCTGAAATGATGTTCATAACAGCGCAGAGTTAAGACAACGTTGATGATGATGATGATTATGAGGATGATGTTGCGCGAGAAATATTCAGTGTACCAGCTCCAGCTTCCCCCAAGCAAAAGCACAAGTCAAATAGGAAGAGCCATAGCGCAGTAGTAGAAATTAGTATTCCTGAGGCTGCTGGTTAAGCAAGAGCGGAAAGCATAGCTTCCACACTAACAACAATGACTACAGCACTCTCTTAATGCTGCTTTTACTGTTCATGATGATGATACTGACGATGATGACGATGCTGATGACGATGGTGATGATGATGATGATCGAATTTAACGATTTGTTTTGATATTTTTACGATTATGGCATCGTTTACACAACATAAAAGAACATAAAACGCACCATAAAGTGACGGGATATTTTGACGGGATTTTCATACAGTCAGTTTGTTGTTTCTTATTTCGTTGTTGGTGTGTTTTTTGTGTTGATGTAATAAGCCAGCAGCAACAACCACTTAGCAAATATTTATTTTTGTTTTTTTTTCTTTTTTTTTTTGAAACATGGTGGTGATGGCGCACTAGAACAACAAACAATTAATTATTTATATGTAAGTATTTGTTGCCGTTATTTTTTTTCGCTTTTGTTTTTGTGCCATTGAACTGAGCGAGCATCTAGAGCAGATCTCCAGCAGCAATTAGATTGAAGAATTAATTGAATTTAATTGAAAGATTTCCTAATAATATCAAAATTTATGTGTTCGAAGCTGTGCCGAAGGACATGTTTGTGCACATTGTCAGGAAGCGCTAAGACCGCTTTAAAGCTGCTAGCAAGTTCGTGGCGTATACCGCAAGGCTCGCTCTAATTGTTTTCTATTAAATTGCATATGTTTGTGTGTTTGTATGTTAATGTAAATGTTTTCTATATCCTGTGAATTAACGCTGTGAGGTCGTGCCGTTTATGGCGTTTTTTTTCTTTTTAAGTCGTCCTGTGGCTTAACAGTCTTAGTCGCCTCCTAGCGTAGCTTACGGTTTGTCTGCCTGCCAGTCTGTCTATTTGTCGCGCTGTCAGAGTGATTCTGCATAATCATAAATTATGCGCTGCATGCATATGAAAAATATTTTCAAACTTTTTAAAATGTTTCATAATAATATATATTATTTTTTTCATATTTTCGTCCTTTGAGCTCGGCTTGTTGTCCTTTTTATGAGTCTATATATAAGTGTGTGTGTGTGTGTGTGCATGTAACTGCATGTTTCCTTAGTATATGCAAATCGTGACTTCGCTGTTTGCTGCTCTACATCCCGCTGCATGCAGCGTGACGCGCGCAGCTTTTAGTTCCTTTTTATAAATATTTTTTTTTATATTGTTTTTTTTTTTATTTTGCTCTAATTGTGTTACTCCTCGTCGTGTTGATGTAGAAAAGTTGCAAATTTTTTTGTGTTGTTACTTTTTATGATTTATTGCTTTGCGCTATGTCAACAAACAACATTCGTCTTGTTGTATCCAGCAGAGTGCCGTCGGAATGTCCTGTCATTTTATGCCGCAATTTTTTTTTTTACTTTTTTCGACCTTTCGCTGTATGATCTGTTTAGGACAAAAAAAACAACCGTGGCCTTAATTCTTTTTAATACATGTTTTGGTATTTCTTTCTTTTTGCATTACTCAAAAATACATGCCTTCAACATTTTGCATAGTCATGTTAATTCGGAAATTAGTCCTTATCTCTTCTAAATTTTTCTTTTTAATTTAGTTTTTAATCCAAATTTTTTCAGTATTATAAGTAAATTCTTTTCCAAATCATCAAAAATATGCTATCAATATTAGACTTAAAAAATATTTTTTATTTGTATAAGGGTTTTTCTTTATACAAGAAACATCAAATGTTGGCTTAATATTCCATGTAATTGTGTAAAATTTATATAAGTTAGAGAGTTCAAACATGATTTTTTTTCTCCCAGTGAGGATCAAGCCGACCAACAAGTACTTACATCAACATTGTACAATCAGTACTTTAGGCACAATGAAGGCTCAAAGTGTGACCTAAAAACGCTATCAACCATCGCTTGATCACTATCAACTGCCCTACTAACCTCCGAGAATGACGTAATTCTACGTCAAAAAAATAACAAAATGAACTCTCATGTTAATTCCAAAAGTGATGACACCACCAACATATAGGTTCTTAAGTACTTCGTTGACCTCAGATCCAGCATAAACTCCTCCAACGATAACAGCATTGCGATCAGACGAAGGATTTTTCTTTCCAACAGGTGTTTCTTTGGACTTAATAGGCAATTGTGAATCAGAGCCCCCACTCGCTCTGATTCTCAAAAAAAATTCACGCTCTATAAGTCATTAATCATGAAAATCCTATTTTATACAGCATATACCTGAAAATCGAGCAATTGTAATGAAAACACTTATGAGCCTTGGAGAGAAAAATACTTAAGATCTTCGACCCAATCTGCATCCATAGCTTTTCTGCCTTGAATATGTTGAGCTGTTTAAAGACGATGTTTTATTGAAAAATTTTTCAATTCGATATCTGGCAGCGGTTATGCAGGAGCGGACAACCACATCTTCGTTGAAAGGACCAAGTGTTGGACAACCTGACGACAACCTTGGACTTACGGTTGGAAGATCATAATATTGATAATCTAAGAAAAATATTAATGATTATTAAAGATAGTCTTATATTTCACAATATTTTTGCTCATACTTTGTAAGCAATGCATTTTTTTAAAGTTAAGTTTTTGAATATTAAGCGAATATTCATAAATGCAGCCTAAACATTAAAATATTTTGTTTTTTTATTACAATAATATAACTATTTTGTTTTTTCTTTTGCTGAAACATGTTGGTAAAAGTGTAAATAAAACGATAGCTTGACGCAAGCAAAATTTTCGATGTGTTCCATGACAATCTGTAGGGCATTTGTTTTAGTTCCTGTCGCCGACCGTTTGCCTTCAAACTCAATTATTTTTTTATCGTTGTTTGTTATGATTCTTCATTCCCACTTTTGCATACTTTATGAGCTGTTGTTGTTTTTGTTTCTGGGTAAAACATTATTCATATGCTTAATAAAAGTTATGAGTTCAACGCATTGTTATTGACACTGAATGGAATTAAATGTTATTGAATTCGTATTTTAAACGTTTGCGATTTTTTCGTGATTTCAAAGATTAAAAGCACACGATTCTGTTCACTGAATATCAAATATTTTTAATTTATCTTAATTTGCAAAAATATATGCTTGCAAATCAAAAAAGTTATGCAAATGAATTGGTATGTATGTTTATATGTGTGTGTGTGTTGCTATCATAAGTACACAATTGAAATGATTTATGAACTCGTATTCGTTAGTTTATCGATAATATTTGTGTGGGTTGCATTAATCTTGTTTCATTACGAAGCAAGGAAAAAAATATCAAAATATTGTCATATATGCTTGTGAATCAGAAATTTAAAAGAGACGCAGATTACACAATGCAACAAATTAAGTATTTATTTAATAATGCTGTAATAATTATAACTCATAAGATAATTGAGGCTTATTAATTATTTTGTCACATCACGCCAAATTACAAAGTGAAAAGCATTTCTTATAATTTACAATAATATAACTATAGAACCAATATATTGGGCTTATTTCATACTTGCAGAGTCTTAAAGCGCGTTATCAAACTGAGAAATTGGCATTATTCACTTGTTAGGGTAAATTTGTCGAAAACCAAATACAATTAGTTTCAGAAACGTTAGGCATTTTGTAGATTTCTAGCTAATCTTATTATTTTAACATTTTATATGCAGACGACTCACTACACAGAAAATAAAAGAATTGATTTATTACCTAAACTAGTTTAGCTAATGTGAAAGTTTCTATTTCACCTAATCTTTTCAACAACTTTTCTACTTACACAGTTAATTTAACAATCATGCATTAGGTAATTCACCTAATTAAAATTAGTTAATTCAACTAAAATTTTGCTTATTAAATCATCTAATTCTTCTAGTTATTTTACCTAATGCAAGTTGTCGATTTGTTCGTACACTAGGGAATTAACGCATATTAGCATTATCCACGCCTCAGTATTAATTTTATATAAATATTTACGTGGATAAATCAAATGCTTTCCTTACAACTTGTTTTTTTCCCGTATTTGAATTTTAAGGAGCACAGCGCTCTCCTGTAAAAAACATAAATAAAAACAAAGTGAGAAAATTTTACAAAAAGTAAAGTCTCATGCGAGAATTGAACTCGGACCGCTGGCGTTATAGTCAAATGTATATAAAAATATGAGGTCCACAACTCTGAAATTATTTTTCCACTGGGCATCTACAGCAATTTGATTAATTGGTATGTAGCGTAAATTCCTGTATTGGAAATTTAGCTCAATAGATAAGGCGTTGGTTGTTGAAATCTTGAGATCACAGGTTCGAATCTCAGCGGTTGCAAAGAAATTTCAGTCATTTATACAATGTATATTCTCTCTCATTCTATCTACTATAAAACAAATCTTTCTTCTCTATGATGTGACGAAATGAAGTAAAGTCACATAAGAAAAGTTTCACTTCAAAATAGAAATTGCAAAACAAAAAACATATTTTTTGCATATTTTTTGCACGGCATTCCCACTCTTAAGTGGGAATGCTATCTAAATAATTAGATGATTTTTCTACACTTAGTAGGTGCCTTGCCTAATCTGAAGTGGTCATAGTTTAAAAAAAATTAGCTTATTCTTCTAATAAATTATGTGTCTTATCTATTTTATGGTTGAAGTTACTCCTAAATATTTAGGTTTTTTTAGCTACTCTCGCAGTTAAACTACCCAATATAATTGCATATAATAAACATTTAGAAATTGGTAGCGCACCTAATCAAATTCGTTGACTGAAAATCACCGGATTACTTTAGCTGAATTCACTACATTTTTAGGTAAAAGTTCTACTCTTTTTTTTCTGTGTAGCTTATGCTAACGGTTACACTTCTGAGGAGGCCCTGAGTTATGTTTAAGCTTACTTGAAAAGAATGTACAGTTTTTACATAGTTTGGGGAGTTAAAATCAACGCAAAAAAAAAATCGGAAGCCATATGCATTAGGAATCCTTTTGGGAAATATCACAGGGATACTGTTCCTCAGAGGAAACAATTAAATCTAGTTGTTGATGGAATGAATATTCCGTTTAAAAACCAAATAAGATATTACATTACATTACACTACTTAGGCATTAGATTTAATAAAATTTTTAAAATTGAATATTCATCCAAACTTGTTTCTTAAAAAGGCTAGAAGGATTCTGGGAATTTTCTTAAGCTTATTTAGGAACAAATATATGCCTATCAAGACCAATAGGTCTTACTCATCCATAAGATAAGCATTCGTTCCGTATTGATGTATGGGTTTCCGGTTTGGTTCACCAACAACTGCTCAGAGTCTTGAAAAATTTGAACGCAAAATCTTACGATTCCGCGTCGATCGCAATTATGAGTCGTCAGTGAAAAGATACTCAAACTATTACAATAATACACACGCTCACATTGCTCCTCTACGCAAAGATCTGCTAATTCACATGGAAAATAGTGTAAAGAAACTGCTCAATATTGATAACGAATAGATTAGTTTTTATTTAACTCACAAAAGGATTTCAACTGGTCCACTACAAAATACATCTCGCCTGTGGGTATGAGGAATGAATCGCTGGATTTAGAACCTAATATTGTTGCTACATCGCTTTTATCTAAATTTTTCACAAAAACACACAGAGATTAACTGTAAACTTAAAGTTAAATAATTTAAGTGTCTATATGTAACGTATTGACGTGTTTTGATAATACGTCAAAGTGAAAAAAAAACTAGTAAGAAATGATTTCGACTGGCTCGAAGTTAAAATACCCCCACGGCCGAACCAAAGTATATTCAAAGTCTTAAGCAGTCAATAAAATTTTTATTTGTAAAAACATTTTCGTCATAATTTACAGAAAATATTCGATTTTGTTTTTAGATAAAGTAACTTTGTATGCGAGGTGGGCCTGGTTTTCATCCGATTTGGTTGAATTTCATACTGAGAGTATATATTAAACAGGAACGCAAAATGTCCATAATGTCCATATCCTAATTTTTGTGGAATTCTAAGAGATTTTACCGTTTTGACAAAGTCACTTTGTATGGGAGGTAGGTTGATGCTTATTTTTTAGGTAAAAGCTTAAATATGTTATCTAATTTCGTGATGATAGCTTGAAAATTACGGCTGTAATCATCATCACAGACAGACGGACATGGCTAAATCGACTTGGGTGGTGATGTTTCTTTGTATGGAGCTTAGACATAGGTTAACGAAAACCGTTATAGCTTCTGTTTTTTTTTTTAAATATCGATTTAAAAATGTGTATGTATATTCTTAAAACTATAAAGAACACATTAAACAAAAAAAAAATTTTTTTTTTCGAAAAATTTACACCTTAAAACATCATTTTAAAAAGTATGAAAAAAAAGTATGATATTTCTCATAAATGCATACTTTCAAATCACATAACATATATATAGAATAAGCATTTTTGGAAAAGTTAAAGACTAATTTTTTAATTTTATTTTTTAAATATTATTTAGTGCTGAGCTTTGACTCCTTCTGGGATTTTGTGTTACTGAGTCAAGTTTTTCTTTAATTGACACATAAATTCACATTCCCGCATTATTCAAAATTTGCAAATAAAACTCTATAAAACAACAACTGGAATTCTTTGTTTGGCTTCCTTTCAAGCGTTCTTTTGACAAACTTCTGTACGTTAGTTTTTGTCGTTGTTGAATCCTGTCGTGTTTTTATTGTGACAATTCAATTTCAACAGGACCTTAATTAATAGTTGTTCTTAGTTATGAATACGTACCCGGTTATTCGTTTCTTACGAATATTCGAAGCTTGCTCTGAAGCTAAGATTCAAAATTAAATTCTTTCTTTCATACATTGAACAATGATTTTATTTTCTCTATTTTCACTCCTTCAAAAAAGGCGCTTGCTACGCTTCATTCATTTTCACCGTGCGTTTGTTTTGATATGTATCTGCAATTGTTGTTGGTACGTGTGTCTTAAATTACTTTATCCTTTGTAATGTCATCAGGTAGTTTTCTATCTTAATATCATGTTTTACTTAGCATCCTTTTTCGTATTGTTTACAATTGCATTTCTATGGTAGACGGAGTATGACTTTTATTATCCTAGGCTTGCGTTGAGCCATAATTGGTTCATTAAACGCCCACAAGCATCATTTGTTGACTGAAAGGATTTGTGGTCTCTATTCTAATGATCTGCATAATTAGCTGTTCATCCAATTTCAAAGTTTTTTTTGTTGTACTCTACAACATCCGAACAAAGAACTGCCTGCACTTAACACACTATTTCGAGTACCTTAGGATTTTCTCTCTCTGATTGTTAGGAAAATTTTTCAAGTCAACAAATTAACAATGGAAATTTTGTTGAACAGGAACATGATACACATCCATTGCAATAAAAGTACTTGACACCTAATAACTTGGTAATAAAGCTGAATGAAAAGATTTGGTACCGAAAGAAATATTTTGGGTTGACCAAATTATGAAGAAAAAAGGTATAAAGTAGTGATATTTTAAAATTTTTTTTTCACAGTTTTGGTGTAGTTTCAATTTCAGTAAATGTCTAAGATAACTAGTTTTAATTCTACTGTATTTCTTTCTAATTCCTTTTTAAATTTAATGCATTTTAAAATTGAATAAAGCTCGAGAATTAAGAAGGAAAAAACAGGTAAGTTTTATTTTAAAAATTTGTGGAATATGATTTTTGGAAAAAAAAAATTTTTTTTGGTACATGGTACATGCGTTCTTTGAAGTTTTGAATAAGTTTCTTTACATTCAGTTCTGCGGTGATTTAAAAGCGGTTTCTTCCTGTTCTTTTTCCTGTACCGTTTTAAACTTTTTTGGATATACACTCAACCTCTTTTTTACACGGTCTTTTTTTGCACGATTTTGAAATAATACACTAAGGGAAATAACGCATATTAACATTATCCACGCCTGAGTATATATTTCATTTAAATATTTACGTGGATAAATCAAATATTTTCCTTACAACTCGTTTTTTTCCCGTATTTAAATTTTATTTATGCCACACACTGACACACATATTCCATACAGCTGCCGAGCAGCCGCCAAGCAGCAGCAGCATCGCACTCTGTTCCTGTGCGTTGAGTTTCTTCGCACCAGCAGTTGAAGGTCTTATAGTTCTCATTTAGTTAATATTTCAAGGGTAATATATTGTGGATATTTGGCAAATTTGATTTGTGAGTGCGGTGGTGAGTGCGAAGCATGATGAATTCATGTAAGGTGGAGTGACAACTCGGTATTTTCTCAAGATTGTCACTACACTCTACATGATTTCATCATGCATCGCACTCACCACCGGACTCAAAAATCATATTTTCACAAAAAGAAAATAAAATATACCACTAAATGGCGTTTGATATGGACGCAGCTCGTGGGAAATATTCAAATAAATTGTTTTTCAATTTCAATATTTTTATATAAATTTTCCTAAAATGCGATAGTTTTATTTTCAAATAGTTTAAATAAATTTTAAATATTTACGTGGTCGATTTAAATAAATGCGTTATTGGTGCAAAAATGTCTCGCTTTTTGGATAAATTAAAAAAGTTTTTGGATAAATTTAATATTTTTTTCCCTTAGTGTACGATTCACCAATAATTTCTTTTTTACACAAATTTTTAATTTTGCACGATTAAAAAATAACATTTTTTTTTACCAAACATTTTTATGCAGTATTCAAATATGATCGGTTTATCATATTTGTAGTGTGCAGTTCGTAGGACGCAATAATTTACATTGTTGATGGGTTTTTTATCATTTAAAAATGTATTGTTGTATGAAGTTTTTGGATTACAAAGTTTTAATATGAAATATTTTTACATCGCATTAAATTTATGTAATATATCAAAAAAAAATACATTTTACATATTTATCATATACTCGTAAGCAATCAATAAAATGTTTATTTGTAAAAATATTTTCGTCATAGTTTTAACAGAAAATATTCCCTATTTTTTTATAAAGTCACTTTGTATGGGAGGTAGGCATGGTTTTTATTCGATTTGATTGAATTTTACGCACAGAGTACATGTTATATATCAAAGTTCACATGCAAAATTTCAAGTCCAGATATTAATTTTTGTGGAATTCTAACAGATTTTACAGTTTTGATAAAGTCACTTTGCATGGGAGATAGGCGTGGTTTTCAACTGATTTACTTCATTTTCGAACTTGATATTTATTTTTTAGATACAAGCTTGTCGAATGTCGAATTTCGTGCACTCAGGGAAAAAAATCGTAAAACCAAAGAATATACACTTTGCCACAAAGACTTTTATTGGTTAGATTGTGCCCAAATATAAAACATCCTTACGGCAAAGGCACAAAGATTGTTAAATTCCCATAAAAAATATACTTTATATCAAAGACTTAAATTCTTGTGACAAAGATGTACGTCTTTAAAAAAGTCGATTGCATTAATTCTATTTTCGTATGTCCGCCTTTTTTTTCTATTACTCACCCCTTCTCCACTCTCCTTCCCACCCCCTCCCCCTTCCCCTTGACCCTTAACCTATACGATTTAATCTAGTGCTAATTACAACTTATACATATTAATACATCAATTGCCTTATATAGTACATGTTGCCCACAAAGTAACTGCGAACTATATGCGTGTGTATTTTTAAGAATAATATGATTTTGTAGAAAAAATTCTTTAAAGTTATAGACTTTGTCTTTGAAACAACGATGCTTAGCTTCAAGAAAACAAAGAAAATTTGTTGATTTTGCGTACTTTTTTCTTTGTTAACAAATTCTTGTTAGCAAAGAATAAAATCGTTATAGTAAACAATTTATCTTTATGGCAAATATTTTTTTGATTGATTTAGCTTCAAAGAACTTTAGTCTTTTGTTTCAAAGATGCAGCCAGCCAGTCAGATAGACAGACAGACAGACAGACAGACAGACAGACAGACAGACAGACGGACATGGCTAAATCGACTCGGGTGATGATGCTGATCAAGAATATATACACTTTTCTATACCTGCCATGCCTCCTTATAGGCGTTACAAACGGAGTGATTAATATATATATTAATATACCCCTTTTACGTTTTTTAGACATGGGCTTAGTTTAGTTTGTTTGTGGTCAAAAATTGAAAAGTTTTTTAACATAGAATGTCGCTTGTATTTTTATACCCCCACCCCCCCTTTAAAAAATGTAAAAGCGGTGTACTAACTTTGTCACTCCGTTTGTAACGTTGTAACGCCCATATAGAAAAGTATATATATTCTTGATCAGCATAGAAAAAAAACAAACAACAACAATTATACTTTGCTGAGAGCGCCTAACGGTAAAATTGCAAAAATAAAGATCCACTCCATAAATTAAAAAAAAAACACAATATTTGGCTTCCATTAGCCTTAACGACTTCAAACAATTTTTTCTTCATACTTAAAGCTAGCGATTTCAATAAATTTTCATCCAATTTACTCCATTCTGTACAGATTGCAGTTTTAAGCTCTGCGACTGTGTTAAATTGATGACTATAAATTCGTTTCACTAAAATGCCCCAAATATTCTCCATTGGATTTAAGTCCGGAGAATATGCTGTCCAACCTAAAACCTCGACGGAATTGGCTTGAAACCACGCCATCGTCTCTTTACTAGTGTGGATGGCGGCGTTATGCTATTGGAAAATCATATTTTGTCCACTATCTTCACGGATAAAATTAAGAGTACTGCTTCGGAGGACAATTATGTAGTCTGTACTTGTCTTCCGAGTTGAAGTGAATTGAATTTCCAGGGTTTTTCTGAAGGAAAAAGCTCTCCAAACTGCCAAATCAAACAGCCACCACCAAAATTTCGTCAAGAGAAATAACGTGGATCTTTTCGCAGATCGTGCCAGTATCCCTTTAAACTATCTGGACCGTCAAGGTTAAATTTCATTTCATCAGAAAAGATAACTTTAATAAAAATTTCTATTGTAAAAATTCATGAAACTAGCACTCGCATAATAACTTACCGAAGTCCAATCAGTGTAAAAATTTTCTTCTGCAAATTTCATTCTGGCGATTTTGTGGAGCGGCAAAAGTCGTAGAAACAATTTTATTTGAGTGTGCTTTATATTTGGATTACGCTTCAGTGACCTCCACATGGTTTGTCGAGACACTTCCACAGAACTTAGGGCCGCAAGTTGCATGCAACTCTTGAGTGAGTTTCTCGATGCTCTAAAAATTACACTTTCATCTCGCTTACTGAGTTTTCTTCCTCGGTCTTTTGCACATCCATACTTTTCAGGATTGTGCAAATAGGTACAAACAACCTTATGGCTCCGACCTATTTCCCGTTCAATAAACCTTATTCCCAATCGCCCACTTTTTAATGAAGTAATATGCCCTTTTTTAAATTCCGTTAACTTCTTTCCACGTGGCATATTTAAAATTTTAGTTTTGATTTTAAAAAACACTTAGGCAAAAAAAAAAAAAAAATCAGCCAAAACCTTCGAAAACTGCGAAGAGAATGATGGATCTTTATTTTTGCAAAAGTTTACAAGCAGCAGGTTTAAAACGATAAAAGTTATTTTACCGTTAGACACTCTCAGCATAGTTTAATTTTTGTTGGTTACTTTTTTTATTTGTGTGAAACTTTTATGGAAAAGAGTTTATAGAAATTTCATTGAGTAGTCCACAAAACGCTAAATTTTTGAGTGGATCTATTATTTTGAAACAGGGTGTACTATTCTGCGATGTAATTCCAAGTTCAACGTTGCGGTTCATCAAAGCTGTCTATTTTTTTTTTTTTTTGTTTTTTTATAATTTTGCCATACATTCTTTTAAAATTTACAGCCAATCATTTGATATTTGTAGTGTCGTCGAAAGGCGCCTATCATCCCAAGGGCCCGATGCACTACACCGTCTTGCACTTATGGGTTCTATTTAGTATTATAATCGAAGTTCTTATTTAGCTGAGATTTTAGCTTATACGTACTCACAACGATTTTGTGTACGTGTGCTATTGGTGTTGTTAACAGTGCTTTCAAAATAATATTTAAAGTACATTTAAACGGGATTGTGGCGTCCGTGGCGTAATTGTTTAAAGTGCGTGGGCGCTATGTCAACGAACCTGGAGACTCGGGTTCGAACCCCAGCAGCGACAGAAAATTATTTGAATTAAAATAATTTTTCTGTACGGCCGCCACCTCTCTGCAGACAATGGCAGACCTCAGACAGTAATCAAAATGCCATGTAAAGCTTCTTGCGAACAAGAACATTCTGTTCATCGCCGTTCGGAGTCAGCGTTAAACATGTTGGTCCGGTTCTCGATCAATTGTGTACAAACTTAATAACACGCACAACACAATTGATCATAAGAAGCTAGGTCAAAGTCCTTTCAAGGGCCATTTATTTATTTATTTATTTTATTTTTTTTTTATTTTTTTTTAAACGGGAACATTTTCGTTCGATTATTTTTTACAACTTTCGGCGTAAATTATCTTAACAAAAGTGCAATGCTGAACTCAATTCGACCTTTGGCGATGAAGCACCATCAAAAACCTCTGTATATCGGTAGTACACAGAATTCAAGCGGGATCGTACTTCGCTCACTGACGAATTTCATCAGAGCATTCAAAATCTGTTGTTTTGTTACAAAACATTGATTCTATGCGCGAATTGATAATGCTTGATCGTCGTCATGTGGTATATCGTGAGATTAAGGCATCCTTGGGTATTACTTCCAGCATACATACCATTTTATATGGACACATAGTTGTGATAGTTGTGAAGATTTGTTCACCTTAGAGTCCACATAATTTGACAATCGCTCAAAAAAAAAAATAAAAAAGCAGGCGAAAATTGATGTAAATACATATTCAAGGACATACAATTTTCGACACCAAAGGTGTCTTAAGAAGGATGGGATAAATGTTTTGACAAATAGATCGAATGCAGGCAAAAATGTATACATCATAAAGGAGAACATTTTGAAAAACAAGAAAGCTACAATATTTTCAATAAAAAATATTCTGTCTTTATATTAATTCCCGAAATTTATGTAGCAACTCTCGTATTCCTGTTGCTAGTACTCCTAAGTTATTTAACTTTGACTTTTGTTTCCTTAGTACTTAGACAATATTAAGCAATAACAACTAAAGGGTGATTTTTTTGAGGTTATGATTTTCATGCATTAGTATTTGACAGATCACGTGGGATTTCAGACATGGTGTCAAAGAGAAAGATGCTCAGTATGCTTTGACATTTCATCATGAATAGACTTACTAACGAGCAACGCTTGCAAATCATTGAATTTTATTACCAAAATCAGTGTTCGGTTCGAAATGTGTTTCGCGCTTTACGTCCGATTTATGGTCTACATAATCGACCAAGTGAGCAAACAATTAATGCGATTGTGACCAAGTTTCGCACTCAGTTTACTTTATTGGACATTAAACCAACCACACGAATGCGTACAGTGCGTACAGAAGAGAATATTGCGTCTGTTTCTGAGAGTGTTGCTGAAGACCGTGAAATGTCGATTCGTCGCCGTTCGCAGCAATTGGGTTTGTGTTATTCGACCACATGGAAGGTTTTACGCAAAGATCTTGGTGTAAAACCGTATAAAATACAGCTCGTGCAAGAACTGAAGCCGAACGATCTGCCACAACGTCGAATTTTCAGTGAATGGGCCCTAGAAAAGTTGGCAGAAAATCCGCTTTTTTATCGACAAATTTTGTTCAGCGATGAGGCTCATTTCTGGTTGAATGGCTACGTAAATAAGCAAAATTGCCGCATTTGGAGTGAAGAGCAACCAGAAGCCGTTCAAGAACTGGCCATGCATCCCGAAAAATGCACTGTTTGGTGTGGTTTGTACGCTGGTGGAATCATTGGACCGTATTTTTTCAAAGATGCTGTTGGACGCAACGTTACGGTGAATGGTGATCGCTATCGTTCGATGCTAACAAACTTTTTGTTGCCAAAAATGGAAGAACTGAACTTGGTTGACATGTGGTTTCAACAAGATGGCGCTACATGCCACACATCTCGCGATTCTGTGGCCATTTTGAGGGAAAACTTCGGAGAACAATTAATCTCAAGAAATGGACCGGTAAGTTGGCCACCAAGATCATGCGATTTGACGCCTTTAGACTATTTTTTGTGGGGCTACGTCAAGTCTAAAGTCTACAGAAATAAGCCAGCAACTATTCCAGCTTTGGAAGACAACATTTCCGAAGAAATTCGGGCTATTCCGGCCGAAATGCTCGAAAAAGTTGCCCAAAATTGGACTTTCCGAATGGACCACCTAAGACGCAGCCGCGGTCAACATTTAAATGAAATTATCTTCAAAAAGTAAATGTCATGGACCAATCTAACGTTTCAAATAAAGAACCGATGAGATTTTGCAAATTTTATGCGTTTTTTTTAAAAAAAAAGTTATCAGGCACTTAAAAAATCACTCTTTATTTAACTTTACAACAACAAACTCAACAACAATTTCAGGTGACAAATTTTTTGGTAAAGTTATGTAAGTTTATAGGTTTCTTAAAAATTTTTCTAACCAAGCTGACTCAGGAAAAATTACTTTCGTTTTTTTTAGAAAAGTGACCGACCCTTCTTCAAACTCTGCAAATATTGTTCATTTCCCTAATAAGCTAAGTCAGACAAAAACCTGCCTACCTCCCATACAAAGTTTGAAAGCCTCGCAGCTATATCGTATTTAAAAAATAGCAGGTAACGTCCGTGTCCTTTTACCACTGGGATGTTTCATAAGAGAGCGAACTTCTACTTACCTATGCCACCAGACCAATTTACAAATCATTCCGCACGATTTTTGTAAAGTTTCAAAAATGAAAATCTATTCTTCAGAGTATGCAACTATAACATTAAATATTTACCTTTTAAAATTATAGATACCCAGAAGAAAACTCCACACTCGGTCGATTAATGGACGCATTCCATGTTTGAATCGATTATGTCACTCAAGTCGATTATAATTTTATTTTTGTACTCGTATCCATCTAAAAGGGTGCAGATCGTATTATTTATTGCCAGCAGCCTCCATTTTACTGGTGACTCCCGCTTTATGGCAATCAAGACTGCGTTACGAGCATGAAGAAATTTTTAGGTTTTTGGGGACGGTTTTATTTTCATCTCAAATTATTCAATGTTGAAAATCTTTCGAAAATTTGTCGCTAGAAAGTCACGTGCAACAACGCTGACTGCATTTGGCATTTAATAACAAACGAAGATGAATTGCTTGCGCGTCCGACGTACCCGCATTTGTAGAACATCCACCAACATGGTGAAAGATAAGGAGATGTTTTCTAATTTAGCATAAATCCGCCCCGTATCGATTGCAGTCACTTTGGCCATTTTTAATGGTTTATCGAAACTGTCGGCTGACTCGGGTAGCTGGAGCAAACATGATACTCTCGTTTCTATGTTGAAAGTGTTTTCGTTGAAAGATATGCCAATGAAGATGGACAGACATACAGACACGTACGCACAGAGCCAATACAGCGTCACACATCCTTGACAAGGAAGTGACTGCCATTTGCCATGCCACAGCAGATGAATCAATATGGATGGCTTACTCAAAGTTCTGCTCGAAGCGGAACATTGCTATCTTGAAGCGTGCTTCATGATTAGATTCGAAGATAAGGTTTCATATATAGCAGGAGAAGAGGCAGCAACTAATGGCTTGTCTTCAACATATGCAGTAGCAGTTATTTTGCATCTTGTGTGGGTTTAAAATTAAGTATTTTTTTCTATTTTCAATACTTTCATATGCCTCTCATCACAAAATATAGCTCGAAGTAGTTGCATTAAAATCAGTGTGCTTTGTATTTGTTGCCTTGTTGATTTATTAACTTGGTCCCCCAAACAAATTGCCTTTTAATAAACTCGTTTTCACACAAGTTTTAATATTGCTTCAATTTTATTAAGTGGGAAAAATTATAATTAATTAATTTAAAAACAAATCACTTTCAAGCACTTCATTATTTATGAATTTAATGAATCGATTTAAAGTGACGAGTTCGCGCACGCTTCTAGACAAGTCATAAATCTGCGCTATCTCTGCTGTTGGCCTCTTGATTTGAATTTTATGATTGATATGAGCCAACATTTGATGGGCGGCAATGTTATTTATTATTTATTGCAAAGATTATCGATTTGCGTCGCGATTTGCGTTGAATTGAGTTTTGCTTGAATTTTATGCTTTGCCATGAGTTTTATTTCAATTGAATATTTGATAAGAAACGAGTAAAATTATTTGTCAATGTCACTTCAATCCTGCAAATAATAAATCTTTCAATGAAATTAGTTAAATTAAATTTTATTTTTCAAAGATCGCTGCACAATAATTTTTTTTGACTTGGAATTCGTTCGCAAATAAGTTTAATCAAAACTAGTAAGAAATGATCATCGACTGGGCCGAAGTTAAAATACCCCCACGGCCGAACCAAAGTATATTCAAAGCCTTAAGCAATCAATAATATGTTTATTTGTAAAAAAATTTTCGTTATAGTTTTAACAGAAAATATTCGCTTTTGGTTTTTGATAAAGTCACTTTGTATGGGAGGTAGGCGTGGTTTATACTCGATTTCGTTAAATTTCATACATAGAGTACATGTTATATATCAAAGTTCATATGCAAAATTTCAAGTCCACATATTAATTTTTGTGGAATTTATAGAGATTTTAGCTATTTGATAAAGTCACTTTGTATGGGAGGTAGGCGTGGTTTTCATTTGATTTGGTTGAATTTCATACTCAGAGTGTATATTAAATATCAAAGCTCACATGCAAAATTTCACGTCCGTATATTAATTTTTGTGGAATTCTAAGAGATTTTACCTTTTTGATAAAGTCATTTTGTATGGGAGGTAGGCATGGTTTTCATCCGATTCGGCTCATTTTCGAACTTGACCTTTATTTTTTAGAGAAAAGCTTAAATATAGAATTTCGTGAAGATAACTTGAAAATTACGGCTGTAATCGTGACGACAGACGGACAGACAGACGGACATGGCTAAATCGACTCGGGTGGTGATGCTGATCAAGAATATATATATTTTTCTATACCTACCACGCCTCCTTATGGGCGTTACAAACGGAGTGACAAAATTAATATACCCCCATTTACGTTTTTTAAACGTGGGGGTATAAAAATGTTGATGTAGTCAAGTCAGTGGGAGACCTTTCCTTACATAAGATGAGGCAATTGATATTTTAACATCTTCTGAGGGTGGTGATCATTAGGGGAATTCCATCGTTACGTATGGGACATTTGTACGATATTTTTCAAGTTTCTCTCTGATTTATATTAAGTACACTAAGGGAAATAACGCATATTAACATTATCCACGCCTGAGTATATATTTCATTTAAATATTTACGTGGATAAATCAAATATTTTCCTTACAAGTCGTTTTTTTCCCCGTATTTAAATTTTATTTATGCCACACACTGACACACATATTCCATACAGCTGCCAAGCAGCCGCCAAGCAGCAGCAGCATCGCACTCTGTTCCTGTGCGATGCTGCTGCAGTTTCTTCACACCAGCAGTTGCAGGTCTTATAGTTCTCATTTAGTTAATGTTTCAAGGGTAATATATCATGGATATTTGTAAAATATGATTTGTGAGTGCGGTAGTGAGTGCGATGCATGATGAATTCATGTAAGGTGGAGTGACAACTCGGTATTTTCTCAAGAATGTCACTCCACTCTACATGATTTCGTCATGCATCGTACTCACCACCGGACTCACAAATCATATTTTCACAAAAAGAATATAAAATATACCACTAAATGGCGTTTGATATGGGCGCAGCTCGTGGGAAATATTCAAATAAATTGTTTTTCAATTTCAATATTTTTATATACATTTTCCTTAAATGCGATAGTTTTATTTTCAAATAGTAAATATTTGAAAGATATTTAAATGTATTCGTGCATAATTTTAATATATTTTTTATTATTTCTGTTTAAATATTTTAATATTTTATTTAATAAAAAAAGTATTTAAATAAATTTTAAATATTTACGTAGTCGATTTAAGTAAATGCGTTATTGGTGCAAAAATTACTCGCTTTTTGGATAAATTAAAAAAGTTTTTGGATAAATTTAATATTTTTTCCCTTGGTGTAAATATGTCTTATTATATTTTTCAGCAATATTTATTTAAGCTATGATGTAAAATTTTTAAGTGAACATGGTAACAATTTAATGATAACTACGTATAAATTAGTGTTACGTGCGGGATTTGCAAAATACATCGATTTATGTTTTTGAACTTTGAGGAGAAATGTCAGCAAGTATGACGTTATGTTTCAGCAATACACATTTTTACTGACTGCAATAAGAAGAGCAAGAAGAAAATATATATGTAGTTAAATTTTGCAATTTAAGCGACAGTTGTTTAAAAAAAAATTCTTATACAAACGTTACATGCAGGACCCTGGCGTTATGTGCGGGACACTTACGAATAAGATGATCAATATAAGTTTATTTCAGCCTAAATCCTTCTTCTTCCGCCTGATGACGTTTGGCTCGAATTTTCCATAAGTTGCATTCAATCACATTTCATGAAAAAAAGAAAATCTCTGTATTGACTTCACATCTTTCCAGGGATTTAAATTTTTAATTTCTGATTGAATTTCGCTTTCTAGTATGAAAATGAATGGTTGTTGAAGTTACTATTTTACTGGCTACATCCGCGAAGTCTTTGGCTGACTGAACTACTACTCCATCGGCTTAATCATCATTTTTTGCTTCACAAGTCTTTTAACATTACCACCAACGCCATCCACCACTCCTCTGCCATGAGATGTGACAGAGTACTTCCAGGAAAGGGCTTTTTATACTTCACACTTAAAAAATTTAGTTGTCTAACCTTGTATTTCAAGCATGCCCACGTAGTGGCCCTTCATACAAATTTTTTTTCTATCTTAATTTTCTCTTTGCGATGAGCCAAAATCAAAGAACGCCTGCAAAAAACAACAACACAAACCGCACTCGTTCAATGTTCAGCACATTTTCCAGCGAACTTTACAAAAACAAATACATGCAAAGCCAAAATAAAAAAACGCACACTCGATGATGTCGATGCTGAAGCGGATTGTTTTCATGACATGTGATTTTATTGCATTGTAATTGTTTTTTTTTTTTTGTTTTGTTTGATTTTTTGCCAAACGCTACGATGAGCAATATTTTGTGTTTTTGTTTTTTATTTTTTTGTTTTTCCAAGCATTTGCCCGCGCTTAAAATTTCTTGGGCCCCACTGTTGTATTTATTTTTGTATTCGGAAGCAGGACCATCACTCCAGATGATATTTACAATATTTTCGTTGGTGTTTTCTGCAAATATTAAGTTAAACAAGTGATTGATAATGAATTAATACACTCGAACAAATTTTTACAAAAAAAATTCTTTATTAATTTTTAACATTTTTTTATATATGAAGCTTTAATTTGAAGATTGTTACATTTTCATACCTGGTTACCATCGTTACATAAAATAACCTTGTTCGATTATCTCCAAATTGTAACTGCATACTTTCCATATGTGTAGTTTCCGTGTGAACTAAAATATTACAAACATTTTTATTTTTTCAATATTTTTTTTGCACAAAATTCAGAAAAAACTTGCGTTTTTTACGATTCATTTTTTTAAATCTTCATAATTTGTTTATTTTTTTGCCAAACTTAAAAATTTTAGTTCACTCGATAACCATACTCATATTATATATGAATTTTGTTTTTTTGTTTTTCTAGGTACTGCCAAACTTTAGTTATTATGGTTACCATCAGCTCTTTCCGATATCAACACGTCAACTTCAAATTAAATTTTCCTGCATAACAAATATTAAATATTAATCAAAAAAAATTTTTTGGATATAATGTTTAATTGCATCTTGTTTTCCAAAAAAATTTGTCCATTATTTCTTACCGTTTTTTCTGTAAAAAAAATATTAAATTTTCACTCGAATACCGAGCGCGCCAAGTAGTAACATGCCTTAATACGCGGACGGAGATAGCAACAGAGGTGCGATGAGTACACTAAGAGAAATAACGCATATTAACATTATCCACGATGTGTAAACATCTTATTTAAATTTTTACGTGGATAATCAAATATTTTCCTAGCAACTCGTTTTTTTCCGTATTTAAATTTTATTTATACCACATACCTATTCTATGCAGCTGAAATAGCCGACAAGCAGCAACAACACAACAACGCACTCTGTTCCTGCAGTTTATCAATGAAGTTTTTATAATCAAGATTCTTGCTTTCGGTTTCTTAAAGTTCTTGTTTGGTTTTTGTTACGAAAATCATATAGCCTAGATGCTTACTCAAGATGATACACATAATACAATTATGTAAGGTAAGAGTGACAACCGGATACTTTGTCACGAGTGTTTTAAACCGATTGTCATTTGCCTGCATATTTTGTTTTTTATTATTGTCTTTTCGACTTTTTCCTTCTCTAATTTATACTATTATTGATATTGCACCAACTGTCAAAAATACCAACTGTTCTCTAAATAAATTAGAGAACGAAAAAAGAAAATAAAATATACAGACAAATGGCATTTGATGGACGCAGCTCGTGAGAAAATAGCCAGTTGTCAAGGCTACCTTGTAATAATTGTATCATGGTTGGTGCAATATGAAAAGCTGTTACTCCTACCTTATCTAATTGTATCATGGGTGAGCGGAGCTCGGTTCCCCACAAAATCTCACCCACCTCACTCACGAAGCATATTGGCTAAACATCTAGGCTATATAATCTTCATTACAAAAACCAAACGAGAACTATAAAATCATTTATAACAGATTGAGTTTAAGGGCCTACTAAAGTTTTTTAACCGAAAAAAACCTTGATTTAAAAGTTTTATTTTGAAGCTGCTGTTTATTTTAGGTAAATTTTTTTACATTATAATTAGATATGTTTTGAAGAAAAGATTTTTAATTTTTCGATAACAAATATTTCACCATATAGCAGGAATCCATAGTTTAGTAAAGAACCTTAAATATGCTGTGGATACGATTTTTCAGACCTCGTTTATCTAAAAAAAATACAAATGATTAAGGTTTTGCTAAATTTTTTTGAGCTTTTGATCGAAGATTTTAGAAAAATGTTGATTTTTACCAAAATGGCAGGTAAAAAACTGATTTTTGACTAAAAAAGTAATTTTTTTTAGGTTATAAAAAAAAGAGTATTTTTCCAAAATAAAGATCGAACGATCAAAAGTACCGGTCATATTTACTTAACAAGTGAAATAAATTTGGTAGTGATCCTTAGCATAGTTTTCGAGTAATGCTGTCCGCCGGTTTTAAACAGCCTTTTCGAGAAAAACGCGTTTAAAGTTTTAAAAGTACTATATTTAGGTATATATTAATTTTTTTCAGCTTTGTAGTATCATCTTTTCCAGGGCCATGTAAGATATCCTCATCATCAATTGTTGAGTCAAAAATTTCAACTTGCCTCTGTTTTCTCAGGGTTCTTCCCTCGCGCGTAGCTTCCTGTACATTTTTGTTTGCGAGAATAATACGCGTGGAATCAACATTTTTTATAAATGTATGCCATTTTCCACATTGCGTCCACAGAATTTTATGCCAGGGAGAGAAGTTCTTATTATTACTATTATTTTTATTTTTTTTTACAATAAGGTTTTTCATTTTTCTGAAGATCAGGGGGCCTTTCCCCTCTTTGCACTACCTGTGGATGCCTATGCCTATGCATTTTTATATAAAGAGTGAATGAAAAAAATAATAGACACTTTAAAGAGTGCATTGAAAAAATAAAAGACATATTAAAGAGAAGTGTTTTTGTAGCAGCTGGTATCAGTAAGGCAAGTGCATATATTTTTTATCGTCTTCTCTCCGGACAATTGTGCTTATAACTGCAACAATTTTTATTCAATTGGCTTAAAACTTTCTGAGAATATTTTTAAGATGTTATACATTCGAAAGTGACGTTCGAAGTTGCGTCCGTGGCGTAGTTGGTTAAAGTGCGTGGACGCTATGTCAACGAACCTGGAGACCCGGGATCAAACCCCAGCAGCGACAGATTATTATTTGAATAAAAATGATTTTTCTGTACGGACCACCTCTCTGCAGACAATGGCAAACCTCAGAGAGTAATCAAAATGCCATGTAAAGCTTCTTGAGAATAAGAACATTCCGTTCATCGCCGTTCGTAGTCGGCGTTAAGCATGTAGGTCCGGTTCTCGGTTAATTGTGTACAAACTTAATAACACGCACAACACAATTGATCATAAGAAGCTAGGTCAAAATCCTTTCAAGGGGTGAAATGGCCAGTTATTTATTTTTATTTATTTTATACATTCGAAAAATGTAAAAAAATATTTTGATTTTTGGTCGCCGAAAAACTTTAGTAGGCCCTTAAATATATTGTTTTTTAATTTCAATATTTTTATATAAATTTTCTTTAAATGCGAAAGTTTTATTTTCAAATAGTAAATATTTGATATATATATATATATATATATATATAGATATTTAAAAAAAATTCGTGCATAATTTTAATATATTTTTTATTCATTATATTTAAATAATTTAATATTTGATTTAATTAAAAAAAGTATTTAAATAAATTTTAAATATTTACGTAGTCGATTTATGCAAATGCGTTATTGATGTAAAAATGTCTCGCTTTTTGGATAAATGAAAAAAGTTTTTGGATAAATTTAATATTTTTTTCTGCTAATTTACAATATACAAGAAGACGGACGGACATAGGGAGAAAAATGATTAATATAATAAATAATAATAAAAGAAATAGCTTGCGGTATATAGTGTTTTTATGTATAGTAGATATATTTTTAAGTTGAGGACAACTGAACATTCGTTTGCGGCAAATACAAATCGCAAACGAAGTGTAGTTGATGAATTTTTCAGTTGCGGTAAACGAACAATTTCTTTGCATGTACGTTTGGCATGGTTTTTTTTTTTTGTTTTTTTAGTCATGCAACATAGTTTTTTGCGAATGCTTGACTAAAACTTAAAGTTGATTTCAAATTTTTTTAGATAACACATAGTACACGTCCACAAAAAGAGAACATTTGAAGAATCCAAAAACAGGTTTAACATTTTAAAAAAAAAAAAGTTTATAGAAGTTTATACTGAAATAATCGTATATAAATTAATAAAAATAAAAAAAGTTATTGCACTCTCACCAGGGAATGAACCCGCACTCATTTCAAATTATGAAATGTTTTTATATCAAATATTATACAGCTCTACTAATTTTTCTCAAAGGAACATACATATACAAAAAATATTCTAAACTTAAGTCTATTTCAGAATGAAATAATTGAAACTAAAATAATCAAAGGCCGCCGTGTATAGGCCGCACTGCATCAGCTACATTTTTTAACGATGTTTTCCAAAAATTATTGCTAATTACCTTTACAAACTGAATCTTCAACTGATGGCTAAGTAGCAGAATTTTGGCAAAATATCGGATCATCCAAGACGTGCCTGCAAATCGTAACGAATTCAATATATTTTACTATTTGACATCACTGATGCTGCCATGAACTCAAGTCTCTTCAAATACAATTGTACTCAAGATACTTAAATCATATAACTCATCCGATCGTTAAGGCATCCCATCTGTTTGTTGAAATTAAAAATTTTCTTCAAATAACACTCAATTCAAAATAATGCAGCAGTTTGGTATGTTATCTATTGGTATCGAATGCATACTTTTCAAAATGTAAACAGAAAATGCTGAAGCGCCAGAAGTTGCCTAGTCATTGGTGGGCACGAATCCCCAGGGTGCTTAGTAAGACTGCGAGTAAAATATATCTTTTATTTTTACAAAATTTGTATTGGAAAAAGATTAAAACCTTATCAAATCAGCTCAGATTGTGAACTCTATTTTTTACAAATTTTTATCATTACTTTTTTTATAATCCGCCTTACCTTTTTCCGAATTATTTTCTAACATTTTTAAAATATCACTTTCATTTTCGTTAGCTAGAAAGATTTCCAAATTGGCGAAACGAACTAATTTATTTACTACTTCGCAGAAGAAATATTTTTCTAAACAAATTTTAGACGTTTTGTTTATTTTTCTTGTATAACAAAAAATCTCTTTATAAACAGCGTCAACAAAAGCAACAATCAACAAATAGAGCAACAACAACAAAAACAACAACAACAGTAACTAAGACAACACATTTTTATGTGGGAAGCTCCATACAGGATACTTAGGCGTCTTGCTGGTTCTTACGGCAGACAGAAGTGCTATTCTAGGCAGCTGGTGTTCCCCATGGTTCTCATGCGTTAGCCTTGTTTGAGTGTGATTTTCAGCGTGTGTGTGTGTGTGTGTGTGTGTGTGTGTGTGTGTATGTAAGCGTATGTGGCTCCAGTGTTGAAATTAGGTGTAAGAATTTATTTATTTTGAGGCGCTTTCAGTGGCGTTTGTTTATCCGAAGGGGGTCGCAACTATGGCAACCAGCTACTCGTTGCTGTTTTTTATATCGTTGTTTTTTTTTTGTGTCTTATTATTTTGTTATTTTAATACAATTTCTGCTAATGATATGTGCTCTATATTCCCACACATCTTTCATAGTTTACAACAAATTTGTATTCTATGTTATTTCACACTAATTTTTAGAAATAAGTGCGTTTTTTTTTTAATAGACAGTCTTTTAATAGCAACCAAGTATTTGGAGTATTTTCTTAAATATACTCATATATATGTGGTAATAAGCATATGAAGGTCCTGGAAAAAATAAAACAAAATTTGGACGCTCATTTTAAAGTAATTTTTGGTTATTTTAATATACGTCAGGGACAATAGGCCTTATTTAACACTGTTTTCTCTCGTTTAGATTGAAATGAAGGTTTCGGAGTTAGTTATAAGGTTGAAAAAGAAACAAGTTAAGAAACACATTAATATTCAACTGGAAAAAATTGCCTAAGAAATTAATGCTTTCAATTTTAAATGTGATAATATGAAAAATTCGAATTGGGTCATTCCATATGAAAACGTCTAATGGGTGAGCAGCATAGTTTCCGATTTTGATAAAAAAATTTATATATAATCTAATGGGTGCCTAACTTAGGATCGGCACCCCCATATGAACACCGTTTCAATATTATTTGCATCTTAGAAAATGTGAGTCTTATATGAATATGAAATTATCTCATCTTTACAATTAGTACGGTACGGTAAGCCATTGAAAATTTGATAAAATTTGTTGATTTTTTAAATACTGCATTAGATCCTGTGCCGACACTATTAGTTAGGGGCCGCTGATTTTTTTCAGCCATGTATTAATTGCACACTAGATTAGAAATTTATAGTTTTAAGTTTCTGGACCATCATATTCTTAAAGAAAAAAAAAAGAGTTGGCTGCGTCGTGGATACACTCGTAGGTTTTGACGTGACGGTGTTTCTTTATACTCCCTTTCCTAGTTTGGAAAGGTGTGTTTTAGGTGGGTCTTAATTTTTGTCCTAATCCATATCCTATTGTAATTCATCCTTTTCCTTTTCTGGTTTCATAGTCCGATTCCATTGTTTAATTTTTTCGTTTGTGAGCAGTGTTTGTTGCCACGAAAAAAACTGTTGAAATCACATCTTACTAGATTTTTGTTTTTGTTTTAGTTTTTGTTTTTGTTTTTGTTTTTGTTGTTGTTGTTGATGTTGATGTTGATGTTGATGTTGATGTTGATGTTGATGTTGATGTTGATGTTGATGTTGATGTTGATGTTGATGCTGGTGTTGTTGATGTTGGTGTTGATGTTGATGTTGATGTTGATGTTGATGTTGATGTTGATGTTGGTGTTAATGTTGATGTTGATGTTGTTGATGTTGTTGATGTTGATGTTGATGTTGATGTTGATGTTGATGTTGATGTTGATGTTGATGTTGATGTTGATGTTGATGTTGATGTTGATGTTGATGTTGATGTTGATGTTGATGTTGATGTTGATGTTGATGTTGATGTTGATGTTGATGTTGATGTTGATGTTGATGTTGATGTTGATGTTGATGTTGATGTTGATGTTGATGTTGATGTTGATGTTGATGTTGGTGTTGATGTTGGTGTTGCTGTTGGTGTTGGTGTTGGTGTTGGTGTTGGTGTTGGTGTTGGTGTTGGTGTTGGTGTTGGTGTTGGTGTTGGTGTTGGTGTTGGTGTTGGTGTTGGTGTTGGTGTTGGTGTTGGTGTTGGTGTTGATGTTGGTGTTGGTGTTGGTGTTGGTGTTGGTGTTGGTGTTGGTGTTGGTGTTGGTGTTGGTGTTGGTGTTGGTGTTGGTGTTGGTGTTGGTGTTGGTGTTGGTGTTAGTGTTGGTGTTGGTGTTGGTGTTGGTGTTGGTGTTGGTGTTGGTGTTGGTGTTGGTGTTGGTGTTGGTGTTGGTGTTAGTGTTGGTGTTGGTGTTGGTGTTGGTGTTCGTTTTGGTGTTGGTGTTCGTTTTGGTGTTAGTGTTGGTGTTGGTGTTGCTTTTGCTTTGGTTTTATTTGCTTCTCCATGGTTTATGCTTTTCCTTGATTCGTTAACTTTGCCTTAGCTGCATGCAAATAATCCAGCAAGTGATGCATGGCAGTTCCCTGAGGCGACTCATGACGCCGTAATTTTTTTTTATTTTTATCATGCGTCCGAAGACCTCACCTTCATTTTCGTTCCTTTCAATTTACCTTTGCACCAGTAGTCACAGAGTTAAAATTCCATGCAACTTTTTTCATGGCTGTAGCATTTTTACTGCATGATGTAGTTTCCACCCTGAAATCATTTTGTAATTTAGTAGCGAGGCGTACTATGCTGTCGTAAAACAAAATTTAACGCAGCACGTCTCCCGAGTGAGTAATAATTCCATGCAACGATATTACATTTATGTTACATAAGCTGCTATATTCAGGACCTGGTGACGACTAAATGTTTTTTTTTTTTTATTTTTATCGTAAGGCCAAGTATAAATCCTTCATTTTTTATTTCGAAGCATTTATCATAGTTTATACACTCAACGAGTAAAAATTCAATGCAACGCCACTGCATGAATGTTGCATTGTCGATCTTTGAGCGGCTCTCTCTGTGTCCCCATGACGTCAGAATTTCTTTGTCTAATTGTGTTGTAAGGACTTAGAATAGGTCTTTATTGGTGTATCATATTTTTAATCCTAATACTCAGCTAGTAATAATTCCATGTAACAAATTTTCAGTTGCGTTGCTTATGCCGCTCCCACCGCGTCCCGATGACGTTTTGAATTTTTGTTTTATTTTTATAATGAAGTCAAAGAATTACACTTTACGGTCGTACCATTTTTTTAATCATAGTATAAGAGCTATGAGAGTATAAGAGAACAGTGAGTAACAATTCAATGGAACGCCGATGAATTGTAAAAAAATGCATTTTGCAACTTTTTTGGAAACCTGCGCAGTAAAACGTAACTTCGTCACGCCAAAAGCTTTGTTAAAAGAAAAAAAAGAAGAAATTAATGAAAATGTCAAAAAACTACTTCAACTTCTAAAACGGACATGTGGTGGACCTCAAAAAAATCTGAAACTAAGGAAATAAAGTCCCCAGTTTTATCTTACATGCTTCTTAGTTTGGTTCTGTTATTTTCACTTTTCATAAAGATATAATTTTTTGACTCAGATTTGACTCACATCTTCTGAGATGCGAACAAAATTACAATGGTACTTATATATGTCGTAAAAAAAAGTTGTAGCCTACTTAAGGACACTATGAATATCACTCAATTTTGGATTTCGAATGGATGCCGATCCGAAGTTAGGCAACTAAAAAAATAAATTACTACGGTTTGTAGTATTAGATACCAATTTTTTTATCAAAATCAGAAACTATGCAGCTCACCCATTACACGTTTTCATATGAAATAACCTGATATCAAAATTTCCTAAAAACAATCCCAAAATTTTACTTCCAAATAAAGTTATTTGAAAGCACGCAATATCTCATCATGATTTATTATTCTATAACTTTTTGTTGTCGCTGATCACAAATTTGAAGTCTAAATTAACATATTCCTAAATCGATGATGTCAGATCCATATGGGCATTTCCACAGAAAAGTACACCGGCACCAAAAAATAAAAAATTAATAAAACCAAAATTTAAATATGATTTCATATAAAATAACTGTTGAATTTTTATTATTTTAAGCAATTTGCAGCTTAACTCGGTTGTCATGATAAGGTAACTGATTGCAATTTGCTCTATATCTTTTTCGCGGAGAGCAACTTTAAATAGCCTTTTATCTTTAATATTTACTACTTTAAGAGAGTAAAAAGAAGTGTTGTACTCAAAACACAAAATGTGATTTATAACAAGAACTAACTTAAAAAAATGTAAAGAGAGCAAAGTAAGATCAATTAACGGTAATTTTTTAATTTGCTTTCTTTGATATTCTTCTGTTACGTGCGCTACTCAAAAACGTAATTTTTTTATCATTATTTCTGCGTTGTCAGGTGCAAGTGACTAAAAATTATAACTTAAAGCAAATTTAGTCTATACAATTTAAAAAAATTTTTTTTTTTGCTAATGAACCAGAAAATAGTTTTTTTTTTTAATTTCAAAGTTTGTATCGTAACGTCACCGTAAGTGCGACCACTTGTAAAATAAAAGATTTTAATTATGTATTAAATAATGTAATGTAATTAATTAATCGAGAACACATCAATGGAGTTAGATAATGTATATTTCTACAGAGCAGATAAGAGTTTTCTCTTTGGTTGAGTGAGAAATGGAAGGAAGTGCCGAATATCTCTGGTATCCAAAAACTTCATTGCATATCATCTGACAAAAATTTAAAAATAAAAGCAATTCGAACCACACTTTCTTCAAAAATAAATATTTTTTAAAATACAGTAAACCCCCGGTAATCCGGCCCCTGTCTAATCTGGCACCCCCTGTAATCCAACATGTCTATCATTATTGAATATTTTTTTGACAATCTTCACTAATTTACTTGTATTGATTGGTTCATATTATGATTTTTATTCATAATTTTTGATTTTTTTTAATATGTACATTTGCTAGTACGCAATTATTTCATAATGTAAAGTTATTATTTTTTGTTAATTCTATAGCATTAATGACGTTAATTTTATAATAAAACTTAAGCTCTCTATTGTGTTGTCTAATTTATTAAATTTGACATTCATAATGAAGTATGATTTGTACTTCAGAGTATAAAATATAGAATGTTATCATTGGATCTGTAATTTTTCGGATTACAGGGTAGTATTTTGTAAAAAATCCGCACTTTAGAGGGTCTTAGGCAGAACTATGTATATCATCCGCCAAACTCGATAGTTCAACACTGCTCTGCAAAACGTTTATCGGATTACCAGGGGTCCACTGTAATAGAAATAAAATTTTTAGACAACTGCTTTTTAATTTCAAATTACACTGTTCTACAAATATTATTTAATTTACAAGAGCTCCATTTAAAATTCTGTAAATGCAGAAAGTCATCCTATATTAGCACTTAATGAAAAATATGCGTGGGATGTCAGTGTTATTAATGACCCGAATCAAAATGTACGTTTTTTTTTATATATAATAGAATCCTTAAATCAAAATAATATGAAGAATTTATTGATTATCTTATAATGGAAAAATACGTTACGTAACGTGTGTATCGTAACAATCATATTTTGGTTTAAATAAAAATAACTAAAGAAGATTTTTCAACGAAACCATTACAAATATATAGCTACATGATTCCAGAATATATTAAAAAAAAATTCATAAAAAAAAGCGTGCATACTTCGCAGATTTTTTCGTTTTTATTGATGCAGACAAAAACCACTTCTATTTTTTGTTACGTAACGCGCCCTTTTTTGTTTGCTTATATCTTTGGACCACTATTTCGATCACTTCCATCTCTTTCACTTATTAAAGTGCTACTAGATTGCTATCCAAAAATAGCAACGGGACATAAAAAATTTAAATTTTTCTTTGCTTTTTCTTAATTAATAGCAACATGAAAGGCGTACGAACGTTACGTGCGCGACTATGGAAATGCCCATATGTGTCTGATATTTGTCACATGACAACATAATCTGTAAAAATTGTATAGAAAAAAAAATCTGTTAAATTCTAAAATTGGACCAAACGACTGTATTTTCTTTTTCACAGACCAAAATTATATAAAAGCTTTTTTCTCTCCAGGGATTCCTTACATGAAATAAAAGGTGCATTTGTAAACGAAAATCTGTATTTGCAGGAACACAGAAAGATCCAACTGGTCACTTTCAAAAGATCATAGATATGATTCAACCACCGATTCAAGCGCTGACTCAATAATTATTGATTTAGCTAACACCTCGTCAACTGCACGCAGTTATATTGATGGAGAATTCAGGAATCCGCCTGCAGTCGATGCCTCCACTGCTTCATACATTGGTTCAACCAACACATCGAACTCTTTTGCTGGGCCACAACTACGTAGATTGAGTCTCTACTATCACAACGTAAGTGGTCTTCGCACAAAGACCAACACATTGTTTTCTTCAGCATCTTCACATGAATTCGACGTCATTGCTCTCACTGAGACATGGTTGACATCTCATTTTTTGTCAACGGAACTTTTCGACTCCTATTATGATGTTCACCGCAGAGATCGAGTGTTACGTTCAGGTGTCACCAGGGGCGGTGGAGTTCTAATTGCAGTTGCCTCTGTACTTAGAAGCAGAGAAATTCTTTTACCGAGAAACTTCGAACACATTGAGCAAATCTGTGTTGCTGTGTCGCTCAACGCGGATTGCCTGCAGAATATCACAGAAATAGTTTTTATTTTAAGCTATATACCGCCTAATAGTGATATTAACTTGTATAAAGATCACTTATTCAATATAGATTTTATCATGAATTCGCTTCTTTCTTATCAAACGCCATGCATTTTGGGGGACTTTAATTTGGGAAATATCGAATGGAAATTATGCGATAGTAATAAAATTTTAATACCTTTTCATATAAAAACCGAAATTGAGCTATGTCTCTGCGATTCCATCTACGCACTTGGTCTTTTCCAAATTAATTCTCTCAAAAATGATATAAATCGAATCCTAGACTTGATTTTTATTAATAATGATACGAAATATGAGATTTTTAAATGTGACATTGCTTTAACTTCAAAATCTGTTCATCACAAAGCAATCATGCTAACTTTTATTACTTATGAATTTACGAACAACTCGAACAACAAGTGGAGAATGTTAGTGCCGCGTACAATTTTCATAAAGCAAATATTAACTCTTTAAATAATTATTTCAATTCCATCGACTAGAACTCCGTAATCGGTTCATTAAATTTAAGCAACATGTATAATACTTTTAAGATTATTCTGAAACAAAGTTTTGATTTATACGTTCCTTTGAAATCTTCTAGAAAGAATTATAAATTGCCTTGGTACAATCACAGATTGTCTCAACTCAAAAACTTGAGAAACAAGGCTCATAAAAGATTCAAACATACGAATTCTGATACTGATAGACTTTCATTTATACAATTCAGGCGTGAGTTTGACTTTCTATCCAACTTTTTATATAAAAAATACATTGGTTTAATGGAGAAAAATATAAAGTACAACCCTAAGTCATTCTGGATATTTTTAAACGAAAAACGAAAAAGTTCGGGATTTCCTAAATCGATGGAATTCAAAGGTGCTTTCGCGAATAATAACCAAGAAATTTGTGAATTATTTGCAAAGTTTTTTGGATCAGTCTTTGATAATAATAATAACCAGGCTTCTGTCTCTAATAATTGTTCTAATGTTCCTGAAATTTTAAATATTAGTAACATGGAGATTACTGAAAGTGAAGTTTTTAAAGCTCTTAATAGCTTAGATAGTACTAAGGGTAGTGGATACGATCTATTGCCACCTTTAATTCTGAAATCTTGCGCAAGCTCTCTTTGTACGGCGTTAACAGTAATTTTTAATAAGTCCCTCTCAAGCGGAATCTTCTTAGATGAGTGGAAATTAGCCTTTATCTCCCCAATTTTTAAATCTGGCCAAAAATTTCTTATTGAAAACTACAGACCGATAGTTAAACTTTCAGCCATACCAAAACTATTAGACAAGTTAATTGCCGCAAAACTTTTTTCTGAAGTAAAATATTGTATCTCGCCCGATCAGCATGGATTTTTTGCTGGTAGATCCACGAGCACAAACTTAGCTATTTTTTCAAATTTTTGTATGAATGCCATTGCAAAGGGCTTTCAAGTAGACGTTCTTTACACTGACTTTGTTAAAGCTTTCGACAGCTTGTGTCACAATTTACTGATTTCTAAACTGAATAAGCTAGGATTTCACTCTAATTTTTTACAATGGATGTTCTCTTACATCACAAACAGAAAATTATTCGTTAAGATCGATACCTGTTATTCTAGCATGGTTCAAGTTACCTCTGGTGTGCCACAGGGAAGCCATTTAGGGCCATTTTTGTTCATATTATATATAAACGATATTCCTAAGAGTTTTAAATTCTGCAGAAGTTTGCTGTATGCTGATGACTTAAAAATGTTTTCAATTATAAAAAATACCTTGGATTGCTATAAATTTCAGACTGATATTAACATCTTACTTTTATGGTGTGAGGTTAATGGCTTAAAGCTCAATTTCTCCAAATGTCACATTTTAACTTTTTGTCGCAAAAATGACTTCATTAGTAACGAATATTCATATGATGCTGTCAGCTTCTTTCAAAGATCATCCGTTGTTAAGGATCTTGGTGGCATTTACTTCGATCCCAATCTCTCATTCAAAACTCATAGAGATTATGTAATATCCAAGGCTAATTCAAAGCTAGGTTTTGTCAAAAGAAATTCAAAGGAGTTCATGGACCCTTATACGGTCAAATCTATTTTTTTGAGCTTAGTCAGATCAATATTAGAATACTCATGCATTATTTGGAGCCCATCGTATTCTGCAGATGTTAACAGAGTAGAGAAAGTTCAAAAGAGGTTTTCTCGTTTCGCTCTGCGTAATATGTACACATATCAAGAAATGCCTACATATGATATTCGCTATAAACTGCTTGGACTCCAATCGTTGGAGCTTAGAAGAAATAGTTTTTCTATTTTATTTATTAAAGACATTTTAGATGGTAAAATCCAAAGCCCTGAATTGTTGCAACTTATACCTTTGTACGCACCAACAAGAGGACTTAGGGAAAGACCTTTATTTTATATTTTTCCCCACAAAACTAATTATAGCCAGAACGAGGTTATCTCTAAATGTTTATACCTATGTAATTCTGTTGCCGGTCAATTAGATTTCAGTATGAATATTTAAGAATTTATTACTAAATTTGCTAAACTATGTTTAATATGTTAGATTAAGTAAGATTAAGAATTATATCTGTGAGGGCAATGTCCCAGTAGATGAATGAATAAATAAATGTTTGTCTATGGCCCTCTCTCATTTCAAGTTGATGTAAATTTTACTTTGACATACAAACATTTTATAAAAAAAAAAAATGTTGACAATTCTATCGTTAATTTTTTTCTTCCCAAGCCCTTATAAGACAAGTAAGATAAGTCCTTATAAAACAAATGCTTAACATATTTCAGATAGTTTTAGAAAAATGCTTTTTCTAATGTTTTTAGATTTTTTTCTTTATTTATAATATAATTTATAATAAAATTAACAAAAAAAAGTATTGCAACACATAATTTACTGCGTTACTGAAATAAAATTGCTTATAACTTTTATAAGGTAAAAAAATTAATTTTTGTTTTTTTTTTTATTTAAAATTCAATAAATAAATATTTTCATATAAAGCTTTGACTCATTTTTGTTTTTATAAAAAATTTTACCATAAGCATTTTTACGCCATATAACGAAATAGAAAAAATAAATAAAAAAAAAGCGGACAAACCAACGAACTTGAGAACCTCCTCCTTTTTGAAGTCGGTTAATAACAGAACTAATTTGTCACATGAAAATAAAAGAAAACATAGGTTTCGGTGTCTTTTTTATGCATTATCGTTAAAATACTTGAACAGTTCCGACGGTATTTAACACAGTGTCGGTGAAAATTTATTGCTTTGTAGCCCGCCGAGAAGGCATCAGTGCGTTTTTCCTTATTTGACAAGTCAGCTCAAAACACACACAAGCACACAGTATAATCTCCCATACGTACCCACACACACACGCACACATACGTAAGAGTCGAGAGGAAAACTCCGTTTTATTTCTTTTACTTTCGCTCATTTATTTTCATATAAAGACGGAGATGATTGCGTTCATAGCATCTCATCAAATGTGCCTCTAATGGCAGTAGCAGCAGCCGTAACAAAAACAACAACATCCACTTGAAAATGCTTTATGGCCGCCAACGCAGCCACTCGCTCTGCTGCTGTATTTTATTCGAATAAAAATGAGAAAATGTGCGCAACCCACCGCATAGAGCGAAAATGACTCTATTTTTACTTTGTTCCAGTCATGCTCTCATTTAATGCAGCCATGTTTATTTATGATGTAAACAAAACATTAAAGTCAAGAGAATAGACAACAATGCTTCCCCTATAAAGAAACTGGCGGCAGAGTCGAGAGCTACCTGTGCGCTGCTACAGTACTGCTCTTGTAAAGCAGCCGAAAAAACGACTCAAGTCTAAAAACGTCGCAGTTCTGTTGCGCTCTTGTGCTCACAATAAATCAGCACGGCTACGCACACATCTAAGAACAAGGTATTCCCTCAATTGCCATCACAGCATGCTTTATGACCTAGTGCTATCTCCTTCCGTTATTTGCTGTACTAAGGGCAGCTGTTGTGCTCACACAATGTTTTATGGCCGCCGATGATGCTTTATTACAAACGCGTGCCATTGATATACGAGTTGCTCTGTGCGCACTCAATTGAGCTCCTTGCATGGCCGCTATAAAGAGCAAAAACTTGTTTCGAGAGAGACCATGTGGAGCAGCTGTTTTCTTATAAACATATGTTGCTGCTATAATTGTTGTAAGTAAAAACAGTTAAGCATTATGTTGAGAAAGAGAAGCCATTAAAGTACATTTGCAGAGAATTAAAATTGCCAAGAATAAAGACTCCGCCTTATTTATGAGTTTTTAGGGAGATATTTTGAAAGAGAGTATTGATGCCAGTGTTGGTTAAAGGCTAATTTATGAATTGTAAAAAAAAAAATGCGGTTTTGAAAATAAATTATGATAAATAAAAATAACCTCTGTAATCATTTTGTTGAAGATTTCATTTTTTTAAGTGAAATAAGCTTTAAATTCAACGCTTCCCAGCACTATTGCTGTTGTTGGTCTTCAGAGTGTTGGGCGCGATTTATGAGCTCTTCTCTCTTTCTGTTCTCGCAAAACGAAAGCGAAAATAGTTTTCTGGTGCACGTGGTTTTCATTGAATAATCACTGATTGTCACCGCTCACAGTCCGCTCTAGGCACTACGGATGTTCTATCTCTCTGCTGCGTAGTTTTGTTTATGGGCGGTGTTTACACTGTAAATGAGTTTTATGAGAATTTATGGCTGTATCTTGTTTATGCGTGGAGTTATATTTTCTCTTCACATTACTTAAGAATCTTCATATGTTCAAAACGTAACCCAACATATTTACGTAAGAAGAAAACATAAGGATATCCTTTTAAATGAACAATTTAAATAAAGTTCAGTTCAGTATAGCAGCAGTTTTGTAAGCTTTGGTAAAACTGAGCTAAAATCATTTTTGTTATTGAAGCATCGACTATTTTAAAATTTTTAGCTAGTGGTTTAGAAGATCTGCGGAGAAGATCGCTTAGTAACTTGATTAAACTTATGTTGGGTCTAACACTTACGTTAGATAGAAATTCAAATATTTCTATGGCTTTCTGACATGGCTAGAACAGCCTGTGCGTACTTAACTTCTTTCCCACTAGTCTATTATTTCGAAATAATGTGGGCTTGACTAAATAGAATTAACACCTGAAAATCAAAGAATGAATTGAAATTTATTTTAAAGATCAACAAAAAGTAAAACATGTAATAAGTAGAAGCTTCAAACTGATAGTTCTACTTTTTTTATTATATTATCTGTGAAATTAGTGTTGAAAAATAATTTTAGAACCCTGCTCGAATTTTCATTCAAACTAATAAAGAAAGTTCAGCAAAAACATAAAGCGACGGTAAAAAAAAAAATTACGGAGGCTTCAAAAGCAAATTATAAAAAAGCAAAAGGGTTTTAAAGTAACCATTCAGAAGTCAAAATTATAAGAAACAACCAACCAATTAAGCGTGGCAAGCTTTAAGAATTTATCTCTACATAAGCTAAGATGCATAAGACCAACTGGTTCAGTTACAATTGAAATACAGTAGACTCTCACAAATTAGAACCACTTTGTTCCACAAGTGGGTCTTATTTCTGAAATGTTCTAATTTCTGGACTTTTTTTCACAGAAATTTAAAAGAATAGAATGAAACTGGTTAAAAAAAATGTATGTTAACACGAAAGAATTTTTATTTTTTAATAGTTATTTAATGCTTTTTTTAACATAAATCTCAATTTATATTCCCCAATTTATATTTATATCAATGAGCAAAGATCACTTCTGAATTTAATAAATAAAGAAACGTCCAGAAATTATAACCAGGTTCTAATTTCAGAGCGTTCAATATTGAAATGGCAGGTTCTAATTTATAAAAAGTTCGAATTTGTAAGAGTTCTAATTTGTGAAATTATACTGTATTTAACTTAAGTTTTCAACACTCAAAAAAATTTCTGCTCAAATTTAGTTGGGAGTCAAACAAAAAATAGGTATTGCTCAGAAGAAGTAATACATTAAACAAGGTTAGATTAAGACTCTGAATAAAACAATAAATAAAAACGTAGAAAAAACCCTTTAAAATAATTTTATTCTAATACCCACAGAACCATAGAGAAGATTTTGCGTAAGATTTTAATTTTTTACGTGACGAAGTTAAGTTTTACCGCGCAGGTTTCCAAAAAAGTGGAAAAATGCATTTTTTCAAAATTCAACGGCGTTGCATTGAATTGTTACTAGCTGAGTATAAGAGCTATGGCTAAAAACATGGTACGACCGTAAAGATTGATTTGTTGAATTTATTACGAAAACAAAACAAAAATTCAAAACGTTATCGGGAAGCGGTGGGAGCTGCTTAAACAACGCAACTAAAAATTTTTTACATGGAATTATTACTCGCTGAGTTTCAACGCTAGGATCAAAAATATGATACACCAATAAAATCCTCTTCTAAGGCCTCACACCAAAATTAGACAAACAATTTCTGACGTCATGGGGACACAGAGAGAGCCGCTCAAGGATCGACAATGCAACATTCGTCCAACGGCATTGTATTGAATTTTTACTCGATGAGTATAAAAACTAAGATAACTGTTTGAAAAGGAAAATGAAGGACTTATACTTGGCCTTACGACAAAAATAAAAAAAAAATTCTGAAGTCGTCATGAAGATAGCAGCTTATGTAACAGAAATGTAATAACGTTGCAAGGAATTATTGCACACTTAGGAGACGTGTTACGGTAAATTTTGATTTACGACAGCGAAGATGTGTTATTATGCCTCACAACTAAAATACATAAAATTCTTATCGTCATGATTTCAGGGTAGCAACCACATAATGGAGTAAAAATGCTACAACCATGAAAAAACCTTGTATGGAGGAACGAAAATGAAGGTGAGGACTTCGAACACATGATAAAACTACAAACAAAAAAAATACACCGCGTCATGAGGCCCTTCAGCGAACCGCTTAATGTGATGCATATGCATCACTTTTGCTGGATTAATTGCATGTACCTAAGGCAAAGTTGATGCACTAAGAAAAAGCACAACCCATGGAGATGCAAATAAATAAAATCCAAAAGCAAAAATAATAACAACATCAACATTAAAATTAACATTAACATTAACATTAACATTATCATTATCATTAACATTAACATTAACATTAACATTAACATTAACATTAACATTAACATTAACATTAACATTAACATTAACATTAACATTAACATTAACATTAACATTAACATTAACATTAACATTAACATTAACATTAACATTAACATTAACATTAACATTAACATTAACATTAACATTAACATTAACATTAACATTAACATTAACATTAACATTAACATTAACATTAACATTAACATTAACATTAACATTAACATTAACATTAACATTATCATTAACATAAACACTAACATTAACATTAACATTAACATTAACATTAACATTAACATTAACATTAACATTAACATTAACATTAACATTAACATTAACATTAACATTAACATTAACATTAACATTAACATTAACATTAACATTAACATTAACATTAACATTAACATTAACATTAACATTAACATTAACATTAACATTAACATTAACATTAACATTAACATTAACATTAACATTAACATTAACATTAACATTAACATTAACATTAACATTAACATTAACATTAACATTAACATTAACATTAACATTAACATTAACATTAACATTAACATTAACATTAACATTAACATTAACATTAACATTAACACTAACATTAACATTAACATTAACATTAACATTAACATTAACATTAACATTAACATTAACATTAACATTAACATTAACATTAACATTAACATTAACATTAACATTAACATTAATATTAACATTAACATTAACATTAACATTAACATTAACATTAACATTAACATTAACATTAACATTAACATTAACATTAACATTAACATTAACATTAACAATAACATTAACATTAACAATAACATTAACATTAACATTAACATTAACATTAACATTAACATTAACATTAACATTAACATTAACATTAACATTAACATTAACATTAACATTAACATTAACATTAACATTAACATTAACATTAACATTAACATTAACATTAACATTAACATTAACATTAACATTAACATTAACATTAACATTAACATTAACACTAACATTAACATTAACATTAACATTAACATTAACATTAACATAAACATCATCATCAAAATAACACAATGAAACCGGACTATGAAACAGGAAAAGGACTATGACATGAATTAGGATATGTATTATGAGAAAATAAGGACACACCTAAAACACACCTTTCAAAACTATGAAATGGATTTGGTATATGTGATTATTAATATAAGAATTTGGTCATGGATTAAAACAAGAGTTTGGACATGAAATAGGAGTATAAAGAAGCACCGTCACGTCAAAACCTACGGGTGTGTCCTCGTCACAGCCAACTCTTTTTATATCTCGATGTTCTTTTAGAGTTTCTGTCCAAAACTTTCTGGACAACGTTTGGCTTTAGCCCTTTCTCCTTTTTAACTTTTCAGACAAATGCCTCAGAGCATTGTACTCAGATACTTTTCTAAACGATACATTACGATTTTTTCTTAAAAGAGTTGTTATCTTCTTTACAATATTGGGTTATCATAACCTTTTCTTGCCACTCTCTTGGTTTCTACTGACAGTCAGACGTTCACCAAAGTTGGTGTGGTCTACATATGTATGTCATTTTCATGTAAAATTTATATACGCGACTGTTGTAGGGTTAATTGCTAAGAAGTTGCTATCAATAAAAAAAAAACGAAGTGGCCATTTCAGCCCCTTGACTTAGACCGAGCTTCTTACGAACAAATTGTGTTGTGCGGTGCTATTAAATGTTTGAATACAAATGACCTATAACTGGACCGACTAGTTTTATGTCGACTCCGAATGCTGTTCTCAAGTCACTTTACATGGCATTAGTTACTCTCTTAAGCTAACCATTGTCTGCATTTTCTGTGACAATTGAGCTTCGAACTTCCGACCTCGAGGCTGACAAATTGTGGCAGTTCGTGAATAATTTGGCATAATTATAGAACTTGATTTTGATGATTTTTCAAAAATCTATATTTTTATTGAATTAAATCTATTTACTTAAAACTCTTAAAAAAAAAGAACACTATTAAAAATAATATTCTTCTTTCAATATACGAATGCACCCAATTTGAAAAATAAAACTATTGCGCTCCAGCTTTAAACTTTAATATTGTACAAGTGCTTTTCAAAGCTTGGGAGAAAAAAAATTTAAGGAATTTTGTGAGAATTTGCTTTAAAATCTTTCAACATGTAGTTGTAGAAAATTTTGAAATGACAGCGCCATTTTTTCATTTCTTGGCGTCGTTTCACACTTGAATCATGCTGATCATTATCTACTCAACTTCACGTTGCTGCCATTTATACCTCCTACCATGGACAATTAATCAAAATTGCCTTGGTGTGCAGTCAAACACTTTCCAACACTGTGTCAGGATACAGTGGAACAACACGACGAAGAATTGTCGTTAACTTAAGTGTTCAATTAATTAATATCGCATTAAACAGCCGCCAAGCTGAGAAAAGCCATTAAGAGTAACAAAGTTTGTCACTCTGTTTGTGTATGTGTGGGTATGTGTGTGAGTGAGCGTGTTACACTTATACACACTCTTACTCAAACAATTCATGTGCGTGTGCTTTGCGGTCCAGCAACTTTGCTCCTTATGGTCGGTTGGTTGGTTGGTTGGTTGGTTGGTCGGTTGCTGCAAAACACCGCGTGCTCCCTGGTGGAAACTTCATCCATCTTGGGAACAGCAAACAAACTTTACATGAAACTATTTTTTTTTTTTTTTTGTTACTTTTGTTCACTTTAAGGTATCCTTCACACCCTGCAACTCATACACAACATAAGATTGATTAGTTTTCGTTCGCTGTTGGAGCTGGTTATGGCTCAGTTTTCGGTTTTTTTTTTACTCCTTTTTTGAGTTTTAAGGTTGTTGCACATTTTTCTTGATCATGTTTCGTTGGTTTTTTTTTTAATGCAAACGCCATTTATTAAGTTTGCTGGCTGGTTGTAATGCGGCAACACTTTGTCAATGTCCATGTTCATGTGCATGTCCGTCCGATCGCACTCACCTACCTACCGCAGTATTCGTACTGAAACATTATATATTTGCACAAAATATATTATTAATTATTACAAGTAATTGTTGTTTTTTTTTCAATGATAATCGAGTGTTGCATCGTTACTAAATAAAAAGTTTTAAGCAGAAAATAAAGATCAGTAAAAATCTACACATTTTTCTCTAGAAAAATGAAACCTTAAAAATCTTTGCTGATGTTATTTAAGACTTTACAAGACTTTTTGGACTTTTTGGTTTTGTTTGATGCTCAACAAATTAAAAATACAAATAAATATACATGTTTTAATGCAACAACCATGATTTATGATTATCAACTGTGAGCAACTAAGTGTGATTGTGTGGGTGCAGACAAAATTTATTTTAATTATAAACAAAACAAGAGCTACGCAAGCTAATTAAGTGAATTTATATGAGCTCCCTAGAGCTCCAACGCCAGCATCCAACTCGGGCTTCGCTACAACTATCTTTCCAACAACTAAAACAAAAAAGAAAAAAAAAAATAACCGAAAATAATAAAAAGCTCACCAAGTTGTACTATGAAGGCGTTGGTAGAGCTGCTGGCGCATGCTTTGCTTGCAGAATGGAAAACTTCTCATGTTTCCATTTTATTTTGTAAGAAGTGAAGAAAATTTTCGCCAAATTAGAAGAATGACACTTCAGAAAAAAAAATAAAAAACAATTGGAGCTAGCAGCCTGAATTTATGGAGTTACCGCGTGTGTCGACATACAGCGCCCTCTGGTGCTTGCATGCAAAACATGCATGCACAAACACTCTCTTAGAAACACCAAGTAGGAAAGTCTGTGTGTGTGAGTGTGCGTGTATGTATGTGTGTTTGTGTGTGTGTTCCCTTTGGCGAAAATGTGAAACCAGAAAACTTTCAAGATGCTTGCATTGAGTAGAAGTCCTTTGAAGTTAGAGAAACGCTGTACAAAGATGCATGGAAAGAACAATAGTAGTAGTCGCAGCAGCTCCCGAAACTCATAAGTTGTTACCCAATGTAGTTAGTACATGTTACTCGTATACATATAAGAAGTTTCCCATTAAAAGTAAATTTTTTTCAAAATTATTTTTTATACAGATATTTTTATTATTTTAGTCCATTAATGATGTTTTTTCATGCCACCTATGAAGATAAAAAAGTTTACAAAGTTACCGCCTTTTTCTAAAGCTTACCTCGAGTGGTTTTAAGTACCATCAACATTTATTTTTAGGTGGTCTCGAGATATAAAGCAAAGGAATGGGATAAGATTTTTGTATTTTCCCAATATAAGCGCGAAGTACTGTCCTGCAACTCCAAGAATTCGGCTTAAGGGGGGTAAGTTTACCCAGAATTTTTTTTTTTATTTCCAATTTCATTAAAATTTTTGCATTTTCTTAAAGCTCCAAGTCTCAAGAATATTTGATTAAAATTTCAAGTCGATATATCAAAGAATGACAAAGTTATAGCCTGGTGAGTGAACCGACTTTGAGAGCGCACCGTGCTGGCCTTTATTTTCAAACGCATTTTTCTCGAAACCATGTTTTCAAAGTCGGTGATCAAGATTTCTCGAAACTTCGTGAACCGATCGTTTTGATTTTTCAGGCTTATTTTTTATAATAATCTCGTACTAGTCAAAGGATCTTTTTTTCGTAGCTTCGTTCATTAGTTATAGGCAAAATAATGGCGAATTTTCGAAAATCGTTACTTTACGTTCGGAAGTCCGCCGTTTTGTGAAAAATCAATATTTTCAAAATCGGCTATGACAAGTACGAGTTTTAAGTATCTAGTTTAATAACATTTTTCATTTTTTTATTTCAGATGAATTTAGGAGAGCAATCTTGGTCACCGCATTTCACCTTTTGTCACAGTGCTCTATTTAAAATGCTGTATTAATATTAAATTTCTTTTAATAAAAAAAACTGATCGTACTCTTGAATGTGTATATTTTTAGGTATAAAACCCCTCATTTAAAAATATTCCTTAGGTTTCCTTAAAAATTCACAAACATGACCTTTTTTTTCGACCTCTGGATATATAGTTCCCTTTAACACCATAGACTTTTTCATCGACTAAAGTGGATCAAGTTTAATGTCAATTTATAATCAATCAAAACAAGTTGGGAATTTGAAACGGCAGGTGATATTGGGAGTTTACATGAACTGCAATCAATTATTTTGACTAATTTTCTTCATTAACATACTTGGCCTCGAGCTCAATTATTAGTCTCAATATATTTTTACTAATGTTGCTCAAGGATCCAACCGGAAATACTACCACAAAAGAAACTGGATTGAAAATTGCAGACACTCAACTTGCAAAGTTGTCTTCTAGATTGGGCTGAAGAAGTACATCAAATCATTCAGGATCACTGCATGCTACAGTCCTCATTAACGACATGAAAACTTTATTGGCCACAAAGTAAAAAGAAAATTTTGTCATAAGATTAAAAATGATTAAAAGCCTAGACGATCTAATTATCGACAAAAAAAAAAATAAAAGTCAATAAACTATTTTCTGACCAGAAGCCAAAGCCAGAGGTCAAATTTTAAGATATTTATATCTTCAGTATATATAAAAATAAGTTGCATTGTGTATGAAATTGATGTTCTTGGTAATGCGTGAACCGATTTTGTTTCTGGAAATTTCCCATCAAAGGTGGCGTCAATTTATTTTTTTGTGTAAATGGTCCTTGTATGTGTATTGGTTCATGAATTATAGGCATTTTAGTGAACTTATCAATAATACAGGTGTGAAAAAATACAGCTGCGAACATATGGTGTATATGGGGAAATATTTGCAAGGGCAATTAGAAATAAATGGAAAATAAAGTCTCACTTTAGTTTGCATTTGCGCGAAAACTATAGGCATAGTTAAAATTTTCCATACCCCCTTTAACGCCTACAAATTAATAAAAATGCTATATTTAAGACTTTTTTGGTCGTATTAGACTAAAATTTAGTAAATTAGTTACTGTCGGTAACTATACTAAAACTGGGCGTGGTCTAACTATATATAAACCCACTTTTTAGAAATCATTATTATTGCTGAGTTGAACATGTTTTGATAGTGGAACTTGATATGTAGACGTTATGAGCCCAAGAGGTAGTTATAATATATTTAAGTAAACATTAGACAAGGGGGAATTTGCCACACAGGCCAAATTTATGATATCGAATTGCTTTGGAACTAAATATGCAATAACTATGCAATAGACTCCTAAACTACTCATCCGATTAGCATGAAAATTTGTGTATAGAAGGTTTTTGGTACGGTGCGTGTTTGTGGGCTATCAATTTTTATCCACTTCGAACACCAGAGGGCGCTGTAATACAAATTTTTTACAAAATCGCATATTTTTAGTTGTCACATATGCAAATATTTACAATATATAAAATATTTCTTAAATTTAGTAAAATTTAAAAATTTTCGTTATTTTGACATCAAAAACATGAACATATCTTGAAAACTATGAAAAAGTTTACCACAATGATATATTTAATGCAACATCGTTGCTCAAAAATGAGAAAAAAAAATCAGAAATTTAATTTTGCGAATTTTGAGTCAAATATCTCCGCTGCTTTTATATATATTTTATTAAATTTTTTTTGTCTTAAAGCTTCATCAAAGTACTATAAAAACCTTATTGCCAAAATACCGTTAGTTGAGTATATATATTTTAAATATTTTTTTCAAAAAAGTTCTGAAATTTTGGAGTTTTCCTCAAAAAAAAAGGTTAAAATTTGTTTCTATTGTAAAACTAATTTAAATTCAAATTCGCAAATTTTCAATTTTATTTAAAAACTATAACATTTATAAGCAAAAATTGTTTCAATTTTACGCAAAAATTAAAAAATAATTTTTGTGATTAAAAAAACAAGGCCCCCCCTTGATTTTTTCGAACAAAATTTTTTTTTCAATATTGTATTTTTATATTTTTGAAAAAATACACAAGCTAACAAATTAATTTTTTAGAAAAAAATTATCTTAGTATCTCTTACCAATCAAAAGTTATAGCCAATAATCTTTATCCAAAATATATATACAAAAATCAAAACGCTGTCTATGTGATGGCTGGAAACTTCAAAATTACTGAGCCGATAGAGCTGAAATTTTGGCAGCACATTTTTTTCAAGTACGAGATGGTTTAAATTTCTGTCACACCCCCTTTTACCGCCCACAAATCAATAAAAATGCTATATATCAGATGACGTGGCGTCCGTGGCGTAGTTGGCTAAAGTGCGTGGCCGCTATGTCAACGAACTTTGGAGACCCAGGTTCGAACCCCAGCAGCGACAGAAAATTATTTGAATTAAAATAATTTTTCTGTACGGCCACCACCTCTCTGCAGACAATGGCAAACCTCAGAGAGTAATCAAAATGCCATGTAAAGCTTCTTGAGAACAAGAACATTCCGTTCATCGCCATTCGGAGTCGGCGTTAAACATGTAGGTCCGGTTCTCGGTCAATTGTGTACAAACTAAATAACACGCACAATAGGGCGTATCGAAAAATTTAGATCGTATTCAAATTTTTCTCAAAAGTTGCATGGGGTTGTCAAGATCACCCAAAAAAAATGTTAAAGAAAAAAAAGGATGTCTTCCTGCCCCGCAAGGACAAAGTTGTTTTTTGACGAAAACAGTAAAAGACCTCTTAGAATTTGAAATTCGAAAAAAATTGTAATTCGATACGCCCCAACGCACAACACAACTTGATCATAAGAAGCTAGGTCAAAGTCCTTTTAAGGGCTGAAATGGCCAGTTATTTATTTTTTTATTTTTTATTGATTTGTGGGCGGTAAAAAAGGGTGTGACAAATTCAAATCATCTCGTACTTGAAAAAATGTACTGCCAAAATTTCAGCTCTATCGGCTCAGTAATTTTGAAGTTTCCAGCCATCTCAGAGACAGCGTTTTGCTTTTTGTATATATAGATTATTGGCTATATCTTTTGATTGGTAAGAGATGCCAAGATAAAATTTGAAAATTTGCGAATTTGAATTTAAATTATTTTTACAAAAAAATCAAATTTTGAGCCTTTTTTGAGGAAAACTCCAAAATTTCAGACCTTTTTTGAAAAAAATATTTAAAATATATATACTCAACTAACGGTATTTTTGCAATAAGGTTTTCATAGTACTTTGATGGAGATTTAAGACAAAAAAAAATTTAACAAAATGTATACAAAAGCAGCGGAGATATTTGACTCGACAGTTGCAAAATTAAATTTCTGATTGTTTTTTTTTTTTCTCATTTTTGAGCATTAAATATATCATTGTAGTCAAATTTTTCATAGTTTTCAAGATATGTTCATGTTTTTGATGTGAAAATAACGGAAATTGTTTTTGTTTTACTCAATTTTAGAAATATTTAATATTTTGTAAATATTTCCATATGTAACCTAAGAAAACAAATAAAAATATGCGATTTTGTAAAAAATTTGTACTACAGCACCATCTGGTGTCCAAGGTGGTTCAAAGAAGATATTGTCAAAAAACTCATCGTATCTGAAAACTACTATACTGCTGTCATAAGGAAAAGTGCGGCATCTACCATGAAAATCAAAATCAGGTTTATTGCTTTTTCTTAAATATATGCTTTTATCTTTAAGAAAATAAAATGAAAATTGTGAATTTTTTGCTCAATTGCTAAATATTTTAACCTGAAGTGTCATAACCTCACAAATTAAAGCAATCATTCAAGCAAAAAAGGGGCATCTACACTGTCTGTTCCACAGTTTTTGCATTTTTAATAAAATTGGTAAAATATCATTAATGTTGAAAAAAAAAAACTGGATATTACTATGTTGAAGAACCAAATATTTATAACCATCCAAACCCTAGCCAGTGAAATTTTGATAAATTACTGTAAGTCGTTTATCTCAGAATATTGAAATATGTAGATGCCGCACTCTTCTTTATGACGGCAGTATATACCAATTTGCATTCTAATCGAATGAGCGGTTTTGGAGTTTTAGGTGGTTTTGCAAAAAATTTGTACTATAGTGCCCTCTGGTGTTCAAGGTGGATCAAAATTGATAGCCCACAAACACGCACCGTACCAAAAAACTTCTATATACAAATTTTCATGCTAATCGGATGAGTAGTTTAGGAGTCTATTGCATAGTTACAAACAAAAGCTCCTTTTTTATATATATAGAATTAGTACCCTTGTGCCAATATTATTCGAGATACAGTGTTTTTCAAATATTGTCAAACCCCATTTTATAATGACGCCTAGTTTCTTGGCCGTAATTTTTAATAATTGTGCCTACCCCTGTACAAAATTTCAGTGCTTTAGTGGCAATATTATTCGAGATATAGTGTGTTTCTAATATTGCCACACCCCTTTGTCGAATAACGCCCACTTTATCGGCAGTTATTTATAAGAATTGTGCCTACTCCGGTACAAAATTTCAGTACCCTAGTGTCAATACTATTCGAGATTCAATGTTTTTCTATCATAGTCACTCCCCTTTGTCAAATAACGCACACTTTATTGATCGTTATTTGTAATAATTGTGCCTATCCCTGTATTTTCACTGTAAATTTCAGTACCCTAATGTCAATATTAACTGAAATACCGTGGTTTTTCTAATAGTGAAACGCCCCTTTGTTGAATATTGCCCACTTTTTTAAAAATGGTCCTCCATGGTCTCTATCTGTTGACAAAAAAATTATGAAAATCAGGCAAGTGCTTTAGGAGTTATCGATGTACATACATACATACATTTAAAAAAAATAAAAAACAAACTAATGAACTTGAGAACATCCTCTAAAATACACCTCTTCTCTTCCTTTATAGTGTACTGAGCATAATTTTTAATTTTTTGCATGTGATTCTAACCGCTCAGAATTTACCTCACTGTTATACGTAAGGTAGCTCCCTCAGAAAGCAGCCCAACACAAAAAGTACGCGAAATAATTTCTTCATCCTTGTTGCGTGCTTCAATTAAATACGCTGCATGGAGGCTTAAATGACACCCACCAAATTAAAAATGCATAAATGACGCTATTTTTTTTGTTTTGAGAAGGATTTTTTGCTTGGCATGCAAAGCAAATTGGCGGGTGCGGCGACATTTAAGGGATGTGTCGGCGAATTAATTTCACAAAATAACGTGCAAAGAGTGGCAAATTGCTAACAAATGCCAAAATATGAAAAAATAAACCAACAAACACAGCAACGATTTTAAAAAAAAATTCAACAAAAACACCCCAACAAAGCGTATAAATTTAACAACATGTTGACAATTGTGAGCAATAGCGAAGTTAATCATTTTGACGCCATTATTTAGGAAAATGTCACAATTTGTTTGGTGTCAGTTTTATGAGACTTTAATATATATGTTATTTTTATTCAGTTGCACACACAATTAGCGCGTTAGTAAGGCGTAAACGAACAGACATGGAGGAATATAGAGGAATCAAGTGTCCTTGAAATCTAAGCTTATGTCTTTAGGTCTGAATAACTTCGAAGTTATGTGAAAGAACTTGTATTTTCTCTAACTCAAATATATCTATAAAAAAAATTCTGAAAATTTTTGGATTTCAGCAGCATCTGTAAACAATCACACGCAATAAGTTTGCGTTGTTTAAAGCATAAAATAAAAAAATTTAAGAAATTAAGTAGACATTACAGTATACAGAGCACTACAGCAGCTATTTTGCTGTACGTGGCTTATTTTATTTCCATTTTAATTTTTCTCCGACGAGCAACGCCATCTTCAGGCTTCTTTGCACGTAAAAGTGGGTAGTGGATGGAGTTCGCTCGCCAGCGCGAAGAACATCTTATTCGCCTTTTTAAAATGTCCAATAAAAATTGCCGACACATTCTGGCCATATTTCTTCGGAATCCCATATAAATCACGCGCTGTAATCCCTCATGCAATCGTCGTTGCCGACGCGGTGTTCGGTACCGACTTCGATGGGTCGCTTGGTTTTTTGGTCGACTTGTTCGTCCATGGCTGTTTCTCTTGATGGCTTAGGCAAGGCTTTGACGTTGTTTCCCAGTTGCACGGAGGCAACGTGCGTATCCTAGAAAAATAAAAAAAATATGTATAAAAAATCTAAAGAAAGAAGTGGAATGACAAAAGTAGCGCAATAACAGCATATCCTTCAAATTGTTGTTTTTGTCAGTCTTGTTTTATTTTATTTAATTTTTAGTTTATGCTGTGTAAAGTTTTGCCAAGTGTTTTCTATAAAATTCGTGCGAATTTTTCTTAAACATTAAAAATCGTGCCCACTTGAATACGATTCTGTGTTTGTGTGTGTATTTTTTTTTGTGGGTGGTTGCCAATGGGGTGGTTGGTTGGCTGTAGAGTGCTTGAATATGCGTGTGTACATAAATTTATGTACTCACAAGGAAGCAAGTGGAAAAAAATTGGTTTGAGCTGCTGAGTACTGTACGAGCTGAATACAAATGTTTTAAAATTAACTAGTTATATTCTTTATTATTCTAGTTAAATTCAAATAAGATTAAATTGGAAAAACTTTTATTAAGTGCTAATAAATGCGGGATTTAAGAACCTTTACATTTCTTTTAAACAATATATTATTTAAAAAATACTTGGTCGACATGGCAACTCTATGGTATTAACTATATAGGTGCTCCAGAGCTCAAGGAGTAATCTTCGAATACCAAACATTTTGGGGTTAACATGTAGGCACTTGAAAACATTTGGCTTGTCGTCGTTCTTTCCTAGATAAACTTATTAGAAAAGCCACCATAATAAACTTATTTGAGCGATTGAAATTCAGTTCAATTCATTAAAATATAATTGTGATTTGCTCTTCAGCAATATGATAACAAGTAACTAAGCTGTCAATACTTAGGCTGCCTTTTAAGTCTTCGCCTCGGCAACACTAACCATTAGCGGATGAATTTTGACAGTTCCATTCGAAAATTTTACAATTTCTAGCATAAACTAACCCACAAGGCTTTGGTGTATGTACACTTATTGTGTTGTTTACAGTGGTTTGAAAATTGTAAAATAAATATAACACGTGAACATTTTCGGGTGATGATTATTTACGATTTTTGAAGTGGTTTGACAAGAAAAGAATGCATCGATCAACTTAATTTCATGTTTGGTGATGAAGCAGAAGACAGTTATTAATAAAATATTCATTTTTAAAGACTCATTCATCCAAATGTTAAATTATAAATTACTAGCGATACACGGCGCGCGTTGCTGCATCCGGCAAGTATATTGGAAATAATAAGTAAATTCAAGACTTTTATTAATACCTTAGTCTGACACCACGCTCATGTTCCACTGCCCGTTACAGTTTCGCAGTAGCAGAACATCACTCCTAGGTGGCAATTCCATTATGAGTTTCAATATCCTGTGATTTTAACTTCCATAGCTATTCTATATAGAAAATCGGGTTACACTCCTTTTCCAATGCACGTACCAGTTTTGACAGTAGAAAGACTTTGGCAATTAGTAACTTCATACTGAGTTTTATTGTCATACGACGTTTAGTTCCAAAGCTATTCAATATCAAAAATTTGACTTGTGTGGTCGAAGCCATAACCTCTTTTCTATGCCCGTCCCAGTTCTCTTGTACAAATACATTCTCCATTCTGAGTTTCAATGTTATGTGACTTCTACTTCCAAAGCTACTCGATACCTAAATTTGAATTGTATCGGCAGTGCCACGCCCACTTTTCCAATGGTCACTCAATTTTTCCAGTCAAGGCACACAACTAAATAGTACTTTTTTACCGAGTTAAATTGATAAAAAAATAAAAAAAAAAAATAAATAACTGGCCATTTCAGCCCTTGAAAGGACTTTGACCTAGCTTCTTATGATCAATTGTGTTGTGCGTGTTATTAAGTTTGTACACAATTGACCGAGAACCGGACCTACATGCTTAACGCCGACTCCGAACGGCGATGAACGGAATGTTCTCGTTCTCAAGAAGCTTTACATGGCAATTTGGTTACTCTCTCTGAGGTTTGCCATTGTCTGCAGAGAGGTGGCGGCCGTACAGAAAAATTATTTTAATTCAAATAATTTTCTGTTGCTGCTGGGGTTCGAACCTGGGTCTCCAAAGTTCTTTGACATAGCGGCCACGCACTTTAACCAACTACGCCACGGACGCCACAAGTTAAATTGATATGTTACTTATATTTAGTTCGAGAGATACACCTTAAATTTGAGCTGCTAAAAAAGTGCCACACCCCTCGTCCAACGCCCATAAATTTTCACCAGTGGAACGGCTCGTGAAAATTTCATTCGAATATCAAATTTTGATGCTGTGTGACCTATAATTCCAAAAATAGTCGATATCACATATTCGCAGAAGGAAGTATCCAATTTGGTCCAGTCGTTTTCAAGTTTTAAGCAACGGAACAAACCAAGATAGATAACAATATAGATAGATATACATATATAAGAAAGGGGGAAGCCCCAGCATATTTGTATAGCTCTCCGCCCATGTAGTACTGTTGCCAACAGTGACCATATGAACTTAAGTACTAAATATTAGTCTGATAAGACCCAAGCCGTCTGGAATATAAAATTTTCATTAATTTGTGGGCGGTAAAAGGAGGTGTGGCAAAAATGTTCATAAGCGAACCATGGTACGGCCAATAATAACACAACAAAGAAACCTTCAAGCAAATCGGACGCTCCGTTCTTGAGTTATGGAGTTACAAACACAAATCACGACTTTTTTATATATATGTATATAGATATGGGAAAATGTTTAAAATGCCATATCTCCGGAACAAATGGGCCAATTTTGTGCAAACTTCCCCAACGAACCCTGAAATTTTGGTTGAAATCGGTCCACCCATTTCCGCAGTAAGTGGTGACATCAAAATAATCACTAATTTTTATATAAATTTCATATTTACAACTATTAGCTAATGTGCTCATACATTTCCAGCTATAAACAATATAAGGTATTCTGCTATTCTTGGTAAGCTAATATGGATTAATTACTTTCATCAAATTAGCGTAACCATTATTTTGTTGTGGCCGTGGTACCATCACACATTAAAAAGAGGCACCATAGAAATAAAATATAAGGAAGTGGTGTTCTACTCACACATTCTATGCGTGTGTTGAAGAATTTTTCAACCGAGATAGAGCATGATTTTTTGACATAAGCTCTTGCACATCAAAACAAAGAAAATGAGTGGTGAAAAAACATTAAAATATTAAATAATTAGCGATTGCCATCGCTATAAATTGTTTTAAAACGAACATAAATAAAATAAAAAATTAAATAAGCATGCGTTGTGCCGTGAAAAGTTGTGAAAGTTCACAAAAAACACATAATAAGGAGGTTTAGTTTCACAGGTAATCTTGCTTTATAGCTTGTTGGTTTCCCGCCATTTGTGTGCATGAGTCATGTGCAAGAGCTTCTGTCAAAACAAAAGTTCAGCTTCATGAGCGCATTTATTCCTTAGGGTGGCAAACATTAGGGCCCTAATTTTTTTTTTTTTTGATTGTAGATAAGTTTTAATCAGGGACCGTAACTGTTATAAATTTCTTCAAAAAAGTCAATAAATAATGGTTTTTTTACCGATTTTTTGTTTTGTTTTTTTTTATTATTTTCTTTTATTTATTCGGTCAAAAATACCAGTTAAAATATGTTTATTTTTCGGTTAAAATAGAAGTTAATATATGACTTATTTTTTTCGGTCAAAAATTTATATATGACAGTGATATCCTATATTAAATACTAGGTTACCCGGTACACAATTTTTGCACCCGAAAATATGCTAATGAGCCGAACGACTAGTCGTACCATATGTGCCGTATTTCACGGGACGTGCCGTATTTTGCAAGATTTTTTTAAGTGTCCTGCCGGGAAAAAATTTTTCCCGTATTTTTGGCATTTTTTTGTAAAATACCTATGATTTCAAATACAATAAAAATTAAATAATAAAAATACGTCTGAACACCAAAAAGTTTTGGCCTTTATTTACGATATAACCTAATGCGGCCCTGTTTGAATGTTTATGTATTTGCATTAACTTCATTGTATTTGTAAAATACTTCATTTCTGTTCAACTTCACCGCTTCCTTATCTCTTAGTTCTTTGAGAGGCACAAAAATGAATCTTGATAAGTGTTTTATTAAAACTTCAGCCTTTGTGAGCTTAGCAACAAGTGAGCTTAGCAACACGGCTAATAAAAGCTTTTTATCAGCTACTTGATAAGAGATGGCAGCACTGAGTCTGAGTCGAAAACAGCAACAGCATTTGTCTCATTTCCTCGTTCGTGTTTTCGTATAAAGACGAAGGATCGCTTATTTTGCGAGAGTACTACGCCATGGACACTGAATTATATTTATTTACAACTGCTTATGTTTACATATTTAATTATTTTTAGCATTTTATTGCAGGGAATTTCATTAAAAAAAAATATATTCTGTCTATATTACAATTAACATTGTTGTTGCTTCATTAGCTCATTTTTTCGATCATGCTTATAAGCAAGGCGTAATCAAAAAGAGCTATGAAACACACAAAAAGCTTTGTACTGCTTAATGCAGCGTTTATGAATAATTTTCTATGAAGTTTTTTAGATGGTATTTAATTTCAAATTTTAATAACTTTTTAGGTTTATTAAAGGTTTTGGTTTTAGGTTTTAAAAAATAAAGTATGCAATAGCTTAAGTTAAGAATGACGCTTTGAATTAGTAAAAGAATTATTAAAATCGGTTCAGTAGTTCTTTAGTTTAGCGTACACGAAGATACGTGATAAGCCTTTTATATAATAGTATAGATTAAGAAATATTATTTTAAAATACACCTTATTTTTCTCCGAGTTTTGATAAACAAGAAATAAAGAGCTATTTATAAACATAACTCAACGAAAATTATCTGTAACAAAGTAAAAAAAGCGGCCAATGAATCTGAAATTTTCTTAAATGAAATAAGTTTTTTTTTTTTAGTAAACAACTAGGACGAAAGAAATGTGTTACTGCCAGACCATTTGACTTAAAACTAGTTAATTTTCTTAATTTAATATTTCATAAAATTTTTCTCTTAATAATAGAAAAAATGTCCTTCCTTATTCGTATGCAAGTATGCAACATAATATGAGCTAGCAGAGCTGGTTTTATTACGACATATACAGTACAATATACATCAAGAATTCACACAATAATCGGGGCTTCTTTCTATAACAATTCTATTGAGTACTCGATTCGACATTGGTTTTTTTTGCATTTTTTTCCCATTTCTAACACGGATAGTGGGGGCCTGAGGCCAGTGGCCTCACTGGCCTCCAGGTTAATCCGGCCCTGTTTATACCACAGTAATTGTTTAAATTTCAAGACTTTGTTTTTAAATAATTATAAAAAAAAATAAACGATTGGTTATTTCAGCCCTTGAAAGGACTTTGACCTAGCTTCTTATGATCAATTGTGTTGTGCGTGTTATTAAGTTTGTACACAATTGACCGAAAACCTGACCTACAGGTTTACGCCGACTCCGAACTGCGATGAACGGAATGTTCTCGTTCTCAAGAAGCTTTACATGGCATTTTGATTATTCTCTGAGGTTTGCCATAGTCTGCAGAGAGGTGGCGGCCGTACAGAAAAATTATTTTTAATTTTTAATTCAAATAATTTTCTGTCGCTGCTCGGGTTCGAACCCGACTCTCCATAGACGCCACTCACTTTAACCAACTACGCCACGAACGCCACACCTTTTTAAATAATAATGTTTTTAATAATTTAAAGAACTTTTTTGCAACTTTGCTTAACTGGCACTTAAGCCTTTGTCATCAACTCAACACATTTTATTTACAAAAGCCAACTTGTATCATTTGACTTCGTTTTTTTTTATTTATTTATTTATTTATTTATTTATTAATATAGACTAGCTAGCACAACAAGACCGAGATCTTATATGACAGCACCAGCTTCATGAATTATAAAAAGTATACAATATTTATAAAATAATAATTAAAATAGTTTAATAAAACACTAGAAATTAAACACTGTTGTTAAAACATAATATAATAACGCGTAAAAGCGTTTCAAAGCAGCAAAAAAAGAATAAAGTGAAACCTTAAAACTATACATATTTGTGGTTTGAACACTAAATAAAACTTTAGAATAAGATGTTTAAACTATTATTCGAAATGTTACTGCAATGATGATAGGTACTGCTCAAGCTGATTTTTAAATTGCACTACATTACCAATAAATCTTAATTGTGTAGGAAGTGCGTTCCAGAAACGCGTAGAAAAAACAGAGAATTGCCGCTCTGAAGTTAGGCACGAATAACGCCTTGGAATTACTGTTTTAACGCGATTTGACCGCGCGAAAGTAATTTTTTCAAACAAATATGACGGTTCTCTTGTTGTTATGACTTTGTATAAATAAACCAATGTACGAAATTTAATCAGATTTTCGAAGGTCATACCATACAATTTTTTGGCGTAAAGGGAAACATGATCTCTACGTTGCAATCCGAAAACATACCTTGCAATATTATTAAATGCGACAGTTAATCGTTGCTTACTGGAATAGTCACAATTTGCGAAAATTTCACAACCATAAAGCAAAGTTGGAACAAGATATGTTTTAGCAAGTAGGATTCTGATGCTTAACGGAGTGAAGTACTGGGTTGCCCACAATTCGCGTAGCATATTATATACCCTTCCAGTAACAGAGTTGATGTGATTATTCCAAGACAGTGTGCGGTCAAATGTAATACCCAAGTTTTTTGCTGTTTCTACATACTCAATGTTGCAGTTTCCTATTGCTAATTTTGGGATATCAGTCATATCTATTGGTCGCTTTGATATCACAAGACATTTAGATTTTTTTGGGTTTAAGTACAGCCCATTTCGCGTGGCCCAATGATGTATTTCGGTGAGAGTATTATTTACTAAAGTGACACAGTTACTAATTGCATTGCGGTCGCAGCTTTTATATAACTGCACATCGTCGGCATACATGCGTACGGAGCAATCATACAAAACATCGGGAAGATCATTAATATACAACGAGAACAGTAGTGGACCCAAGATTGAGCCTTGAGGGACACCTCTTATGATTGGGAGCAAATCCGACACTGAATTACCTGAACATACTGATTGAGACCTAGAGGAGAGATAAGAACCCAGGAGACTTACAGCAGTATGGCCAAAATTAAATAAGTTTGCTAATTTCGTTTGCAAAATTGAATGATCGACTGTGTCAAAAGCCTTTGAGTGATCCAGAAGTACTAAACAAGTTACTAAGTTGTCATCCAGGGCAGATCGTATATCTTCGACAACGTCAACCAACGCAGTAGTACAGCTGTGTTTTGGTCTAAAACCTGACTGTCGAATTGTTAATAAGCTGTTGTCTTGAATAAACTTGCTGATCTGCTTATGTAAAATTCTCTCCAGGGCTTTAGAGACAAATGATAAAATAGCGATGGGTCTATACTCATTGCCGGGCTTGGGTATCGGAATAATTTTTGCTTTTTTCCAGCTTGCTGGAAAAGTTGAGGAGGTTATTGCCGTGTTGAAAATGTGTGTGACATAAGGAAGAATTTTTGGAAGCGGAATTTTAAAGAAAAGTGGATATAACCCATCCAAACCCATAGCATTTGATTTGACTGCCAGTATGCTTTCAAGGACATCCGCTTGGTCAACGCAATAAAAACTGAAAGGACCTTCTTGTGTGATGGTACTAGAGACATTAAGGTACGAGTTAGTTGTGACCATTGGCATGGGAAAATTAACGAATTTTGTATTCAACTCGTTGATTTCGGTAATTTCCGCGCCCCTTAACTTGCTTTTCCCTATCCCAATGCTACGAATTTCCCTCCACCTTTGCTTACTTCCTGCAGCGTTAGCAAACTTTTGACTATAGTAGAATAGTTTTGCAGAATGTATTTCCTTTACTACCACTTTTCGCATGTTCTTAAATTCGTTGTAAATTTCGGCTGTTTTGAATAGCTTCCATCTCTTGTATGCTCTGTCACGTAGAACTATGAGTTGTTTTATATTATTATTGAACCAAGGTCGCTTTTGACTCTTAATCTGTTTACATTTTAATGGAGCATACTCATCAAATAAATACTTTACATTGCTTTCTAGGAAGCTAACTTGCTCATCAACTGAAGCCGTTCTGTATACTGTACTCCATTCAATATTTACAACAGCTTCCTCAAGTTCTGGATAATTAATATTTTTGAAATCCCGATATCTAATGGCTTCAGATGTAGGATACAATTGGAACTTACAATTGTTTCCTTGCTTAGAAACAATCTAGCGTTATATGCTTATTATTTAAACTGAAATAAAAAGCCAAATTTTTAATATTTTCTTTTAAAGTTAATATTTATTTCAACATCTTTATACATCTCGCCCGAAATAATAAGTTACAAAGAACAATATAGTGCTTAAATTATTCCATATTTTATTACTGCGTTGGCCTCTAAATTGTGCAAATATTGACTTTATGTTAAGAGTACATTTTTATTTTGAGACAAAGCATCTAATAAGCTAAATATACTTAATATTTGTCATACCTCAGAAATATCTATTTGAATTTGAAGAGAGTCCATACATCATCTTTGCTCTTTCGGCTTTCAATTTAGAATAACTTTCTCTAAAGATAAACTTTTGTTTTTTTTCTCCCAAAATTAATGCTAGTTTTTACCTAACATTGCAAGCATTTCTCCCTGCCAATGTAAACACATTAATTAAGCGCTAAATAACATATTTTCTGATTTTATTGATCTACAAACACTTCCACCACCTGCAGTTTTAAACAGGATCTACATCATGGCTGGCAGCATGAAGCAGGAAAAGCAAAACCGAAACTCAACTGACAGCATCAGCAGAACCCTTGAATGAACACTAAGGAATGGAGACCGGCTGACAAAGTCGCTGTAGGTACAAGTGTGTCTTCAGTTAATTTTATTATTAACCTTGTTGCCATGTTGGAAACAACCATGATCTGGCTGGATTGCTGGCTGGTTGACTGTGGCAAGATCTGAGCTCTTTTGCTGCACCACCACCACAACCGGAGACGTAGTACAGGTTAATTTATCAAAATGTTGCATTGGACCAAACAAGAACATGATTAATTTCTGACAAATGTACGAAACAAAAAGATGTGACACACCCCGGCTTAATGCAGGCTATACGGCCAGCCGGCTGGACAGTCTTTGGTCGGCTGGACAAACGCTGGCCTAGTTGGTTGGTCCGCTAAGCTTGGATGTTTGGAATTTTATTTTGTTTTTCCTTTTACCTCGCTGGCTGGTTCATTGGAATGGTGCATGAGATCAGAATTCATGGCAATATTTTGATAAACTGGTTCGCAAGTTTACGACGAAAAAAAAAAAGTGTCCCAACATCTCACAGTTGAACCTGGACGCTCAAGTAACGTCGCTGTTGATCGCTAGCTGATCCCTTGCCTGCCAGTACAGCTGAATGATCGATGGCCGCTTGCACTATGCTGTTTTTCTTTTTTTTTTCTTTTTTTTTCTGGCTCACAATCTGTGCGGTTCGTTCATGAGTTCCACTTTGAAAAGATCCACAAATGGATCTGATGTATTTTTCATGCTTATCAAGAAGGCCAGCCAGTGTATCATTTTTATGCGATAGCATGGCAGAGAGTGTTAATTTTTTAGTATTGTTGTTGTTTTTGTTGTTGTTGTTGGAATTGTGTTTGGTTTGTTAAAAATTAATATGCTTATTTGTTGTTTTGTGTGTTAACTTTATGCAATCTGTTATTCGGCTCGCTTTCTTGCCTCCTCTGATTACAGGCAGGATTCACAAAGGATACCAAGATTAATTTGACAATCTGAGGTGTTCACAAAATATAGTCCTTCATTTTTTATGACCGGTTGAACATTATTTTTTTTTCTAAAGAATCTTAAAGTTTCATGTTAATGTTATCCAGTAATAAAACATGATGCAAAGGCTTCAATTAATAATAATGACAGTGAGGAATGTATGTTTAAAAAGAGTGGTTTCCAATTCACATATAACTCAAAGACAACATATACACGCATGATGATTCCTGTCAAAATATGTTAGAGATGGTGTATTAAGGAACTGGCGGCTGCATTATCTTGGGCACCCTCTAAGCAGCTTCAAATTATCAGTTTATTGCCAAAATTATATCTTTTTATTTAAAATCCATCTTTAAAGCTATACTTTTCCAGCTGAAATTAGAAAACATTCAATATTCAGAGGTATTAAGTACAATGTTTTCACCTACACGCAAAGAAAAAAACGTTTATTGCCAGTTTGCCACAAACGAACTTCGTTTGTCGTGCTTGGGATCGTTATTTGCGAACGTTTCAACAGTTGTCATAATAATAGTTCAGTTGCGAGAAACGCGTCATTTAGTTGCAGGTAATTTATTTCGTTTGTCATATTCGCGAATGATTTTAAATTGCAGCAATTGAAAAATGGTTTTTTCCCACTGAAAACTTCCTTTGTTTTTCCTTTCGTTGTATATACGCAACGCTTATAATTCAGAGTTACTTTATGGACATACTGTTCTATTTAGGTTAGGTTGGGTTTGGTTCTTATGGCTGAGCCGACAGACGACTCGTACATTTAGGCCAGCAGGCCCATTGTGATACCACATAATCTCTTTTGACCTATGAGAGATATCCCTCCTCAACAAACCATTTCGACCGGATTATGAATTTCATTATATGCCCGATTTTCAGGCGTGAGACTTCGGTAAGTCCATTTAAGAAAGGATGGCCCAGAGTTTCCAATCTCCTTTTACTTAGCGCCGGACATTCACAGAGGAAATGCTGGACATTTTCTACCTCCTCCTCGCATTTGCAGCTTCTGCAGAAATCATTTGATATAAGTCCCAATCGAAGAGCGTGTGTTCCGATTAGACAGTGACCCGTGAGGATTCCTACTATTTTTGAAAAATTTACTCTGCTTAATCCAAGCAGGGATTTAGTGCGTTTTAAGTCGTAGCGAGGCCACGTTAGCTTAGCTACCCTACATGTGTCAAGGTGTTCCCAACGTGCTTGTGCAAGACTCAAAGAATTGTTCTTGCACTGGAGTTTATAGGAGGACATGGGTATACCAATGAAATCCTCATTTAAAAGGGTGTACGTGGTCGTACCCTTCCTTGCCAATTCGTCAGCCAGATTATTGCCCTCGATATCCCTATGACCGGGTACCCATATGAGGTGGATCCTGAATAACCTTGCCATCTCGTTAAGAGATCTGCGGCACTCAGTGAGAGTTTTAGAGTTGTCAATATGTGAGTTCAGCGCTTTTAGCGCAGCTTGACTATCTGAGAATATGTAAATATTCTTTACCTTAAGGTCTCTCTGACCTAAAATCTTAGCGGTTTCATATATAGCCATCATCTCTGCTTGGTAGACACTACAATAGTTTGGGAGTCTAAAGGAAGCTTCTATTTCCAGATCTTGGAAGTAAATTCCCCCCCTACCTGCTTTTGAAGCTTGGATCCATCTGTAAAGATTTTAATTCCGTTTATTTTAAGGCGGGTCTTGTTAGCCCAGTCTAGCCGTGAAGGGATGAGATTTTCATAGTTCTTTTCAAGATTTAAAAAAGGTACACAGTAATCTGTTTTGTCGGGGACCGTCGAGTTCAGAATTACCGTGTGACCGCAGCTATTACCTATCCAATTTCCAGATTCTCTTAGTCTGAGGGCTGCTGAGTTAGCACACTCACTGGCAAAGATTGACTGTTCTAATTAAGCAAATTGGTAATTTTCTTAATACGCGGACGGAGATAGCAACAATCCATAAGAAGACGGAAGGACACTGGGAGAAAGACAATTAATATAATAAATAACACTGACCAAAATAATAAATAAATAAATAACTGGCCATTTCAGCCCTTGAAAGGACTTTGACCGAGCTTCTTATGATCAATTGCGTTGTGCGTGTTATTAAGTTTCTACACAATTGACCGAGAACCGGATCTACATGTTTAACGCCGACTCCGAACGGCGATGAACGGAATGTTCTTGTTCTCAAGAAGCTTTACATGGCATTTTTATTACTGTCTGAGGTTTGCCATTGTCTGCAGAGAGGTGGCGGCCGTACAGAAAAATTATTCTAATTCAAATAATTTCCTGTCGCTGCTGGGGTTCGAGCCCGGGTCTCCAGGTTCGTTGACATAGCGGCCACGCACTTTAACCAACTACGCCACGGACGCCACTAATGACCAAAATAGCTGCGGTATATATATACACTAGAGCGGGTCAAATTGTATGGATCAAAAAAAGTCGATGTTGGCCCCACCCTAGCGGTGTTGTATGGGTCATTTTAAGAATTTTTGGCGAAGAAAGTATAGATCTATCTTGAAATCGGAGCCTGCCAGTTTTACGAAATAGGTATTTTTTCAAAATATTCAAGATTTGGCTTAAAAATTGCATTAAAAAGACAAAAAAATATTTTTTAAGTGTATATACGAGGGTTTTTGGGGTCAAGAAAATAATTTTGGACATTTATTTTTATTTATGAAAGCCACCAGAGGGCGTTTAGCTACTATTTTTGCATTTTATCGCTTCTTTTTGAAAAAATAATAATACAAATTATTGTAAAATTTACAACAAAGGGGAAATTCTCCTATACTGGACCTTCTCCTAAATAGGACTCTCTGAATAACATTTTTCTCAAAAGTGACTACACCATTGTGATTCGAAGAACTTGTACAAAATCGCCAATGCAATTTCTGATGGTGCGAATCCGGTAGATTTGTCTCACATTAACCCAGGTCCAATTGCACATTCTCGCTGGCTTACCAAGGCCAATAGATTATTAAGGCTATATGTGACGACTAAGAAGCCATCTAAAGATTTAAAAAATTTGGCAATCTATGTAATGAAAGTATATACGCCAATGCATTTTAATATCAAGTATTACGGTTCTGTCGTGTACGGTAGTGTATTATTTTACAAATTCATACTTTGGACACAATATTTAGAGCCAAATTTACGCGAAGTTATTAATAATGTGATTCAAGACAATGCATATTACGCACACTCGGAAAATATCTTGTCAGCAATGTTGTTTGATGATAAAAAATAGATACGCGACATTGCTATAAAAACATTTTTTACACTATCGAAACAACCTGGACGACCCAATGTAACTTAGAGTTTATCAAATGCCTATTGTAAACTTCAATTGCACAGATTATATGAATATAATTGACTTGAATGACGACATCAATTTATCATTCCGTATGATCATTGCTACAATATTTGGATTACAACAATCCACCGCTTTCTGATCCAAAAATTCCGTTACACATACAAAGAACGGAAAGACATATTCAATTGCTGGCTACCGTTTTTAAACGAGTTTTAAAAGAGAATCGAAATGGTGTTATGATGGCGACATTAGAGAGCCGTAAGAAATTACCCAGAGTTGAAAGCAAGAAAGACTTTTCGTTCTAAACAACATCACTCTTTTGTTGAAACTGTGCAATTCTTCTTATTGTTTATTTTAGTTTTATATAACACTAGCATACCCGTTCCCAACGTTGCTTGGGAGTATAAATATGATATAAAAACATATCTTCATATCTCTACAATATATTGGTCTTATAGCAACACTGCAGCATAAATTAACTGAGTGCAACTATCCCACTCAAGAGACCAGCGCGGTGAGTTGTAGAATCTCACCTCTTTCTCTCAACAAAGAGCGTAAGCTATTGTTTGCTGTTATTTTGTGCTGCTTATATAATGGCAGTATGGATTAAAATGCATAAATTCTTAAATAATTAAATAAAAAGTTTTACCAAAAACGTAGTATCCAGTAGCAGGGTCGCTTATTATAGCAATTGAATAGTGAATGAATTATTAAAATCACTTCAGCGGTTACCCCGTGATTGAACGATATAAATCCGAGAGAACCCTTTTATATAATAGTATAGATTACCACCTTACTATTTTGAATTGATTTGAACTTACGTATCGCACAATAAATATAAAAGGGCACAAACTCAAAACATAACAATGTTCAGGAGAGGCAAAAAAAAACTGTTCAAGCAGCTCCATATAAAAAACTGAAACAAAACGATTTTTACCGCGACAAGCGATAGAGTTCTGCATTAAAAATGTAAAGTTGTGACCCTTTTATATGTAGTGGGCGAAATGTTTTTCTCTACTGAAAAATGAAATTTTGAAGAAAAAAATAAAAGAAAAAAAAAACCAAGAAAAATCACATTTTATGTCTTAGATTTAATAAGATCGACGTAGGTCGTGTATGAGACCTACCCTTATTTTCAACACTGAACATTTTGGACTTTTTAAAATTTGGATTTGCAATATGGCAAGGGCAAGAATTTGTCAATTTTATCAACAAATTGATTTTTGACTCACTTAGTCTAGAGCAAATGTATTTAAAATTTAAAGAGGCCCTCAAAGAATGCATTTACTTATATGTTCCAATAAGAAATAATAAGCGTCAATTCAGTCTACCATGGTATAGTCGTGGCTTACTCAAGCTTAAAAATCTTAGAAACAAAGCGCACAAAAAGTATAAAAATACGCTGTCATCGGATGACAAAGCAAATTTTCTGCTACGCAGAAGAGAATTCGATTTTCTGTCTAATTTTTTATATAAAAAATATCTTGACTCGATGGAGAGTAATATAGTGTCCAACCCTAAATCTTTCTGGTCATTTTACAATTCTAAACGTAAAAGTAATGGTCTACCTAAGAATATGGAATTTCAAGGTTCGAAGACTAACAATACCCAAGAAATCTGTGAACTATTTGCAACATTTTTTGGATCCGTTTTTACTAATTGCAACAATGGAACAAGAGATTACAATTTTAATTTTTCAGCCGTTTCAAATATTTTGAACTTAGGCAACATTGAGCTATCTGAAGAAGAAGTTTTCACGGCTCTTTACAGTTTAGACACAAAAAAAGGAGCTGGATATGATTTGCTCCCCCCTTTGTTTCTTAAAAATGCTGCAGCCTCGCTATGCACTGCGCTTACTTTGATTTTTAATAAATCTCTCTCAACTGGTATAATGTTAGACGAGTGGAAAATTTCTTATATATCACCTATATACGTGGCGACCGTGGCGTAGTTGGTTAAAGTGCGTGGCCGCTATGTCAAAGAACTTTGGAAACCCAGGTTCGAACCCCAGCAGCGACAGAAAATTATTTGAATTAAAATAATTTTTCTGTACGGCCGCCACCTCTCTGCAGACAATGGCAAACCTCAGAGAGTAATCAAAATGCCATGTAAAGCTTCTTGAGAATAAGAACATTTCGTTCATCGCCGTTCGGAGTCGGCGTTAAGCCTGTAGGTCCATTTCTCGGTCAATTGTGTACAAACTTAATAACACGCACAACACAATTGATCATAAGAAGCTAGGTCAAAGTCCTTTCAAGGGCTGAAATGGCCAGTTATTTATTTATTTTTATTATCACCTATATTCAAGGCATGTCAGAAAAACCTTGTTGAAAATTATAGGCCCATCGTTAAACTTTCGGTTATACCCAAATTACTAGACAAAATCGTTAACAACCGATTATTCCAAGAAATTAAAAACTATATTTCCACAAGTCAGCATGGTTTCTTCGCAGGAAGATCTGCCTGCACCAATTTGGCCACTTTCGCCAACTCAGGAATTACGGCTATCGAAAATGGCTTGCAGGTTGATACATTATACACGGACTTTACCAAAGCTTTTGACAGCTTAGACCATCAAACTCTTATCTTTAAATTAGAAAAATTGGGCTTGCATTCCAGCCTCTTGCGTTGGTTGCGTTCTTATTTATGCAATAGAAAGTTAATAGTCAAGGTGAATGAAAACTTTTCTAGAGAATCGACGCTACATCAGGAGTACCTCAAGGTAGTCACCTGGGTCCTCTATTATTTATTGTGTTTATTAACGATGTATCCTTTATATTTAAACATTGTAAATGTTTACTATATGCGGATGACATGAAAATTTTTATGACCATCAAAAACTTAAGCGATTGCACTAATTTTCAAACCGATATCGATGCACTTATCTCTTGGTGTGACAATAACGGACTAAAATTGAATTTTTCGAAATGCAAAGTAATGACTTATTCTCGCAAACAATTACCCATTATACAAGATTACGTCTATGATAATAATAATTCGTTTCAAAGAGTTGAATTAGTCAAGGATTTGGGAATCCACTTTGATACAAAATTTTCATTTAGTTGCCACATTGACTATATGGTTTCTAAGGCGAACTCCCAGCTTGGTTTCTTAAGAAGAAACTCTAAAGAATTTAAAAATCCGTATACTCTAAGATCTATTTACATGTGCTTAGTCAGATCTCTTCTGGAGTACTGTAATATTGTTTGGAGCCCATACTATGATTATGGAATAAACAGAATCGAAAAAATACAGAAAAGGTTTATTAAGTTTGCCTTACGCTACATGTTTTCTTATGATAACATGCCAGATTACAAAGCTCGTTGCCAACTGTTAGGTATGCAAAGTTTATCCCAAAGGCGGAATGCCCAAAGTGTTCTGTAAATAAAAGATTTGCTTGACGGCAAAGTAAACTGTCCTGACCTGTTGGAATTAGTAAAATTTTATATTCCACCGAGAAACCTCAGAGAGTGCAACCTGTTCTACACTGTTTTTCATAGAACTAATTATGGCTGCAATGAGCCGATATCTAGATGCTTGTCATTATGCAATTTAGTTGCTCACCGAATAGATTTTTCTGATTGGAGAGAGACGTTTAAGACCGAATTATACTATACGATAAGCTTAGGTTTAAATAGTCTGTAAGGACATAGTCCAGTAGATTAAACTAAATAAATAAATAAATAAATAAACAAATTCGGCAATTTTCCGCAAAAAGAAGCGATAAAATGCAAAAATAGTAGCAAAACGGCCTCTGGTGGATTTTATTAATAAAAATGAACGTCAAAAATGGATTCCTTGGCCCCAAAAACCGCCATATACATATACTTAAAAAAATAGTTTTCTGTCTTTTTAATGTAATTTCTAAGCCAAATCTTTTGAAAACAATTTTGAAAAAAGAAAACATTTTGAAAAAATACCTATTTTGAAAAACTGGCAGGCTCCGATTTCAAGATAGATCTATACCTCCTTCGCCAAAGTTTCTTAAAATGACCCATAGAACACTGCTAGGGTGGGGCCAACATCGCAAAAAAATTTGACCCGCCTAATATACACCCATAAGATATATTTTTATGGTGACAACTGAATATTCGTTTGTGGCAAATACAACTCGCAAACGAAGTGTAGTTGGCTAATTTTCCGGTTATGGTGAACGAAAAATTTCTATGCGTGTATAAACTTATGAATGATTCATCTTTAAAATATGTTCCGGCCATGGTATTCCCTTCACTTTACATTGAGTTAAACAAAAATTTTACTAACCATCGCGTGTGTTACTTTCGTTTGATTGATATCCACGCAGATCAACGTCAATCATTAATTGATATTCTTATCCGATAATGATCATGATGATCAACTCCGATGCGTGTTCAGTCCACTTTCAATTTGACAGCCCGACTGACAGCTGACAACTTATAACTTATTGTATTTGTCTGTTTCATTCGCGTCGCATACAGTAGGATATCATTGTCTCAATAATGATGAATCGGCTGTGATCCTTGGCACGTTGTTTATTTATGTGCAAGCGTAACGCGCATAGTTTTATCATTCCCCCTCCCCCCAAGCTACTTGATCATAACTTTTGCAAGCGGCAACTGCTTTACGTCTACGCAAGAGACAAGAGACGAATGTATTCCTTCATTACAGAGCAGTGCACGTAACTGAAAGCACGATTCGATCGCGATGCAGGTGAAGACAAGTCAAGTGAATTATGCGAAATGCACCGATTTGTACAGAGTACAGCGCATATCGGGCGGTGCGTTTTGCATATTATTGCTGCAGTTTTTTTTTATTTTTTTTTTTTTGTTTTTTGTTCTGGCGTTGCAGTACAGCAACCGTGTTAGCAATTGTTGTATCCAATGTAACAACACAATAATTGATGATATTGTTTTTTAATATCCTACGACGACGTGGTGGTATTTTTAAGTTATAAAGATACAATAATAATTTTTGCAATTACTCCTGGGTAAAGCCCTGGGTTTTTCAAATATAAAAAAGTGAAAATATAAAAAGCCTTTGCAGAAAAAATGGTTTCAATTTGTTTTGAATGTTACTTTGTTTATTAATGAAAGATGTGTCTAAAGAGTTACATTTAAGTTTTTATAAATAAAATTTATTTTAAAAAGTTAAAATTTCACCCGAAGTAAAATTTTTTAGATTAACACAGTTATGAATCGTCTTCTGACATGGAAAAACCATTCTTATGAATTCTAACGAAATTTTTTATTTAAATATTTTCTTTACAATTTTTGGAAAATTATGGAATTTAACCATTTTAATAAAAATATGAAAATTTCTCAAACAAAGTAATATTCATACTTAAACCAACAAACAGCCCTTGATAGAGCAATCTTGCAACGTTTTTGTTCTCATCTGAGCACAAATATTTCCAAAAATATTTAAAATTATTCCAAAATACGAGTATTTCAAAAACAATATGTATATAAAAATATTTCACATTTTATTAGATTCATTAAACCTAAGAGGTGCTTAGGTTGTGGGCTTTATTAATAAAATAATTTGAAATAATGGTAGAAACGAGTAATTAACCCTTAATAAGCAGTTTTCAAATTTTTTTACTCTCATCTGAGAACAAAAATTGTCCAAAATATATTAAACTATTTAAGAATATTTAAAAAAAAATGTACAATGTGTCAAAACATATAAAAATATATGTAGCCATCATCATTTGTTTGGTCCTAAAAAGGCAACACTAGAATATTGTAGCAACCCTGCAAATTATTAAGTTATTGTATTTTTACGTCACCTTTAAGGTATAATATACGTGTAACAACCAAAAACCGGAGCTGTTTTCAAAAAATGTTTTTAGGTATAAGAACTTATTATTTTTTTTTTTAAATTTATACAGGTTATTGTACATAAAAAATACTTTATAAAAATATTTTTTTTTTTTAAATACAGTCCTGGCTTTTATATAGGGGGCGCTGAAAATGGCATTAAAAAAATACATCCAAAACGGTTCAATAGATATGGCCTTTCCCATATATCGGAAACAAAAAAATCAATTGACATTTTAAAGCATAGACCTTATATTAAGCATCCCCCTTACGCAAGACCCACGGGTTTTTTTTTTTTAATTATGGCGGAAGTTGAAGTAAAAAGTTCGAAAAATAGATACATTTTCGCGCGCTTTTTTGTTTATATAAAAAAAAAACAAAAAATAGATACTTGAATTTAGGGGGGATGCTTAAAGGACAAAATAAAGAAAAAATGCAAAAGTTTTTTATTTGTTGTATGGAGCTTAGACATAGGTTAACGAAAACCGTTATAACTTCTGTTTTTTCTTAAATATCGATTTGAAAATGTGTATGTATAATCTTAAAACTATAAAGAACACATTTATATGTATGGAGCTTAGACATAGGTTAACGAAAACCGTTATAACTTCTATTTTTTCTTAAATGTCGATTTGAAAATGTGTATGTATATTCTTAAAACTATAAAGAACACATTAAACAAAAAAAAAATTTTATTTTTTCGAAAAATTTACACGAATATTATACCTTATGCTTCGCAAGGTTTTGAAAATTGAATTAAGTTGAAATCAACATATAATTTGTCAAATAAAAAATAAAAAAATGATATTAGCGCTTGATTGGAATTCACCCAAATACCCCAAATATCTCAAAAAAAAAAAAAAAAAAAAAAGAAAAATAAAAAAAATAAATAAAAACAGTAATATAAAATGCATCAAAACACATCAAAACGTGTATCAAAAATGGAATCGTACGCCCGAGTGCGTTGTGAGCGTACGATTTGAAAAAGTACACAAGTAATCGCACGGGCTCTCGCCCCCGACCGCGTACCTTTTGGTGAGATCTTAAAAAGTGAGATCTTATTCCGTGTCCCTACCAAAATGTAAATGTGAGTTACTTGTTAGGTGAGTTATTGAACATTTTTTGGATTCTGTGGATTTAGAATCCAAAACATCGACGATTCTATGGCAAAAAGGTGCCAACTGGATAATGTATCGACACTGATACGTCATTAAAAACTTTGCCCAAGAAGTATGCAAAACACAAAATGGTTCATAACAACCACCAAGGACCATATCTAGGTGGCCTCGGTAGTCGAGTAGGCATCGTGCTCGACTGCTACCCCAGCGGTCCCGGGTTAGATTCCCGGCCAGGCCATGGTCATTAGAGTGTCCCTTATTTTGCGATTTTTGGAAATGTCAAGGGGCTGAAAGGTTTTTTTATGCGTTTTTATATTCTAAGAACGAAACTAAAAAAATTTTTTTTTACGACAACGTTTACCCGTGCCAATCGGGCCCGAAAGTTTCGAAAAAATGTCCATATTAGACAAAATTTGCACAAATTAAAAAAAATAAATCTTTTCTCTGCTTTTTATAAATGTTTTGCATTTTTTGGAACACATACATAAGAAATATGATATCTACAAATTTTTTTTATGGTGGGCGTAGTTACCGCCCCTGCTGCGTCAAAATTTCTTCCGCAGCCTTTTCCCACATTTTCATGAAATAATTTCAATTTAGATATTAAAATCAACAATAAATAAATACATTTTTATTATCTAAAAGTATTATTACATTTCAATAAGTTCACATTGTGTATTTCCAAAAATTAACAATAAATTAAAAAACTAGTATTTTACCCTGCGGTGGGCGCGCAACAAGCTAATACCTACAAGCAGTCTTATTGCGGCTTTTCAACCGAAATCATAGTTTTTTTTTATAAATAAAAAAATATCAAAAACCAAAAATGTATGCCCCCTGGAGGGTTAAATTATAATAAGAAATACAAATTAATTAAAAACGACAGATCCTTATTTGGAGCTTTTATGCTTTTCATTATTATTGGAATCCGTCAAGTCTGTATTTTTGTAGTTCTACTATACATCAAAGTCTGGTTTGAAGCTACTAATAGCATAAAAGCTCCAAATCAGGATCTGTCTTTTTAAAAAGATTTGGTCGCATACAAGACAATTAACAAAAAAAAATATCCATTGCTGCAAGTCAAAAATTTGGTCGGTATCTTTGGTACCTTGGCGAAGAACTTGTAGTACTCGCGTTTTTCGATGATGCGGTTTCTATTGAGAGAAAACGCAGTATGGTGACAGCATTGCAAGCTCAGAAGTTTCCATGTAATCATCCAATCGCAAAGCCAAATTCTGTAAATGAATGGACAAAAAAGATTTAGATTGTTTTGCATCTTGTCGAACAACAAATCTATTTCGTAGGTTTAGTTTGACATGCAATTTTTTAAAATATGATCCTGACGAATGGGGAAAAGATGAAGAATACCAAAGAGTAAAAAAATTATTTTAAAGATCTTTGTGTTGTAACTGATGTTGCGGAGCGTGGGGTATAACTTGCTCAAGAATTTCTCGAGCTTACAAAATCAGAAGCGCAGCTACAAAACCTACTTATTGTGGTCCAAAATACTCGAAAAATATTCTCGAACTGTCAAAAAACATACAGTACACTTTCACAAATTCGAACTTTTCAGAAATCAGAACCTAAAAAAAAATAAATAAATAACTGGCCATTTCAGCCCTTGAAAGTACTTTGACCTAGCTTCTAATGATCAATTGTGTTGTGCGTGTTATTAAGTTTGTACACAATTGACCGAGAAATGGACCTACAGGCTTAACGCCGACTCCGAACGGCGATGAACGGAATGTTCTTATTCTCAAGAACCTTAACATGGCATTTTTATTACTCTCTGAGGTTTGCCATTGTCTGCAGAGAGGTGGCGGCCGTACAGAAAAATTATTTTAATTCAAATAATTTTCTATCGCTGGCTGGGGTTCGAACCTGGGTCTCCAAGGTTCTTTGACATAGCGGCCACGCACTTTAACCAACTACGCCACGGACGCCACAAGAAATCAGAACCTACCATTTCAATATTGAACGCTTTGAAATCAGAACCTGGTTCTAATTTCTGGACGTGTCTTTATTTATTAAATTTAAAAGTGATCTTTGCTCATTGATATAAATATAAATAGGGGAATTATATGAAATTTATGTTAAAAAAACGTTAAATATTAATAAATAAAAATTCGTTTGTGTTAACATAAATTTTTGTAATCAGTTTCATTATTTTCTTTTACATTTCTATGAAAAAGTCCAGAAATTAGAACATTTCAGAAATTAGAACCACGCCTGGAACAAAGTGGTTGTAAGTTGTGAGAGTCTACTGCACTCTTAAAAAAAACTTATAATTAATTTGTATTTCTTATTATAATTTAATCCTCCAGGGGGCATACATTTTTGGTTTTTGATATTTTTATTTATAAAAAAAAAACTATGATTTCGGTTGAAAAGCCGCAATAAGACTGCTTGTAGGTATTAGCTTGTTGCGCGCCCGCCACAGGATAAAATACTAGTTTTTTAAATTATTGTTAATTTTTGTAAATACATAATGTGAATTTATTGAAATGTAATAATACTTTAAGATAATAAAAATGTATTTATTTATTGTTGATTTTAATACCTAAATTGAACTTATTTCATGAAAATGTGGGAAAAGGCTGCGGGAGAAATTTCGACGCAGCAGGGGCGGTACTCACGCCCACCATAAAAAAATTTGTAGATATCATATTTCTTATGTATGTGTTCCAAAAAATGCAAAACATTTATAAAAAGCAGAGAAAAGATTTATTTTTTTTAATTTGTGCAAATATGGTCTAATATGGACATCTTTTCGAAACTTTCGGGTCCGGGTAAACGTTGTTGTAAAAAAAATCTTTTTTAGTTTCGTTCTTAGAATATAAAAACGCATAAAAAACATTTCAGCCTCTTGACATTTCCAAAAATCGCAAAATAAGGGACACTCTAATGGTCATTCGCTTTCAACCTTTCGCATAAACAATTTTCTATCCTCATTTTTAATCATTTGAAATTGAAAATTCATCAATATTTACGACTTGAAGCTGTAGTTGATGGTAGAGAAGTTTGTGGATGAGATTCCCATTATAACTTGAATTGACTGAGGTAAAGGCATAACACTTGCCTCTGGTTCAAATTCATATGTTTCTTTGGCTTTCCACCACACTTAAAACATCCTACACGTGTTTCACTTGATTGACTTTTCCTTCCCACTAATCTATCAACCCATTTCTAACCAAGGCAGACTTGACTGAAAAGGTATTCCACCTGAAATCCTTGGTTCAAACCTAAAAAAACTATATAGTTCCAGCTTATCCTTCTTCTCATAGAAACATAGTTTTTTATGATTCACATTCATTCCTGTGGTGAGTGCGATGCATGATGAAATCATGTAGAGTGGAGTGACATTCTTGAGAAAATACCGAGTTGTCACTCCACATTACATGAATTCATCATGCATCGCACTCACCACCGCACTCACAAATCATATTTGCCAAATATCCATGATATATTACCCTTGAAACATTAACTAAATGAGAACTATAAGACCTGCAACTGCTGGTGCGAAGAAACTGCAGCTGCTTGGCGGCTGCTTGGCAGCTGTATGGAATATTTGTGTCAGTGTGTGGCATAAATAAAATTTAAATACGGGAAAAAAACGAGTTGTGAGAAAAATATTTGATTTATCCACGCAAATATTTAAATGAAATATATACTCAGGCGTGGATAATGTTAATATGCGTTATTTCCATTAGTGCAAAGTAACTTATGCCGGTCATTGTTTTTATCAGATTTTAAAAATTTTTCCCGAAATTTATTAAATTTTCCATTTCAAGGTAAGTTTATGTTGTTATTTATTAGAATAAGATAAAATAGTATCAAATTTTGCAATATTATGTAGCAAAAAGTGTTCAGCAATGTTAGTGTACAGGCTTGTGTACAATGGGCGAATTGGTTGCCAATAATTTTTTATTTGGGAAGTGGTGATTTATTGAACATGTCCCGAAATTACCGATTATCGTCTCACCTGCTGCTAGAAGAAGCTGTACAATCCATTATGACTGCAAAAGATGACGACACGGAGCTTGACTTGATCGTAGTTCCACCTGATCCTGCTGTTGTAAGTGTCAAGGAAGAAGGTGCAGAAGATGATTTGGTTTCTTCGGTATTTCCACGCGATATACCAGGTATGGTTGAATTATGACGGCGTCAACGTTTCGATGAAGAGTCGAAGCGGAATGTTAGTGACGATGAACCTCTTTCTACCCATGTTCCACCCCCCCAAAACGAGCTAAATACGATGAGCTCAAACTCCTACTTGGAGAAAAATATTACATATTTATTTTAAAGCTCATAAAATTACACAAGCAATCCAAGAAAAGCAACAATACAAATCAGATTTCCTTGAAACGTTAGCCCTACAAGGCTGTTTGAGAAATTTTCAATGACAAAGTCTTAAACTTCATTATTAAAATTTCATACCTGATCCTCCCGTTGTACACACCCGTGTACAGGTGATTTTCCAACTTTTCTTCCATTTTATATTTTATTTTTTTGTTTTATAACTTACTTTTACTCTATTTAATTACATTTATAATAAAAAATCATAAAAACATACCGTCGTTTTGCTTTGGGCGTTAATGGGTTAACTATTCGAGCAGATGAATAATTCGAGCCAACACAACCGGTTTTCGAATTATTTGAAAATTGCGATTTCTAAAAAAAACCAGGTCTGTTAATAAAAAAAAAATTCGAAACGTCGAATAATTCGAACCGGATTTGCATATCCTACCAACGACGATATAATTTTATTCTTCTCATTTTATGTTTCAGTAATTTCCGGTGAATCTTTTTGTATGAAAATATTTACAAAAGGATAATTTTAGTTGAAATTTTGAGGTCCTTTTAATAATTACTTCGACCTTCTGAATAAGTAGGTATACTACCCAGGATCTACCCAGCTCTATGCGTTAAAAAAAAACAATAACTACGACATAGTGCGTAAGTCCCTCCATTATCCAGATATCTCATATTGAACTAAATCCCTGATAGCTTAAGTCTTCTCATGTACGATCTTTCACTGAATATAGCACAAGACTTAAGCCCAAGCGAGCATGATTAACACTTGGTTATACATTTTGAGTTAACATATTGAGTCATTGTCTTAATCATTTTTATAAAACAGCCTCAGCTCATCGAAATAAAATTTTTGTCAAAATAATCGGACACTGGCCAATTGCAAGAGAACTGATTCTTAAATTCATAATACAAATTCGAATAGCAGATGACGGTGGGTTAGGATTGGTATTGTCGCTGAACATGAAAGATACCCTCTCCTTTTTTTCGTATTTTTTGTACCTTTTTTATTTAGTAGCGAAAATTGTAACATAATTCCTTGGAAACTCACTAAACGCGACCATAAAGATAAAGCCAGTATGAAGCATATTATTATCATACGTCATAAACTAGCGTCGCACACACGAACCACGGACACCTCTAGCAGGACTACAACTTTTACGTATGTATGTTTCAGAGTATCCTGCTGGCTGCACACGGTCCAGCTGCTGTTGCCGCTGTTGCTGAGCACATGAAGAAGATTTTAAAAATATGATATGTGCAACTAAGCCAGAGAGGAATAAAAGCGAGAAATGGTGGAAAGAAAAGGAGACAGACGAAAAGGACATGCCGTTTAACCCTTTTTTTGAGTCGGGTCTCGGTCACGGACCCGGTACTAGATTCTTAATTGTGGAAATTCGTTTGCCAGCAATTATTTGATAACAATTCACAACCAAAAATGTTGGATTTTTTTTATTTTTTAATTTTTTAGTCTTGCTGTGTGTGCTGTTAATTTCTTAAAAATAACTCTTGTGTGCTAAGTTATCGTGTTTGCAGGATCTTTAACCTTTTTTTATGAGCATGTGTGTGTTGAGTTTGTGTGGGTGTCTGATTGTGGTGGACATGAATGTTTTATGCTCTTGAGTGTTGCTGCTGGAGCTATCACACAAACATGCACACATGCAATTAAAAGCGGGACTGACGTTTGTCGGAATATTAAAGAATTCAACTTGAAATTTTAAACAATTTCAATAAAAACTAAGATATTTTCAAAAGTTTCACTTAATTTGAAATTAATTTGAATACTTCGTCTGCAGTTATTATTTTCGTTTGTGTGTTGGGTGTGTGTTGTATGCATGCGTATCCTTTAGCTTTCTTGTCAAGTTAACTATGTAAATACTTCTACAAATTTTCTCAAGAAGCACTTCAAGAAACCAACAACAACAACAACAACAAAAATAACAACAACAACCTTCTAAATTACTTCTAGTCGCAGCAAGTCTGCATTTGTTGCTGGTTTTCCTTATTTTCCCTTGTTCTTCTTCTCAACATCTCGAAGGACATCGCATCCAAGCAGACGACGCTACTACACAGGACGAGTGCATAAATTCATGTGCGCTTTACATTAAAATACTAGAACCCAAAAATGCTGAACTGCACAATGCAATAAATTCATAAACATGCAGTGCTTGCAGTTGCCGCAGCCGTTGCAGCACCCACTGTTGCACATCCAACACGGTGCCAGGCACACCACTCACTCGACTGCGTAATAAAGCGTTGGGCTCCGGAAATTTATTACCTTCGAAAAGCTCAACTTTAGCATCGGCTTTTTGTGTGCAAGCAACAATACAACAACAAAAACAACAGCAACAACAATAAGCGACACCAAATTAAACAAGAACAACATCACAAATAACAACAAAAATTAGAGCATGTTATGGATGCTCTGCTGTAGACCCATTAATGTCTATAGACCTGTAGAGCAAGCAATTCTTTTCTTAATAATTTGGTGTTGGTTAGTCGTACTTTTTAAATATATCCTTAAATTGATAGAAGTCTAAATCAATCCAGAACGATTATCATCATTGTCAAAGAAAGAATCATCCAGTGAAGCCAACTATGTACTTAAGTTCAGAAATTTTTGGGTGCATAGGGAGGAATGGCGTTATTCTGGACTTAGTATTGCGCTTTTATTTTTCAGAACTTTGCCAGATAAATCTGAATCTTCTGAACTGAACGAAAGATGAACCAATTTTAATTTTTTAACCGATTGCGGTCACCACTTTGACCACTATTTCGGACATTTCATAAAAAAAAAAAACGAATTGGCCATTTACTCAACGAGCTTTTTATGATCAAATCGTGTTGAGTGTATTATTAAAGTTTTGTACACAAATGACCGAGAACTGAACCTACTACATCTATTCTATTATATAAAAGGCTTATCACGTATCTTCATGTACGTTTTTGATTACGCCTTGCTTATAAGCATGATCGAAAAAATGAGCTAATGAAGCAACAACAGTATTAATTGTAGTATATGTAGTATGTATATAGCAAGAATGATAGAAACAAAGATTACGACATGCGCATAATTTCCCCTTATATGACGTAGTTTGTCCATTTTAAGGGTTGCCAACTCTATGTATCCCTAAATAATTCACTTGAGACAATTTTATGTAGCAAATCAATTGAATTTTATACGAAATCATTGCTAAATATGCATGCAATACTTATTTTTGCTCCATTTATTTAATTCTTATATATAAAAATAGCTTCATACGCGAAAATTATCACGTTGTGCATAAAAATGTATAAAATGTATATTTATTCTGTGAGAGTTGGCAACTCTACAATTAAAATGACTTTGACAGTTCAAAAACAAATTTTATATCGGCTTTTGGTATTTATAACAAATTATGCGTTATATTTAATATAAAACAATAATAAAACAATTTAATTATTAAAAACATTCAGTGAAGTGCTTAAATAAAGTTGCAGCTTAAAGAAAAACTGAAAAAAATATTAGAAACAAAAACGTAAACAAAAGGTGTGCAGTGGGCAAACGCAAGCAAACTAAAAGTAAAAAATAAAGTGAGGAAGTGAACTAAAAAGGGACATTTTGTGTTTTTATTGAAATGTTTGCATTTTTTTTTATAGCTATTGGAAAATTTGCACACTTTTACGGTTTTCTGAAGAATGCTGTGCAAAGGAAGCTTTGGGTAATATTTTGCAATCGAATATATGTCATACTCAAAATGAGACAATTCGTTCCTTACATTTCAAGCAGGAAGATTTTGAAAGAAATTTGAAATGTGTAAGTTTCAACTTATTTAATTAAAACAATGCATTGCATGCAAATTATTAACAGGATTTAGCAATCAGCGTGCAACAAAATTGAAACCGTGTTTATCATCTCTTTTTCCTTTTTCAGGTTCTATACTTTAGAGTGTTAGTCCTAGCATCGAAGAAGAAATATTTCAAAAAGAAAATAATGTGAACGAACTATTAAACCAGGAGTATGCTGGTTTGGAGAATTTAGCTGGCTTAAATTGCCAGAAATAAGCAAAAGAAAACCCCGTTCTTACAGCTTATCCTCTAGGGGACTCCCCCTACTCATGGGTGAACCACCTAAGTGAAGGTGGGTTAAGTAAGCCATCAAATTTATGAATGGATACGCAGAAATCATGCGATTCACTTTTTATCGCATGGGGAAAAACTATTGCTTACAAGCTGATATTTGCAAAAACATTTGACAGAAGCAAGAGACATTGAAGCAAATGGAGAAATAAAAAAATTTTTTTAGATGCAATGTATTTTAAAATGAAGTTTCTAAATTAAGTATTTTTTCAAAATACAATTTTACGAAAGATAAAGTTAATTTAACAACGTAATTAAAAAACTATTAAAAAATTATCTTCGACTGGGCCGAAGTTAAAATATCTCCACGGCCGAACCAAGTATATTCAAAGTCTTAAGCAGTCAATAAAATGTTTATTTGTCTTAAGCAGTCAATGAAATGTTTATTTATAAAAACATTTTCGTCATAGTTTTAACAGAAAATACTCGCTTTTGATTTTTGATAAAGTCACTTTGTATGGAAGGTGGGTGTGGTTTTCACTCGATTTGGTTCAATTTCATACACAGAGTACATGTTATATACTAAATTTTATATGCAAAATTGCAAGTCCTTATATTCATTTTTGTGGAATTTAACGAGATTTTTACATTTTTGATAAAGTCACTTTGTATGGGAGGTAGGCGTGGTTTTCATCCGATTTAATTTTCGAACTTGACCTTATGGGCGTTACAAACGGACTGACAAAATTAATATATGTTTTTTATGTTTTTATGTTTTTTAAACGTGGGAGCATAAAAATTGTTTCTTATTTTACTATAAAATAATTTGAAGGGAAAAATAATAAATTGTCCCACTGTCATGTTTACACAAACATTTGTAGTTTGGCAGCTGAAAATTTTTAACCAATAGGAACACAGTTCGCGTGACGTAATTTGTCCTACATGCGCAGAACATTTCAATTTTCTGAGCGGGACGTCGTAATCTGTATTTCTATCATTCTTGTATTATTAAAGTTTTGTACACAAATGACCGAGAACTGAACCTACTACATCTATTCTATTATATAAAAGGCTTATCACGTATCTTCATGTACGTTTTTGATTACGCCTTGCTTATAAGCATGATCGAAAAAATGAGCTAATGAAGCAACAACAGTATTAATTGTAGTATATGTAGTATGTATATAGAATCTATTTCATTTTTAATGAAATTTCCTATAGTAAAATGCTAAAAATAATTAAATGTGTAAACATAAGCATTTGTAAATAAATATAATTCAGTGTCTATGACGTAGTAATCTCGCAAAATAAGCGATACTTCGTCTTTATACGAAAACACGAACGAGGAAATGAGACAAATGCTGTTGCTGTTTTCGACACAGACTCAGTGCTGCCATCTCTTATTAAGTAGCTGATAAAAAGCTATTATTTTTTATACCTCACATTACAAAGGTTGAAGTTTTGATAAAACACTTATCAAGATCCATTTTTGTGTCACTTTTTTATATGTGATGGTACCACGGCCACAACAAAATAATGGTTATGGTTATTTGATGAAAGTAATTAATCCATATTAGCTAACAAGGAATAGCAGAATACCTTATACTGTTTATAGCTAGAAAAGTATGTGGGCATTAGTAATTTAGTTCCTATCAATTTCAATTGAAACATTTTTAATGCCAGCTGGGGTTCGAACCTGATCTCGAATTGGCTATTTTAATACCATAGACAAATTCACACAAAAAATCAAATTTTGCCTGTAGAAAAGATGGACTTACAGGATGGATTAACAGGAATATGCTATGTATATATATATCACTAAATTTTGTAAAAAAGTAGGATTCATGAATCTCGAGAGAGTGTTGTTACGCAATTGATGACAGAGTTTTAAGAAATGGTTAATTTCGATACAAAATATTTCGGCTTGACTTTACAATTTAGCAAAATAATGTATAACCTAATCTCAGTAGAAGATGTTGGACATATAAAAACAATGTATCAAGATATGTGGCGTCCGTGGTTGGTTAAAGTGCGTGGCCGCTATGTCGACGAACTTTGGAGACCCAGGTTCGAACCCCAGCAGCGACAGAAAATTATTTGAATTAAAAATAATTTTTCTGTACGGACGCCACCTCTCTGCAGACAATGGCAAACCTCAGAGAGTAATCAAAATGCCATGTAAAGCTTCTTGAGAATAAGAACATTCCGTTCATCGCCGTTCGGAGTCGGCGTTAAGCCTGTAGGTCCATTTCTCGGTCAATTGTGTACAAACGTAATAACACGCACAACACAATTGATCCTTAGAAGCTAGGTCAAAGTCCTTTCAAGGGCTGAAATGGCCAGTTATTTATTTTTTTATTTATTTTTTATCAAGATATGTTGGGATATATTGGGATGGAAACGGTTTTTCACGTGGGTATCCCACCGCATTGACATATGTAGTAAGATACTTATATGAATTTATGGTGACATCTATTTTCTTTAGTGTGCCATGCTTTCTACACTGAACCAAATATTGTTCTTAAAATCAAAGAATCTCGTTCATAAAGCGAAATTCATTGATTTTTAAGAACTATTCATTGCCCCAAAGAACGAATTCTTTGGTTCAATGAATCGTTGTTCTTAATTTTAAGGAACAGTTCATTGTTCGTGTTCATTAAAATTTTGTTCCAGTTCTAGTGTTGTAATATCTAAAAAACCATTAGAGAATTTTATCCCAATAAGAAACTGATTTTTTAAAATATATCTTGATATTGTTTTAAAATTTCTAAGGACAGACTAACTTATTGTAACAGTTGTATGTGTCATTAATTAATCATTTTTCTTCATAACATATCAAAGAAATAACGTAAGAACAAAGATTCATTGAACCAAAGAACTCGTACTTTGGACCAATTTTAATGTATATTACATTGGGACAAAGAACTTTTTCTTTGTTATTAAGTACGTTTTTGGTTCTGTGTACATAACATATTACGTTAACACTAGCGTTCCCCGTCCTCTAAATTTGCCAATGTTAATATGTAAGATGTGATCTTACCTCGTCATGAATGAAACTTTTTGCCTAATTTTCTATTTTTGTAATGAAAATTATCCACCTGCTGGCCCTGTAGTACTAGTAAAGTAACTACACTAAGGGAAAAAAATATTATATTTATCCAAAAACTTTTTTAATTTATCCAAACAGCGAGTCATTTTTGCACCAATAACGCATTTATTTAAATCGACCACGTAAATATTTAAAATTTATTTAAATACTTTTTTAATTAAATAAAATATTAAAATATTTAAACAGAATTAATAAAAAATATATTAAAATTATGCACGAATATATTTAAATATCTTTCAAATATTTACTATTTGAAAATAAAGTTATCGCATTTAAGGAAAATTTATATAAAAATATTGAAATTGAAAAACAATTTATTTGAATATTTCCCACGAGCTGCGTCCATATCAAACGCCATTTAGTGGTATATTTTATTTTCTTTTTGTGAAAATATGATTTGTGAGTCCGGTGGTCAGTGCGATGCATGATGAAATCATGTAGAGTGGAGTGACATTCTTGAGAAAATACCGAGTTGTCACTCCACCTTACATGAATTCATCATCGGGTATGGGCAGAGAGCGCTCCGGGAGCGTTGAGCGTAAGAATTGAGAGCAAAAGCTTATGTAGCAACACAAAAGGCAACAACAAATCAAAGACAAAAGAGAAGCACAGAAACAGTACAGAAGCTTTACAGAGGTAGTATTTGACTTATTTTTTGGGCAGAGGCAAAAACGGTAATTTTTGAACAAAAGGGGTAAATTTTGCGAAAACAATAATTTTTTGAGTTATTGGCAGCACTGTTACCTCTTTGAACATACTCACAAGTAGTTTAAGAACCCGAACAGAACCAAAGCGACTGTCGGTTGGCGATCCTCTCTCGGAGAAATCCGCTGAGAATACGTCCAGAATAGGAACGGTTGTCGGATCAGCGACAACCGTTCCTATTCTGGAACTTTTAATTTCTTTTTAATTTTTTAATTTTTGTTTTCGGGAAAAGGTAAATTTTCTCCGAAAGTGGTAAATTTTTACCCAAATAGTCGTAAATTTCAGTTCGTCTTTTTGGCAACACTGGAACAGAGTGCGATGCTGCTGCTGCTTGGCGGCTGCTTGGCAGCTGTATGGAATATGTGTGTCAGTGTGTGGCATAAATAAAATATAAATATGGGAAAAAAACGAGTTGTAAGGAAAATATTTGATTTATCCACGTAAATATTTAAATGAAATATATACTCAGGCGTGGATAATGTTAATATGCGTTATTTCCCTTAGTGTAGGGATTGGTAACCTTAAATGCAGCAATTGACCCCTTCCTATGACATTTCCACGTAAAATTCGTCAGTTGAATGAAAAGAAAGTAGATTGAAGTAGAACCAATATTCTACACATAAGGGCTAGTGAATTTGCTAGTTCAGCACTAGAACCAGGTTTATGACTCTGTCAATTCACATAGAATAATTTTTAAAATGTATGCGTTTATATTCTATGCACACTATAAATAACACACAATAATTTTTCAATGTTTTTCATTAAGAATCCATAGAAAAAAAAAAAAAACAAAAAAAAAAAAAAAGAGAAAGTTAAAGCACTCTCTTAAAATATCATTGTTATTCAAGACAGGTGCTATGATTTAGCCTTCTCAACTTACATTAGAATATTTGACTTAAAAGAACGCATATTCGCATGATAGTTAGATTCACTTGCATTATGTAACAATCAGACATAACCTTGAATTGTTGCGTAACTCATACAAATGAGATTCATTAACCTTGATTGAATTTCTAGGCCTAGCACTGAAAATTTCTTTAAGATCACATTTCTTGAAATGATCACGCTGTTGAAAACAAAAACACTTTCGTTTAATGCAATACGTCGAATGTCACACACCTTTAATGCACAAAAAAAAACCATTAAAAGCAACAGGTAGTTGCAACAATAATTAAACAGATGATAAGAATGATTAAAGGACACACAAAGTAACCAAAATGGAGCAAATTCTACGCAGTACAATTGTAAAGAAAAGAGACCACAAACAAAGCCTTCATCCCATGAAACACAAAGAGTATTTTCACCAAGGAAATTGCTTTAGCAATAAAAATACCCGTTATAACGATGCTCAAAATAAGCCAAAAACTACAATAAAACAAAGTGAAAGTAAAACTGATGCTGATACTGAGCCAAAGTCATTAACTGCTCAATAAAGTCAAAAGAAAATTGATTTTCTTTCTTTGTAGTAAAGTCGTATGGCACAGAATTCGCACAACTCTTGGGCAAAACGACGAGGACGACCTTCAACGATCGTTTATCATTTCTGCAAAATTCATTTGCAATAATAAATTTTACCAACTAGAGACCCTGAAATTCAGTGCCGCAGTTCAATTCAGTGCGATGCGGCTCAGTGCGAATCGGTGCGCTTCAATACCGTAAGTCAAAAAATGGCGAGAACTACCCTTGCTCAAGTCACTACACCACCCACACCAACAGTACAAGTAAACAAGCAGCAAACAAACAAACTTAATAAATCCTGTGAATAATGTTTTATGAGCATCGAAAAAGGTGAATTTATTGTTTTTCCTTTGTTTTCAACTAATACGCGCCATAAATTTGCGGAACGCATGTAATTCAGGTCTACTTCTACTACATCAGTAGTGAGTGGTGGCAGAGAGAGAGAGAGCGAGATAATAAGAAAAAAAAAAACAATCATTGCAGTACCTGTGAGTAGGCACAATAAAAAACAAAAAATGCCTCCTTACCGTTTATGGATAGTGCTCATAAGTCTTATTTACACAGCTTCTTGTTACAGAATCCATCCTTAGCTTGATGTATCCTCATAGCTTAAGCGTACGAGTAAATTGGCAACAGAAGCCATTGAATCTATATTAAATCTCATGTTGCAGTAGGTTTTTGTTTCGATTTTTCAACTATTATTTTGAATTTGGTTTACGCTTGGCTCATTCTGCCATTAAACAGTGAATTTATCAAATTGACAGACTCACTGACATAGTTTCGATTCGATGATTTGTGCTGTAGCTACAAGTTGATAGAATTGAGTTAATATTTACGATGAAAATTTATGGCATTCAAATGATTTTTCATAAAATCATTTTTTTATGTATTAGTGGGCAGCTTATGTCAACAATATTATGTAGGGTTTATGTGAAGAATTTTATTATTGTTATTAAATTTAATAATTTAAAATTTTTTGCTGTCATTACTACAGATGCGCTGTGCGAGTACGAGTAAATTTTAAGTAGTAATACTACCGATGTGAAGGGTTATCCAATTTCGGGTTTTGGAAAGTACAGTCCTGGTATTTGGCAGATGTCAAATACTAAGTCATCCAGACTGGTTTTTATGTAGTTAAAGATTTCTCACCGAACAAGGCGTTAAATTTGTTAAATTGTTCTACAAAAATGTTGATTCTGCCGTGACCACGCATCACACTTTACGAGAAGATTATGATCGTCATAATCGTCCAACTAAGAGAACTTTTTAATATAGTGAAGAAATTTAAAGAACGTGGATAGTTTACATATAGTGTTAAGGAGAAATGAGTTGCTATTTGATGGTTGTGTGCAATTATTGTATTGTTTTGGATGCAAGCACGCGACGAGTTAGTTGCAATATTGCACGATCGAATGGTTGAAACTGCCAACTGCTGTACAATGAGCGATTGTACAGCCGTTGTATCGTGTAGAGTCTCTTTTAGAAGTGTGTATTATCGTTATCTACGCTCTACCGAAAATATCGCTGCTGTAAGAGAAAATGTGGCTAAAGACGCAAATTTGACGAAATTTTTTATGTCGAAAAGCTTAATTTTTCATTTTTAAATAAAGTTAATAAAAAAAGAAATAAGCTTATTTTTGGCAAGTTTTTGTTTTTTATGAATGCTATATAAATTAAACAATAGAAAAAATACATATTTTTTTATGTAGTTGTTAATTATAAGTTGTAAAATCATTAATTGTAGTGGTCAGGGCAGCTACGTTTTAAAGAATTGCCTTATTACGACCACTGGTCGTTGGCTTCAAAATAGTCTATAGTATAGTCTGTCCTAATTGTGACCTACTAAAATTACAACCGTTTATCCAGAAAAAATGTTGGAAAAGTTAATTTCCATCATATATTTTAACACTAATAGATAATTTCTGTGTTTTTGCCTCCCTTGTACACAAATTGATCTTAAATATATATGCTTTTAATAAATACTAGTATCGCCTTCGAGTATAGTATCGCCTTTAATTCGACCATTTAAAAATTGATTTTTTTGTTTTTTGTATTTTTATTGAAAATATTTTTTTTTTCTTTCTTCATTCATGTGCAAACGTAACCGAAATTATACCGCACCATACGCATCACCAACAGGAAACTACAAAATAGTAACTACATTCTGAGTTTCAATTTTCTGTGGCTTATACAAATATGTGGAAACTTACTCTTTTGTCCAATGCCTATCCTAGTACCCTACTTCCCATATTCTATTTTCTAGTAGGATTTCCGAGGCTGTGTGATCTATAACTCTTAAGCTATTCGATATGATATCGCAAATTTGGGTTGTATGGGATGTACCACGCTCACCATAAATATTCAATGCACTCCTTCTTCTTACTCTTATTGATAAAAAAAAAAAAATACCAAAAGTCGTGTTCTTCGACTAAATAGGAAGTTCCTACCAATATTTCATTGATTTGTGACTTAAAGTTTGAAAGTTATAACCAAAATTTAGGCTGCTGAAAAGTGTCATGCCCCTCTTTTAAAGCCCATAAAATGTAAGCAGTGGAATGGTACGTTTTATTTCAAGTCTAATACCGTTTTTCGAGGCTGTATAACCCATAACTCTAAAGTTATTCGATATCGCACATTTGGGTTGTATGGGATGTGCCACGCCCACCATATCTAGTCGGTGCACTACTATCTTCTCCCTACTCTTATTTATTTTAAAAAATTTATCAAAATCGGTTGAGAAACACGGGAGAAAGTGGTTCTTAACTGTTCTGGCTACCGCTAACTATTTATATATAGATAACTACACATTTATCTTCAGAGATTCACGATGGCACCACAGAAGGGCGCACATATACCCAAGATAAATTGTATGAGGCTTTGAGAGTTCTTAACAACAAATCAATCAATCAGACAGACTTCAAAGACATTTAATATACCCAAGTCAAACCTCAATGGTAAACTTAAAGGAAAATATAAGATAAACGAAAATGTAAGAGCACCAACAATTCTATTCCCAGATGAAGATCTTTTAGTAAAATGGGTAATTGAAATGGGAGAGATAGGAATTTCGGTTTTAAAAAACTAGTGGAAAATTTAAAGCGGGAAACCCTATTTAACCCTACAGTAGTCGCATACCTTTACTTTATATAAAAATGACATACATATGTAGTGCACGAGACTACTGCTGGGTTAAGGAGAGTGGTCCAGGGTACAAATGGTATAAGTCTTTTCTGTTTCGCCATTCCGTTATTTCTACTAGAGTTCCATAAAGTCTAACACTGGAAAGAGCCCGGCCGTATTTAACTTTATTCTTTTATTTGAATCCTAAAGAAAAACTCGTTATGTTCACAAGGACTAGAAAAAAGTTTATTCCCGTTTATTTAATTATGAAAAGAACTGCATAGCTGTTCTTTTGACTGATGATGTTTTGTAACAGCCCATTGTAAAGGGTGGTTAAATTTCAAGGGTCGATGTTGAATGTGAACCACATCTAAACGTCAAGTTTTTTTTCTGCATTTCATTTGACATTTCCCAATTTCAGACTAACTCAATTTGAACCATGGAAAGATACACAATCGAGCAACGCGTTAAAGTTATTCAGGCTTATTATGAAAATGGGCTTTCAAATCAAAATGCATATCGTGCACTTTCGAAGAAAATCATCTTCAGTGATGAGGCACATTTTCACCTCAGTGGATTTGTCAATAAGCAGAATTGCCGCATTTGGGTGAATGATAATCCAAGAGTGATTGTCGAAAACCAATGCACCCACAAAGAGTGACTGTTTGGTGCGGTTTATGGGCTGGCGGCATCATCGGGCCGTATTTTTTCCAAAATGAGGCCGGTCAGGCAGTTACTATGAATGGTGTTCGCTATCGTGAGATGATAACGAACTTCTTATGGCCCGAATTGGAAGATATGGATGTGGACGATATGTGGTTTCAACAGGACGGTGCCACTTGCCACACAGCTAACGAAACAATGGCTCTTTTGCGCGACAAATTCAATGGCCGTGTTATCTCACGTGGTGGCGATGTCAATGGACCGCCAAGATCATGTGATTTGACACCGTTATTTGAAAGAAAAGGAAATATTTTTTTTTATTTCTCAAACAAAGAAAAAGGTACAAATACATTACGTTAAAAAATGTGTGTCCCATTTTGTCGCATTGAAATTATTTCTTACAATTTGTGTATCAGTAGCTTCATGCGAAAGGAGTTTTTCAAAGCTAAAATTAATGAAGAGTTATTTAAGGTCTTAGATGTGTTTATCCATTGAAAACGAGCCTGCAAGTTAAATTGATTTCGATGTTGTTATTTCAAATTTTCCAGCTCTTAAAATAAGAAAAGTTAGTTTTTAAGACAACGCCATTAATAAGATTTCTTTGTTTAACCGTATACCTACATATACAAATATGTACCTGAAAATAAAATGTTCCGTCAGTTTTGAAGACTGCGAATTTAATAAGTTTTCTATTTTACCTTATGCCTACATATCTAAATATGTAGACACTTAAAAATGTAATATTTTTGTTCTGTTTTTTACAAATTCTTATTGTTTGTTTTGGAACATTCCACGGTGACGGGTGTTACATTTGCATGCCTTAAAATATCAATATTTCAGCATACATAAAAGTATTTAAAATTTTTGCAGTCATAAAAAATTGCTTTTATGCTTGTCTATCCATGCCTCGAAAAAATCTTTCAAAATCATGGTCAATGTTTGTGTAATTTTTATAAAATAACCTAGCAAGTTTAAATAATCTAAAATATCGCTTCCGCTAATTTATTTAATTTGAATTACAACAACTAGCTGTTACCGTCGTCAATTTTTTTTTCATATTCCACTTTAATATTTTTACTGACAACTAATTGAAGCATAGAACGGTGCTTACAGTGCTGCTCTATTTAAAAAGTGAAAAATATTTTTCGTTATAAAGCTTAACTTTAAAGTGAAAAATATCTTAGATTACCATTTATTTTTAATTTTTTAAAATATGACACTTAACTAAGACTAAATCTCTCCCATAAATAATAGGTTTTAATCTGATATCTTAAAATATAAAATTTTTGCCTTGGTAGCGATTATCTTGGAATGCTCCACATGTCACATGGGTGACACCATGAGTATCCGCCCCGGGTGTCACTAAGCCTAGGAACGCCACTGCCTCAGCGTCATCGAAAATTTGGACCATCGGATGGAGGTGTGCCGCCGAGGTCGTGGCGGCCATTTGGCCGATATTTTGCTCCATACATAATTGAACCATACCAATATTATCATAATAAAAAGAAATGACAATAATTTTCTAAATAATTTGTGTTTAATTCAAAATCAACATCGGCCCTTAAAATTTAACCACCCTTTATTATACCCCCATAAAAATAGATTTTTTTTTTTTAATTTACCTAAGGTGCTTCAAAAGATTTAAATTTCTAATAATTTAACACATATTTATTTTTGCATAAAATGTTAGAAGTTCTTAATTTTTATTTTTCTTATTAAAAAAAAATGTTTGATCAAATGGAATTGAAAAAAACAACAAAGTGTAAAATTTCTAAGTAGTAATAAAAAAAATATTATTTTTTCTTGATTTATTTTATAATAAGAACATTATAAAATTATAGTCGTGTTCATTATGAAAATTTAAATCTTAATCATTATGTATGTTAAGTACACATGGACGGAATTAGGTTAGCGATTGTTGGGAATAAGGAAAAACTGGCTTTGCTGAACGCAATAAGGGCAATTTGATGATTTTACTTTGTGCTATAACAAAATTTTTAAAAATATTGATTGCATTATTTTGATATTTTAAAAATTTTTTTTATGAATTGAGAATATATTCTAAACCTACTCTAAATATTTTGTATATATACATGGTTCTTAATAGACATAGTCAGAAGGTGCCGAGCTGGTCGTAATTAGGCCAAATTACGTTACCCGCAATTGTTACTTCAAAATAAAAAAATAAAAAAATATATATATTATTAACTGTATATTTTTCTACTTGCAAATATTTTAATTTCTATTGTTTAGATTTTCTTGTTATAAATTTTCAAAATTTTACTGTCGTTGAAAAATATTTTAAAAATAAAGGATCATTATAAAATTATCATCCATACAAACGGTTGTGTTATTTTAATATAATGTATTTTGAAGGACAAATTTATTGAGTTTTAAATGTTTAAAGTATCCATCCTACAGATCTTCCATCCTCCAAAAAAATCCTGGCTATTGCTATTATGTCCCGTCTTCGATTGCAGTACGAATAAGTCGATCCTTTTCAGAGTATTTTTTATTTTCGAAATGAAATAAAAATCTTATTTTTTCAATTTTTAGATGTGTAGAACTTTGAATTGATATAAAATACTAAAATAAAAGCCAATTTCAATTTGAAAATCGGCTTTATTAGAAAGATAATTTTATGTGAAAAGTGTTTAAATATGATTTCAGGCATATGGTCGTAGCGACTGGCTCGGATGTGGCGTCTTTTGGAATTCAATTTTCGACCACTTTTTCAAGCATAAGCACATGGTTGTTTTCCATGGTGTCCATTGTTGCAGATTTGTTCGCATAGTCTTATGACTTCACATAACCCCAGAGAAAATAATCCAAAGGCATTAAAATATAATAATCTTAGAGTTCAATGGACTAGTCCATTTTGTGAAATTACGCATAAGCCAAATGTTTTCTTCAGTAAGTCGATTGTTTGACTTCCTGTATGGGATGTAGTTCCATCCTGTTGGCAAAACCATTCAATTATAGTACGAAATAATTGGCGATCATGGCTCTATAGCATTCGGCGTTGACGGTAACACTGTCACCAGCCTTATTTTGAAGGAAATAAGGCCTATAAAGCGCACCAGTGATTTTTTTTTTTTTTATAGTAATTTTTTTTTATTTTTGGTGCTTCAAGCATCTCCTGTGAATATATTGCACTCCCAATGCGACAATTTTGCTTATTGACATGCCCATTGCAACCAAAAATAGGCCTTATCATTGAACAGTATATTGCGATAAGATAGTGGGGTTGGCTTCCAATTCATTTTTAGCTCATTGACCGAGTGATCAAAATATGCGTTATTGGTCGGTGAAAATCCACATGTGCTTCATGAATCACCACTTCATCCACAAAAATAACTGTTTGGTGCAGATTGCATGCCGGCGGCGTCATGGGACCATATTTTTTTCGTCGATAATAACGATCGTAACGTTACTGTGAATGGCCATCGTTATTGCGCCATGATTACCAATTATTTTTGGCCCGAATCGGAAGATATGGACTTGGACGACATGTGGTTCCAACAGGACGATGCCACAAGCCACACAGCAAACGTTACAATCGATTTATTGAAGAGTAAGTTCGATGAGCGTGTTATCTCAAGAAATGGGCCAGTTGATTGGCCACCTGTTTCGTGCGATTTAACGCCTCTAGACTATTTTTTTTGTGGCAACGTCAAGTCATTGGTTCATGCCAACAAGCCGACGACGTTGGAAGAGCTCAGAGCGAACATTGAACTCGAAATAGCGGCCGTTTCGGCCAAAATGTCATGCCGAGTCATCGAAAATTGGGTCCAACAAATCAACCGCTGCATACGTACCCGTGGTGGCCACATGAACAATGTCGAGTTTCATTCATAAATTTTTTGATTGTACTTCAAGCTGATAATAAAGTTTTTGAAACATCTCAAATAGTTTGCGTCTTATTCTAAAGAAAAGTTGTCAAGTCCTTAATGGAAAACACTTTCCATAAAAACTTTTAAATTTGATTTATATTTTAATAATTTGAATTTGATTTCTAAATTTTAATATATTCATTTCACTTTTGCTTCGATTTGTAGCAAAACAAAGAAAGAATAATAACTTTGGTACCTTAAACTATAAATATTTTTATTGGTTTAAAGAAACCTACGTAGAACAAATCCAATGTTGAATATTCCTAAATATCTCAATGCTGATACAAAACACATTTCTTCTTGCAACCAAGCTTGGAAAGTGTGAAGCCTAGAAAAGTTTCTTCTAAAAAAAAAAATTAATAGTTCAAATTCATAAAAAGCCTTTAATAATTTGCTGGAACTCGCAATTAAAAACTAAATTAGTCTTATCTTCTTATATATAAAAATGAAATGCGTGTGCGTTAGTCTTGCTAAGGCTCAGAAACGGCTTGGCCGATTTTAATAATTCTTTTTTTGTATTATTTTCCTTAATACAGATGTGGTTTAGGAAAAAAGAAAATTACAAAAAACTCAAAGGAACAGCGGAAAAATCAAAAAATCGAAATTGGTAATTTTGTATGGGAATTGTCACATCAGACTACTTTAAATAGCCAACAAATCTTAACGACTGGACGGATTTAACTCAAATTCATCATACACATTACTTGAAGCCTAGATTAGGTTATGGCATACTTTGTTTTGACCACGCCTCTTCCGCCCCTTTACAAGAAATGCAAATTATCATACTAGCGTACTTTTATTAGAGAAACTGTTCGTCTAATTAATTAAAAGAAAATTCTGTTATTTTAACACCAAAAAAATTCACATATCTTCAAAATTGCACAAAATTTCAGTACAGCGTATTTTTCTAATAACATTGTTTTCTTAGAATAACAAAAACTATCATTCAATTTCTTTTCGTTGATAAATTCAATTTAAGCACTAAATAAACCCTATTTGAAGAAAGCTCCAACATATTCACTTTTTACTCAAAAAAGGACACAAAAGCTGTCATTTCAATAAATAAAAAAAAAATTATTTGTTTGCCCATTGTGAGGATCGATCCTTAGACCACCTTATGACTCAAAAAGTGATGGTTGAGCTGACTATTTTTATTCAAATTGAAATGTACTACAAAAATTTCCTAATAGAATTTGCAATAAAATGATATGACAGCACACTCTTCTCAATTCGAATTATAGCATCCTTTTATATTTTTCTTAGACAAAAAACAATCGTGTTTTTCATCTTATTCTTATCTTCTATCTTTCTATCTTATGAATATATAAATATCAATTGCCGTGCGTTAGTCTTGCTAAAACTCGGAAATGGCTCGGCCGATTTTAATAATTTTTTTGTTTGCCTCAATACTGATTTGGTGTAGAAAAAAAGAAAGTAAGGAAGAACCTAAAGCGAAAAATCGAAAAAATTGAAATTTGTAATTTTTTGTGTCGTACAGTGTTCATTACAACGCCAAGGAGAGGACGAGCCTGACATAGGTCTACGAAGTCAGTCAAATGCGCGGCGAGGTAATACACGCGTAAGCCACACTGACCAGCGAGCGACGGATAATGAAAACAGTCAGATTGTCATGTCCAAATAAGTGTCATTTATAAACAAAACAGAGTGGCATACATAATAACGCCCATAGCTCGAGAACGGATTGCCCGATTCGAGCTGTTGTTTTTTTTTGTGTGTTCGTCTTCGCACAGGGTAGCTGTTAATAGCAAAAAAATTGTAATTTTCTCGGAAAAATCGGTGTTCCATACATTTTGTATGGAAAAATAAAAATAAAAACAAAATGGATTTGAATTTCATAATTAAAAATGCAATTTCTGGATAATTGCATTCGTTCAGATCAGTTGATTGTATTCAGACGAAGCAACCAATTATCGAACAGTGTTCCTGAATTCATTGATTTGTAAGGATTACAAATAATTTGCCTCTGAAGGTTGGATCTGTTATCATCATGCTTCGGAGACTCAAACAACCGAAATTGTGCAAGTGAACAAATTGGTCGTGAAGCAACTCAAGAATAATGTCATTCAAGCAACGATGAACGCTTTTGAGTAGGCAAATTCAAGGGCGAAGAAGTGCTCATTCCAAGAATTTCATTGATTCTAACCTATTTACCTTTCGAGTTCAAAAACGTTAAATTCAAATTCAGTTCGACTTACATCGCCATGACAATCAATGAATCACAAGTCCATTCTTTGTAATTAATTTTGGGACTGTGTGCTGGATTAAATCAAATCTAAACTTATTTACTACCTTAAGAATAAAGAGAACATACGAGTAATAACATAATATATAATGTATATAAAGATAATGGAGCGCAAAGCAGTGCGATCATATAAAGAGAGAGAGCAAGTAGAATATACAAATGCAGTGTACATCTTACACCTGTAGCATGGAGGTGCAATCAGTATTTTAGATATAGATATGCGGACGGAAGTTCCGATCACAAAATTATATGGAAATAATATAAATGTTTGAAAGCCTTCAACTTTGGTTACTTTTGCTAACGTTGTCTATCAAAAAGCATTGAATTGATCTGACGTGTGGTTCCCTCAACCTGCTTACATTCCGTGTAAATAAGGGATATTAGAGTGTTTCATTTAATCAATAATTGAAATTCGATTGGCACCATTTGTTATCAATTGCGAACGTTCGATAAAAGATTAATTTCGATCGAATCGTGATTGCTCGAAATTATTTCAATAAAGAAATTAATTTAGGGCGGGACGAAGTTTGCCGGGTCCTCTAGTTGGAAATAAAAATTAGTGGAAATATTGAACAAGGACTAATGAAATATATACAGAAAATATGCAAATGTTATTAATATGCTTAAAGCTTTTATAAAACTAAGAAAACATTTTTTTTTTTCATCAGTTGCTTAGAAAACCAACTCTTGGGTTTTTTGCATAGCGCTCGAAATATCTTATTGCTCCTTTTTTTTTTTGTTTGTTTGCTCCATTGAAGACAACGAATCCAACAAAAAGCAAACAAACAAAAAAAAAAAAAAACAAATAGCATAGAACGGAATACATTTGTTTGTACTTACTTCAAATGCACTACAAAAGCCAATGAATTATGGGAGATGCTGAACTTTAATGGTGCCACAGCAAATAAAAATACACAGCCTTCGCAGCGGAAATCAAAGGGAATGCGGCACAAACTTTAGGACTTGCCAATGCGTATGTAATATGAATGTACTTTATTCCGAAATGTGCAAACTCTGTCTTATGGAGATCTATTCGAAACGGACGTGTTGGCAATCCAATGGCGAATGCAGCAGGGTATTGGCAGGGATCACGACGAAAGCCTTTTTTCCCGTTGAATTTTAATAGAATCAAATATTGTACAAAGTATACGATTGTGATGGTGGTGGTGCTAGCGGAACAAAGTGACGGGGTAACAGAGAACAGAAGGTTTTTCCGAACGCATTGGGTGGAATAACTAAGAGGTTTTAAGGATTTGTGAAAAAGGATATCACCTTTTGTGATGAAGCAAATTAGAGGATTGAAAAATAATTTATTGCAAACATGTTTGATCTATGAATGGAGCACAAGCTTAAGGATATGAAAGTGCTAAGTAGAATGTGAAAGAGAGAGAAAAAAAGTGCGGGATACTGTCAAATGGACAAATGGTATTATTTTAAAAAGAAGAGGATAAGAATTCAAGACATGCTAGTCATAAAATTTGCGATTTGTCGTTTAAAGAAAGTTAGTTGTTTGATAAAAGTGACTTATCAATGTTGCTTTACATATGTGAAGCATAAAAATCAGGTGTTTTTTTTTTTAATTTGTGTTAAGTTCAAATGTTAAAATACTTGATTGTTCGTTCAAAATGGAGATATAAACCTCAAATTATTGGAAACTATTAATAAAGCAAAACAAATTTCACCCCCACTTCGTCATCCTGCACGTAGTCTATAAAGAAATAGTGCTTCATCAAGAATGATAGATAAAAGGATTGCGCAGTCCAAGCGTCGAGAAAAAAATCTACTGCGCAGCTTACGTCATCCGGGTTCTCAACTGTGATGTACTGAACACATTGACAACGACAGCGACGACAAGCTGTCAAATTAGGAATAGTTCTATATCAACGACACGACATTGCGACATTAGACCAAATTCTCTCCATAAGAAATACATGTAAAAAAATTTGACAGATGTCGTAATGTCGTTGCCGTCGTCAATGTGTTCAGTGCATGACACATACAAAAGAAAATATCAAAAAGCAAATAGTAAGCACAAGCAGCGCAAGCATTTAAGAGCCGCCGCACACTACAAACTTTTAGTCGGCCCATAGTTTGATGCTTGATTGGCCGTGACTGACAAGCCAACTATTAAGTTGATTGTAGGTGCGCACACTGTGCACGGATATTTTGCCAATTGCTGGGTTGTATTTGAGAAACATTCTCATGGGGAGTTTTGAAATTATTTGGCTGTTTTGAGTTTTATAAAATTTTCCGTTACTGACATATTTTTTGTTGATTTTGGTGCGGGTATGAATATTAAACATTTTTTTTATTAGATTATTATGTAACCGGGCGTCTTGTCTAGCAATAATTCATTACATGCCATCTGTCAAACATCAAATATTGCCAATGGAGCCCACTCAATTGCCGAAGTTGACAATTTGAAAGACATATATTGCCAACACGAACTTGGCAATGAGCTGTAATTTTTCTTGTTTGGCAGTAATTTTTATATGTGCTGAGAATTAAAGCTACTACAAAAATTAAAGAAATTGAAGTTAGGGCTAGAAATTAAAAACTGAAATTAAGTTTTTGAAAGAGGAGTGGCATGGAGAAGATATTTATAACATAATAAATTTATACCGGCAATTTTAGTGCTGATTTAAAAACTTAAGCGCACGTGAGCAGCGCACTAATTTGTTCAGCGCTATTTTAAAAATTAAATAGCATAACATCAAAAACTCACCCTTGATATGTTGCCATTGCTTGCAATGGATTTTGACAGATGACATGCGATGAATTATTGCTAGTCGAGACACCCGGTAATAAGCAGCATTCAACATTTTGCTGGCACTAACGCTATCTTTTATAACAATAATTAAAACTTGCTTATCCCTATTTATAATATGGAAAAGGCAACACTTATCCCCATTCATACTGCAAAAAGCAGCACTTTTAAATGAACGCCGCGTGCTATTCGGAAACTTTTAACTCGGATGATGAAATTTTGACAGTCTGAAAGAGAATATTTGGCACTTGTAAGGTGAATATGATTGTCAAAATTTCATCGACCTTTTGGCACAGCAAAAATCACAATTTTATTTCAACTACAGAAATTGTATTCATCTCAGTAAATTCTTTCCTACCACGAGTGAAAAGTTTCCGAATAGCACACTGCCGAAAAATAAAATTACAACAAAAACAAACAAAATGTCCACCAGTTGGCAAACTATTTGATCGGCTAGTGTGCGGACTTCCATAGCACGCCATACCCACTTGGTAGTCTGCAGATAGTTGTCAGACTTTAAAATCAAGTGGAAATCTGACCTCCCATTTGATATTTTAGTTGGGTTTAATTCAATCGTTAGGTGTGCGCTCTTCCATAAGACACCATGCCCACATGAAAACAAATTAAACTATCAGCCGACTAAAAGTCTGTAGTGTGCGGCGGCTCTAAGTCTTTACGAAATAGCAAACAAGAAGAACATAACAAAATGAAAATAAAGAGGCAATAGAAGTGCTGTTAAACACATCAAGCAACGTAGGTGCTTTTAGTGTGAAACGGTGCAAATGCGAAAACACACCCCTATTATAGGTGCATTTTTTTAAGGAATAGTACTGAAAAATATATATGTATACTTTAATTTATTTATAAATATATTTATAATGACATTAATTCCATTTCAAGTCGCCATGTTTTAATAAGAAAATGTTGACGTTTTTTTCATTTTTACAAATAAATTACCCCCTATAAATATATTGTGACTACGTTTACATTCAGCCACTTTGACAAACCCGAGCTACGTCACGATTTTTCGCAGCCAACTTCATAAAAAAGATGGACGACATGCGCAATGCGCAATCTGGTAATATATTATTCTTGGTGCTTGATAGACTTCATAGTACACTTCATAATTTTAATTCGGAAAAAACTGGTTAGTAGAAAATTTCGTAAAAAGGGCTGATTATGTCGTTTGAAAAACAATGCCTTCTGAAAAATAGAATAAGGGGCCTTTTTTAAAAAAACATGGCAGAATTTTATTGAATTAAAAATTTAAAAACTTCCATAATATGGCAGAACATTTGTACCACGCCAAAGGTGTCTAGAGTTTTTTCCAAGTAACACAAAATCTTCAATAGAACTTGTTAGTGAATACATAATGGTTTTGAACCTATATTCATTAATATCCTCAAAATGGAAATTCCGACAGCTAAAAAGTAATATACTTTATCTTGTAACCCGCAAGAATTAGATGATACTAGCGACCACCGGTGCGCGTTGCTGCCCCCAGCAACTATAATAATAATTATAATATTCTAAGAGTTTTTTGCAAGCGCTCTATAAAGAAGAGGAAGAATAAATAAAGTGAAATGTGAGCGGAAAATTGCAATAAAAAAAAACTTGTATGTATCTTGGTTGCGAGTGTTCAGCGCGAGCGGCTTGCGAAAGCTATATATTTTCTGACTTTCATTTTGTTGTTCACATACGCTCTATTAAGAAGAGACAGAAGAGAGCGAAATGTGAGCAGCGAATAGTTGCTCTGAGTTTGATAACGTTGTTCTCAGCTGCTCTGTTAATAAACGAAAAACTAACATAACAAAAACAATTATATGCAATTATATGCAAACTTTAATAAGCTATAACTTAAAAAATATAAATTTTTAAGAAATAAAAAGTCCAGTTTGCACATCTACAGATCTAAACCTATCAAACCATACTACATTTATTAAGATTGGACTTGTACTTAAAAAGCCTTACGCCGGACAAAATTTGGGTTTGTGTAATATATATAAGATCGTAAAAAATATGCGAATTTAACTCGAAAAAAATAATCTCTGGTTATAACCGATAAGTTATTGATCTTAAATCAGAGTCTTGACTTCAATATCATAAAGAATTTTTTTTAATGCTGTGCAGGTCAAGACATAAAAAATGTAACTTTTAGGGCTGCTTTGAAGGCTGGTATTCGAATAGATGGTAACAACATACCCCAAATAATATATAAACGATTGATAAGAGTCCAAGTTCTTTTGTTAGAGAGCTCGTACTTCACGAATTTTAAACTTTATCTATAAAACTTGTTCCAAAAAAAAAGATGATGAGTTTACTGTGAAAGAACAAGATAGCACACTTTAAAATACTTGAACATTTTTTTTACTTCACTCGTTTTTCTCTCTATTTTTTCTCTTTGTTTTAAAAAACCATCAGCAAACATTTGCACAAGTCAGTGGCTTTTATTCGTTGCATTGGTTTAATGTATTTGTTTGTGCGCTTAGTATACTCGTATACTACGTTTTTTTAATCAAAATGCAAAGGGTGTAGTTTCAAGGAAAGTAATATTTTTGTAACGATCTTCTATTTTTCTATTGATTCTGATAGGTGAAAACAGAGAAATTTTTTTGGTTTACGCATCATAGGCTACCTGAGAGAGAACTGGCATCTTTTCCATAAAAGCCAATTTTATTTTCTTTTTTGTTACATAATTTAAAATAAAAATATCGGAAGGTTAATCTTTACTTTACAAAAAAAAAAAAAAAAAAGAAATAATGAATATAGTGCCGGCCTAACAAACAAAACACACGGTTTTTGCCAAAATTATTGTTTATTCTCTCACACAGTTCCCTTTCAGCTTGATACACATATTCCAACGATTTTCTGACATTGCGATGCCCTTTGAATAGTTAGATTTCTCAAGATCTCCGAAATACGCTTCAGTTTCCAATTCGATCTGTTCATTCTTTGCAAATCTCCTTCCTTGGAGCCACATTTTTAAGTTTGGGAACAGATAATAGTCGCTGGGGGCCAAATCTTGAGAATATGGGGAACGAGGAAGCAGTTCGAAGTGTAACTCGTGCAATTTATCCATGGCTTCGATCGATTTAAGAGCTGGAGCATTGTCTTGCAAAAACATGATTTTTTTTCTTCGATAAATGGGGTCGTTTGTTTGCGATTTCGTTCTTCAACCGTTCCAATAATTTACAGTAATAGTCGTGTTGATTGTTTTTTCTTTTCTCAAATAGTCGATGAATAAAATGCCACTTGAATCTCAAAAAACAGACGCCAACACCTTTCCTGCCGTTTGTTGAGTCTATGCTCGCTTTGATGCACTTCTACTGGGGCCTACCCACTCTTTTGCTGATTTCTTCTATTCTGGTTTATAGTGATTGATTTACGTTACATCCATGGTCCCTATTTTAGGCAAAACATCAGTCGGATTTTGTTTAAACATTTCCAAACATTGCTGGGAAGTGTGAACACGTTCATGTTTTTAATTGATTGTTAATGAACGTGGCACTCATCTTGCAGTCAGCTTTCTCATACCCAAATGTTCATGAAAAATTGAAACCACCGACCCACTTGATCTGCCTACGGTTTCACTTTCGGTTTGCCCAATACGAAAACATGGATTTTTCCAATTCTGGAGTGGTCACTGGTTTTGGTGCTCCCACGGCGTGTTCATCTTTTGTGCTGATTCAACCTCTTTTATACTCTGCAATCCAATATTTTACGGTTGATTACGACGAAGCAGATTCACCACAATATTTATCGAGTTTTTTTTTGTTTCTTTTGCACTTTTGTTAAGCAAAAATTAATTCTTAATCAAGGGCCGAAAATCTTCTTTATCCATTTTCATAACAATACCAAAATTTGTTTAATTTAGAACCCTGTAACGTCACATTCATTGACAGATCGATTTGAAATTGATGGTGTGTTCATTTTAAGATTGCCACCCATCAAAAATGTCATGTCATGTCATGCACCACTCTTCAATGGTGGTGCCGTCACTTGACCCAAAATTGGCCTACTTTATTAAGAATTTCCTAATTTTTTGTTTCGATTTTGAAAAAGGAGCTTTACCTTCTCCGAGGTCGCAGCAACTTTCTCAAATTAAAATGCTGCATTATTGTTGGCATTTTCATGAAGTTTAGGAATAATAAAAAAATTATTCAAATCGGATAATTTTTATGGCAGATAACCGGCTTTTTTTTGGACTAATTTTTTTAAGAATTTGATGGCATATTTGAGTTCAACGGACGATTTTACATTAGGATATGTTATAGTCCAAAGTTTTTGCAGGACTTAAATTTAAATAGGGAACTTGATTTTAAACATCCATTTTATACTTCTTCAAATTCACGTTTGTTAGCGGCGCCAATCCAGTTTGCGAATTTTCTGAATTTTTTTTCGCGTCACATGCTTATATTTCATCCAGGATTCAGAATCTGGCCTTGCATGGAGGTTCTGGAATACTTTTGGAAAAAAAACCCATCTAATACTCATACCTCATATAATAAAATGGACGAATTTAAAAATTCTATATCTTTTAAATGAACCATAAGAACCACTTTCATTCTTAAATCATCAGAATCCTCTAATTACGTAGTTGATTTAACATTAACTTCAAATTTTTTCACCCGTGCCCATTAGAAAAACTTGACCCCAAATTTGGGGCAAATTTGAGATTTCTTATTTTTCAAAGCGATGTAACCCAAAAAGTTTTTGATCTAGTCACTTTAAAAAATGTATATTTTAAGTTCTTACTAAGACGTACCTATAACCAAAAAATAGGTCTGCCACTAGCTTCTTTCTATTAAATTTTTTTTTTTCAAAGTTACCAAAAATTGCGATTTTTTTGGAAACTATAACTTTTTTTTAAAAATTAAGTAATATCCCAATTAATTTTTCTGATATGTAAGATAATAGCCTAAGGTATAATTAATATTATGTTTTTTTCATTTGTTACTGTATGTTTAATAGGAGCTGAGATATGATCATTACCGCAAACTCTATAATATACGAAAATAGCTCGTGGTTGCATGACAAATATGGCCGCCATTTTGTAAATGCAACAAAAAAATTTTTTTTGAAAGCAGTTCTAAGATGCCGAAACATTACGTAGTTTGTGGTAAAAAATTAAAAATTTTTTTAAAATAGTCGAGCGAGCACTATGTGATCAATCTCTGCGGACTGACCCTAAAATTGTTTAACAGTACATTTTTTGTGTCATCTTTTAAGCTTTAGCTCAATAGTTGTTACGATTAAAAATTCTTTGTGATTTGTTGTTGCGAAAATTATAAAATGTATGCAATGATTGCTATTTCTATTTCGATAGCTGTAGATTTTATGTGTGCCTGTTTCCGAAATCGCCGCATCACTAGCCATCATCTATCTTTGTGCTTATTTCTTGTGCTGCATCAAAAAATCTGCTCTAAACTGTGAAAATAAATCAGCGCAGTTGTTGAGCAATGAGTTGTTTGTTGTTCCCCATTTCATCCTCTTGGCCACTTCATCGTTGCGTTGTGCAACGCTATTCCGAATTGCACTGAAGCCCTTCGCAATCACTGCAACGCCGCATTTTTTTTTTTTTTTTTTTTTTTTTTATTTGGCATCCTTAGAAAGAAAGATTTATGACACTTGAGTTGGCAGCATTTACTTATCTTATCGCATATTTGGCATCACTGAAGAAAACAACAATGTTCGAAGAAATGGTTTTCTTTATACCAAATTGAACAAATAATAGAAAAAAAAAACTAACCTGACTAAGATTATTGACGCTCTGCTGAAAAATTGCTTACTTTGACTATGCTTTTTTTGTTCTAACAACAAATTATCAAACTTAGCATTGAACTTTAACTCAAGTCCCAAAAAATTGTTAAAGTAAAAATATTAAGAATAGAGTTTTTAATATATGTATAAAGATGCATTTGATTGAACTTTATGTTGTTCAAAAATGGTTATTTAATTAAAAAAATTCAAAAGAAAAAAACAAAGCCGGAACTTAAGCTCAGGTCCATTTGCTTCAGGCAGTCAATCACCTTTACATTTATACCATCATGGTCATCATTTGCTCAACATTTATTTCCTTGTCATTTAATTTTTGTTCTAATAATACCATTAAAGTTGTTTTATTAAATTCTTCTCGCATCAAGTCATCGATGTCTGCATCCTCTCAATTGCACACGTTGTGGAGTCCTGAAAGTGTTTAGTCACTTTCGTGCAGTACGCTGTTTGAAATGTAAACATCAACAATCTACTAAAGCTATCAAAGGATGACAAATCAAGTTATTTCATCACAATCAGCCCATGATAGCAATCTTATAAAAATAGTTTTGTATACTGAAAAAAAAAAATATTTTAAAATTGAGAATTGTTATCAATTTGACGAATTTTTTGTTTTAAAAATAACTTACAACAAATTTTGTCAAAGTAAGAGCAAATTTTTTTAAAACTTTTGAAAAACATATGAAATAAAAGGCAAATTATGATCAAATTTTTTGATCACATTGTGTTCGATTTTAAGCTAATGTTTTTTTTTCGGTGTAGGTACTTAACTATAAGAAACTTTTCGTAAATACAGTAGAAACTTTTCTGAAAACTTTAAAACTTTAAAACTTCTTTGAAAACCTTAAAAACTTCTCATTCAAAAATAGATTATATAGTAATTTCCCTTGAGATGATATTTTGACTACGTTACAAAAATTAACTTTTGTTCTGTCCTATGAACCAAATGTACATTTTCGGAAAGGGGATGAAAAATAAAAATACACGTGTATCGCCGTTTTTCGCCGTTTTGTATGTTTAAGTTCTGAGGTGCCACACAGGATAGCTCCATACATTGGTTGGAAAAAAATAGAAGGAGCTGTTGGAATTTGATGAAACTTAATTTCTTAAAGTATACTAGTATACTAGTTCCAAAATTGGTATCAATTTTTTTTACCGGTTTCGGTTGGATAAAATTGACTAATTTCGTTAATACTTAAATACTTTATATGTTTAATACCTAAATGCTCGAAAACGCAACTAAAGAGTTATCCGTGCTTTATACGTTTTTTTATTAGACGAAAAATTAGGAACAATGCAGTGCCCTACGCGAAATAACTTTTGTTACGTTTGTGGATTATTCGCACCTACAAAAAATTTGCAAAATATAACGAAAGTAGTGGTCAATTCGTTTCAAAAAATATTCAAAACTACTTATGTTCCTTACTTGTGGTACACTCCTGAAGTCGTGCGTGACTATTGCTACAGAAATTTATGCAAGTTTGCTGATGGAAGGGCAACAATAAAGTACACTGAACCAACAATTTGGCTACTACGTACAGAATTTGCTACGCTAATGTAGAATCGGTTATTCCAGCGGTGTTGTACACACCAGAAGAACGTATAGCGGCTTCAATGGAGATTTTTGATGAGCGAAGCAGATTCACCAGCGGTACCAAGATCATTAGTACTGCCATCAACATTGCTTGCATCTGATGCGACGGACGAGAGTCCGGAATTATCGGAATTCGTACTAACACCCAGTGAACTTGGGACTGCAGCGCCGCATTTAGTAACGCAAGCCGATTTCAACGACCTTGTACGAAACGGAAAATTGACGAAGAGAACAGCGGAACCCTTTGCTTCATGATTTAAGCAGTGGAATATAATGGCAACTGATTTTAAAAAAACGGCCGCTCGTGATCGTGATAGCATCATTTTGATAGCATCATTTGTCAAATTTTTTATCAAATCGGTACACAGAACCAAAAACGTACTTTATAACAAAGAAAAAATTCTTTGTCCCAATGTATTATACATTAAAATTTTTCCAAAGTACGAGTTCCTTGATTCAATGAATCTTTGTTCTTACGTTATTTCTTTGATATGTTATGAAGAAAAATGATTAATTAATGACACATACAACTGTTACAATAAGTTAGTCTGTCCTTAGAAATTTTAAAACAATATCAAGATATATTTTAAAAAATCAGTTTCTTATTGGGATAAAATTCTCTAATGATTTTTTAGATATTACAACACTAGAACTGGAACAAAATTTTAATGAACACGAACAATGAACTGTTCCTTAAAATTAAGAACAACGATTCATTGAACCAAAGAATTCGTTCTTTGGGGCAATGAATAGTTCTTAAAAATCAATGAATTTCGCTTTATGAACGAGATTCTTTGATTTTAAGAACAATATTTGGTTCAGTGTAACATCCATCCATCCGTTCCGATCGCATATGCCACAAACCTCAAAGAAACTTACGATGGCATGAAACTAATATTAGAACTGATAAAGTACCAAGAGCACAATTCGAAAATATGCTGCAATCTGAAAGTGGTCGGATTACTCATGGGTGTTAAGCTTGGATTTCTAACCTACCAATGCTTTTTGTGTACATGGGAAGGTGGCAAAAGAGATCAGCATTACACTGAATTTAAGTGGAAGCCACGCACATGCTACGAATTAGGGAAGACAGTATCGAGCATCTACCATTGGTGCAACCATCGCAAATCATTTTGCCACCACTACCATCAAACTTGGTCTCGTATCAAATTTTCTTAAAAAACTGGATCGTGAGGGCGAGCCAATTTCGAGTTTGCGCAAAATTTTTCCGAAATTGAGCGATGCAAAAATGTATGCAGGTATTTTTTAAGTAGTCATTCAGTAACTTAATTGCTTTACGTTTATGTGTATGATTTAAGGTGTATTCAATGGTCGCAGATAAAGAAATTAGTGGCAAGTGTTGAATTTGCCTCAAAACTGAACAACTGAACAACGTGCATGGAAAGGCATAGTTGCCGTTATTGAGCAGTTTCTGGGTAACAAACGAGCTGCCAATTACAAAAATATTGTCGCAGAAATGATTTCGGTATATGACGAAATGGTCGTTTTTATATCGCTAAAGATCCACTTCCTTCACAATCATCTAAATTTTCCCGATGATTTAGTAACTCATAGCGATGAACATGGCGTAAGGTTCCATCAGGATATTACTACTATCGAAAAGCGCTTTAGAGGCCAAAACATTACGCACATGTTTGGCGAATGCTGCTGGTTTATTTGTAGCGATACTATGGTAAATGCATACAAAGGACAAAATAAAAGGCCCAAGTTCATTTAAAATAATTAATTTTTTCAAACTTTCCGCTTTTTTCCACATAATTGAATTCATAACAGGCCATACTCATATTGTGAATTTTTACTGTTGTGAAAAAAATTAATGAAAAATTAAAAGCCGCACCCGGTACAAAAAAAATGCATTTCTGATATCACTGCATAAAGTATTTAGGTATTAACAAAATTACTCAAAAAAAATCGGTTCTTTAACAAACCGAAACCGGTACAAAAAAACCGATATCACTTCTGTAACTAGCGTACTAATTATATTTTTAGAAATGAAGTTTCATCAAATTCCAACAAATTTCCAACAATTTTCCAACAAATATATTAAGCCATCCCACTGTGTGGCACCACAGAACTTAAAAAACATAAAAGAAAAAAATTCTGACGAGTACGTGAAATACGGAGATACATGTGTATTTTTGTTTTTCACCCCCTTTCCGAAAATTTATATTTGGTTCTTAGGACAGAATGCTGAGAGAGCCGCTCAAAGATTGATAACGCAACATTCATGCAGCGGCGTTACATTGAATTTTTACTCAATGAGTATATAACCAACGATAAAAGTCTACAAAGGAAAATGAAGGTTTTATACATGGCTTTACGACAAAAATAAAAAAAAATTCCGGCGTCGTCAGATAGTGAATATAGCAGCGTATGTAACAGAAATGTAATATCGTTGCATGGAATTATTACTCACTCAGGAAGAGTGCTACGGTAAATTTTGTTTTACGACAGCATGGATGTGTTATTACGCTTCACAACTAAATTACAAAAAAAATTCTTGTTGTCATGATTTCAGGGATGCAATCACATAATGCAGTAAAAATGCTACATTCATGAAAAAACGTTGCATGGATTTTTAACTCTGTGACTACTCGTGCAACGGTAAATTTTAAGGAACGAAAAGGAAGGTGAGGTCTTCGGGCATATGACAAAAATAAAAAAAAATTGACGGTGTGTCAAAGACCCTCAGGGAACCGCCTAATGTGACGCATATGCATCACTTTTGCAGGATTAATTGAAATTAGAGCACAACCAATGGGGAAGCAAAAAAACAAGCTAAAAGAAGAGCACCAACTCCAAATCCAACAACTCCAACTCCAACACCAACACCAACACCAACACCAACACCAACACCAACACCAACACCAACACCAACACCAACACCAACACCAACACCAACACCAACACCAACACCAACACCAACACCAACACCAACACCAACACCAACACCAACACCAACACCAACACCAACACCAACACCAACACCAATACCAACACCAACACCAACATCAACACCAACACCAACACCAACATCAACATCAACACCAACACCAATACCAACACCAATACCAACACCAACACCAACACCAACACCAAGACCAACACCAACACCGACACCAACACCAACACCAACACCAACACCAACCTCAACACAAACACCAACACCAACACCAACATCAACATCAACATCAACATCAACATCAACATCAACATCAACATCAACATCAACATCAACATCAACATCAACATCAACATCAACATCAACATCAACATCAACATCAACATCAACATCAACATCAACATCAACATCAACATCAACATCAACATCAACATCAACATCAACATCAACATCAACATCAACATCAACATCAACATCAACATCAACATCAACATCAACATCAACATCAACATCAACATCAACATCAACATCAACATCAACATCAACATCAACATCAACATCAACATCAACATCAACATCAACATCAACATCAACATCAACATCAACATCAACATCAACATCAACATCAACATCAACATCAACATTAACATTTACATCAACATCAACATCAACATCAACATCAACAGCAACATCAACAACAACAACATCAACAACATCAACAACAACAACACATACATCAAATAAGAAACTTCGTCACGTCAAAACCTACGGGTGTGTCCACGACACAGCCAACTCTTTTTAAAGTTATTTTTAATTTGGTTGGAAAAATGTTTTATTAGAATTAATATTTCCAAGAATTTAAAACATATTCCTTATTTTCCCAACTAAGCCAATAATTTATTTTAAAAAAGCACAATATCCTAAACTTAAATGAAATAAAAAAAAGACACAACATTTCATAATCATAAAAAAAAACGAAATTGCCATTTTAGCCCTTGAAAGGACTTTGACCGTGCTTCTTATGATCTAATTATGTTGTACATGTCATTTAATATCCGTGCACAAATGGTCGAGAACAGGACCTACTGGTCAATTGAAAAATATTCAGAATTAGTTTCTGTTTCAGCTGGACTTCGAGCCTCAAACCTCAGGGCTGGTTGTATTGACGCGACCACGGGCAACAATTAATAATTCACACTCAAAAAACCCTAGAAAGTGCTTACTCTTGGTTTTTTTTCCTCCCCCCCAATAAATCCTGACTACGACCCAGAGTCATGATACTGTCTTAATTTTGTTAGCCATTCACAACCTGAGAACAAAAAATTATATTTATTATTATTATTATTATTATTATTATTTTTTATTAATCACTAGATACATAGAACTTTACAATTTTGAAATACACTTATACATACTGCAATCTGTTGTTCAATTTGAACAAGTGGCGAAAGCAGTTAACTTAATATTGGAACATTATTATTATTATTTTTTATTAAAGTTTTTAAATTAAATATAAAATGAATAAACAAATACTACATTCTTTTGTTCAATAAGAACAAGTGGCAAATGAAGTTTACAAGCTTAAATACAATTCAATTAAACTTTATTTCTATTAATTTTATTTTAGAGTAATTATCTTTTAGTGGGGTCCAGTTGAAATAAATAAATACAAAAATTCACATATTACCATTACTGTTAAGATTATTAACAAAAAAAAAAAAAAAAAAAAAAACAAATATAAGTAATACGATACAAAAATGCAGCCAAAGTGCGGAACAAAAATATTATACTGAGACAGAGATGAGGCTATCAATAGCACTAAAATCATAATTAAAAAGCCATGATTTCACTTCTTTAAGAAAGCAGGTACTGTTAGATATGCGCCGGACACAACTTGGTAGACTATTGAAAAGTCTGGGAGCAGTGCATGAATAGAAGTAGAAAAAGTGCTGCAACCTGTGTGAAGGAACTTTCACCATAAATTGATCATTTCTCCTTAATTCATAATTATTAACGGTTCTGTTTAGTAAATAACCAGAGCAATTAAAAAATTCTTTTAGCACTCTATAAAAATATAAGTGTTTAATTGGTAAGACATTTAGGTTTTTAAACAGTGGAAAGCTACGAACAACATGTTTTTGAGCGAAAAGTAGTGGATTTATTTTGTTTGCATGTGTACCTCCCCAGCAAATTACGCCATATTGCAGTTTAGAATGAAAGATACCATAGTAAATGCATTCCAGCAATTTTGGCGAGCAAAAAGGCTTTAAGAGGTATATTTGTCTGATAGCCCCCATGAGATACCTTTTGAGGGACGCAGTATGGTCTATCCATGATAATCTCCAATCCAGTAATAGGCCAAGGTATTTGAATGATTTAACGCAACAAATAGAAAAGCATTTTGTAGAGCAGTGGTAAGAATCATTATATGTATGTTTTTAAGTGGGATGAAGAACTGCAAATATCGCTGCTATATGTGAATTTTTTACAGCCTGCGCAATGGAAGACAAAATTAGGTAGATAGATATCATTACCTGATATACTATAGTGCATTATTTTAGTTTTATCACTCAAAATAAGATAAACTTTTATCACTTTAAGATAAAGGTAAGTGAGTAATTTTTATTGATAAAAACCTTTCTTTATCTTTAACTTTTATCACTTTAAGATAAAGGTAAGTGAGTAATTTTTATTGATAAAAACAAAAATATTACAAATTTTTTTTTTAATCAAATTTTTTTTGTGAACAGTTATGAATATTATCCTAATTTATATTGTCTTTATATTATTTTAATATCTTGTTTCTTGTTCTTGTAAAGGGACATGATTAAGTAGCATCGGCTTTTCAAAACAAAACAATATCCAGAAGCTAAAAACTATACTTCAGGCAATGCAATCAAATTTAGTTTACTTAATAATTTAGCGCCCAACTATATGCAACATTATTTTTGCATGCTTTTAAATTTGTTTTTTTGTATTCTTGCTGTAGTAATACTCCTTTAAGTTTAGCAGTTAATTGCAGCTCCATTGCGAAATGTTTTTTGTATGGAAGATGTTGTTAATATCAGGCACATAATTTAAGCGACTTACGTTATACTTTATGTGGCACACGTTCACATACACACTGACAGGCAACTCACACTCACACACAGATTCCGACAGAAATGCGCGCATATTGTACAAATTTGTTCTCTATAAATTTTATATAAAAAAAAAACCGAAGCCGAAATGAAATTTTGTGTTATTTGGCAAGAAGGGAAAGACCTGAAGGATGGGTAGGAGGGCGTTAAAAATTGCCGAAAAGAAGCGAAAAACTAAACAAGTGAAAAACGGGAATAAGTAAGGGAGAATCTGCAGTTGAGCGGGAAAAAGAAACGACGAAGGAAAGACACAGGGGAAGAAGAGTACTAAAGAGATAAAGCAATAAATTCTGTCAGAAATTTAATTTGATAATAAATCTTTGCTTCTAGCGCTATGGAATTTATTTCACACAAACACATGCAGAAAAAAAAAAACAAAAAGAGCATACAAATGCACACGCACATACATAGAATCGGACCCAAAAAAAGTTTGAATGTGTACGTGCGTGTTTTGGTAAAGAATGAATGAGGATACAAAACATGACACTTATGGATGTTTGTTAGTAGATATGTACAATGTAGAAACTCGACACAAAGGATCCGTGCCGTGATCCTAAAAAGTTTTTTTATTATTGTTGTTATATTTTTCATATTAATCCAAATAACAGTCATAGTCACATACTTTTTCTCACCCACACACACACACCCACACACTCACCCACACACACAAACACAAACACAAACACAAAATAACTATACAAAAATAGTGCTTACCGTCAATTGGATACGGTTCATTCGAGTGATTATACAAGAATTCAAGCTTAGGGTTTGGCAACATTGAAGCACCTACAAGAATATCTTTTCTCTGTTTCAAACAGTAGCATTTAATCTTCAGGAAAACTCTGGACTTATTAATTAAGTCTATTAAACATTGCAACTTCAGAACATTTGAAACCAAGTATCTTAATAATTTATGTTTTTCTTTTGAGTCATGACTGAAACTTGCTGGTAATACATCTGCAATTTCATTGCTGGGTGCCTTTAACAAATTTGTATCCACAAAAAAAAGAACCTCTCTTGCCGTTGGCATTATCTTCACCCAACACTTTCACTCGTGTACCTTTTTCTGCGTGCTGTCGAGGCGCCTTATTCCTTATCATCTAATGCTCTTCTCACAGAACCATAGCAATGGCCTGGAACATATTCTCTGCCTTTATCTTTGCGACTATTTTTTTTAATTTTCTTGGCTAAATACAGCAATATATCATTCAGTGAAAACCGAGGGAAACCAAGGACGCTGAATTGAGCTTAGAATCCCTTGTATGGCTCAACTGATATACTTTAAGTTCGAGTTATAGATATCTAAGTTGTGTAGAAGTGTAAAGTAAGTTTTTATAAAAACAGAAGACATAAGTATTGATATTTTTTGTACAAATCCCTGCTTACTGCTTATTTTTAAGAAGAAAAGCAAATAATCATACATAATCTTAAACGTCAGCTAATTTCGTTTTTTTTTTTTGGTTTCAAAATAATGGTTCTGTGCGTCAATATTATAGAGTCCATGCCCCATATTGCACTCGACATAATCGATGATCTGAGACCGCTATTGGTCGCATTGTTGATCTTTTTCACACAATATTTTCTTAGCAAGATACAGTGGCACCGAGACACTTAAGAAGAGTGCCGTATGAAGAGTATATTGCATCCAATTACGAAAGTGTTACAGAAGATCCAAATTTATCAGTTCGAAGTCGTTTTTAATAGTTTGGGATTGGTCCGTTGACTTTATTGAAAATTTTACGCAAAGCTCTTAGTAGTCTCACAAGATCCAGCTCATGCAAGAATTGAAGCCGAATGAACGTTATTTGCATAGAAATCCCTAAGTGAGATTTTGTATCGTAGTGAATGTATCGAAAATTCATAGGGAGTGGATCCGCTGTTTTAGAGAAAAACTAGCTTTTTCCCGGTGCGCTTTGCTGCACCTTATCTAGATAAGTACCGGAAAATGTTGCAATGCCTTCAGCGTTATTATTTCTAAACCATCTCGTACTCAAAACATTCATATATTACGTGACCGATTTAAAATTTGTTTTTTACCCCCCTCCACCCCCATAAAGTAACGTAGTATATGAAAAAAAAATTAATTGATTAAAATATATTCGAAAATAGAAAAAATAACTGTCGAAAAGCAAGCAAAGAAAAGTTATGCCCTTACTACAGTTGCCAATAGTTAACAGTCAATTTAGACGGTCAAACATGAAGATGTAAGGATGAAAATGGTTTGAAATGTTGGGTTGTATTCATTTCAATTTTTTCGAGTTTTTTTTTATTTTTGGTCACATTACTATATCTGAGACCCCCCCCCCCCATTCGTTACTTATCGTAGTACATTTTAAAACCTCTCTCTCTACTAAATTGGTAACGTTATTTATGAATGACCCCATAGTTACTGCGCAAATTTGAGCTCAATCGGCTCAGTAGTTTGGAGTCTATAACAGCGTTCTCTATTGTACATATTTGTATTTTTCATTTCCCAGTAGCAGGATATTAGCAAGTAGTAACTTCATTCTCACTTCTATGTTCTTTGTCTTTTACTTCCATAGCTTTTCTGTGTCATAAATTTGGCTTGTATGGGTGGAGACACACCCCCTTGTCCAATGCATGTCACCTTTTCTAGTAGAAGGACATCACCAAATGGTATCTACTTTCTGAGTTTCAATGTTCTGTGACTTTTACTTCTATAGCTATTCTGTATTATAAATTTGGCTTATATGGATGGAGCCACGCCCCGTTTTCGATTGCCCGTGCCAGTTTTTCAGTATAAAGACCTTCATTGTTATATGACATTTAGTTCCAAAGCAATTCGATCTAATAAATTTGGCCTGTTTGGCCAAATTCCCCCTTGTCTAATGTTCGCTCAAATATATAGTAACTGCCTCTTGGGCCCATAGAATCATCATATCAAGTTTTACTATGAAAACATGAACATTGTACAATTCAGGAATAATAATGATTTATAAAAATTGGGCGTTATATATAGTTAGACCACGCCCAGTTTTAGTATAGTTGCTGACAGTAACCATACGAACTTATTTACCAAATTTTAGTCTAATACCACCAAAACCGTCTTAAATATCGCATTTTTATTGATTTGTGGGCGGTAAAAGGGGGTATGGAAAATTTTTACTATACCTATATTTTTCGCGCAAATGCAAACTAAAGCGAGACTTGCCAAATTATTCCAACATTCCATTTATTTCCAATTTCCCTTGCAAATATTTCCCCATATACACCATATGTGCGCACCTGTATTTTTTCACACCCGTATTGTTGATAAGTTCACTAAAATGCCTATAATTCATGAACCAATACACATACAAAGACCATTTATACAAAAAAGCCTTCGTATTGACGTAACCTTTCATGGGAAATTTCCAGAAACAAAATCGGTTCACGCATTACAGAGAACATCAATTTCATACACAATGCAACTAATTTTTATATATATAGATAGATTGTATTTAGCAATGTTAGGCTCATTTTTGCCTTATTGGGTCAATTGTCTTATTTTGATCGACTGTAATTCACAATATATTATCGAAACGCCGTTATATATCGACTGCACTGTTTGGTTCGGTCTGTGGTCAGTGGATTCATCGGACCATATTTTTTAAAAATTAAGGCTAATCCGGTATTACGTTTTGCATTTAAATGGCATCAATATGGAAGAATGTGGTTCCAGCAGGAAGGGACTACATGACAGAGTTAACGAAATAATGAACATATTAATGAAAGCATTCGATAAACGCATAATTTTACGTAATGGACCTGTAAGTTGTCCTCCAAGATCTTGTGTTTTTACACTTCTTGATTATTTTGTGGCTGTGTTAAGGTATAATATACGTGTAACAACCAAAAACAGGAGCTGTTTTCAAAAAAATTTTTTAGATATAAGAAGTTATTATTTTTTTTTAATTTATACAGGTTATTGTACATAAATATATTTTATAAAATATTTTATAAAAATATTTTTTTTTTTAAATACAGTTCTGGCTATTATATAGAGGGCGCTGAAAATGGCATTGAAAAAAAGACATCCAAAACGGTTCGATGGATATGGCCTTTCCCATGTATCGGAAATAAAAAAATCAAATGACATTTTAAAGCATAGACCATATATTAAGCATCCCCTCTACGCAAGACCCAGGGGTTTTTTTTTTAATTATGGCGGAAGTTGAAGTAAAAAGTTCAAAAAATAAATACATTTTCGAGCGCTTTTTTGTTTATAAAAAAAAAAATAGATACTTGAATTTAGGGGAGATGCTTAAAGGACAAAATAACGAACAAAATGCAAAAAAAGCATTGAAATTGAACCAATAGATTTCGAGTTATCTATCGAGCCGTTTTAAAAAAACTAGTTTCGAGAAAATCGCGTTTAAAGTTTTTTATTTCTTTGTATGGAGCTTAGACATAGGTTAACGAAAACCGTTATAACTTCTGTTTTTTTTTCAAATATATATTTAAAAATATGTATGTATATTCTTAAAACTATAAAAAACACATTAAATAAAAAAAAATTTTTTTTTCGAAAAATTTACACGTATATGTATTATACCTTAAGTCACTAACGTATGCGGAATGAAATTGCAACAAATTTTGCAACGCTGGAAAAAAAAACAAGTACTGAAGGTATTAATTTTTTTACCGTTATATTTGAATAAACACATGTTATCTCATGTTGCTTTGATGCTTTAATCAATAATTTGACATGTAATTATTTCAAAAGATTAACAAAAGAAGAACAACGTCGCGAAACAATTTGTTATTTTTTTTTCAATAATCATATTAATTGGAAAACTTCGGAGATTGTTTCTCATTTTGTAGAGCAAGGAGAAAATCGTTGTGTGGTATATAAAATACTGGCTAGGTGCAAAACTAGAAAAACCACAAAGAGAAAGTGTGGCTCCGGAAGATAGTGCAGTTTGGCCGACTCATCGAAGAGGTCTCAGCTTAAAAAAGTTACTGAAGATAAGATCGCTAAATCGTATAGAGAGCTCGGAAGAAAGTTTCATTGTGATGAAAAAACAAGAATAAGCCGACTGTTTTCGAAGCGCAAGAAGTTACCCAACGAAAACGATTAAGAAGCTTGGTCAAAAATTTATTTTACGCCAAGAACAACATAATTTGCATCATGGATGATGAGTCATATTTTACGCTAGATGGCAATGTATGGCAGGGAAGGCACTTTTCGAAGGGAAGAAACACACAGATAATAAAATAAAATATTTGGAGCATACAAAGTTCCCTAAGAAAGTATTACTATGGCTTACAATTAGTCCGCACGGGATGTCGGAACCAGTGTTTTTTTAATCTGGTTTGGCCGTCAATTCTGAACAATATATTGGGCACTGTTTACCGAAAGTGAAGGCTTTCATAGAAGAGATACATCGAGGCCTAAATGTGATCTTCTGGCCAGACTTGGCATCTAGCCATTACCAAATGTCCCTCAACTACGTCCAATCGAAGATTTTTGTGCTAATTTAAAGCGAAGAGTTTATGCTGGCGGCTTTAGACCGAAAAATACAAAAAATCTTATCGAAAAAATTAAAAAGGAAAATACTATGTATTGCTTTTTTAAAAAGTAAAATAAAATGTACGTTAGCTTAAAAAATAACTACAACATATTATATTTTATTGCAATTTCATTCCGCATACGTTACTCTACGTTGACAAACCCACACCAATTGACGCATTGTAAGCCAACATTATTCGTGTTATTAAGGACATACGGCCAGAAATGCTTAAAAGAGTGTTCTAAAACTTTTTCTCTTGGATGATATTCATTAGAGATTTCAGTCATGATCGGGTATGGGCAGAGAGCGCTCTAGGAGCGATGAGAATAAGAATTGAGAGCAAAGGATTATGTAGCAACACAAAATGCAACAACAAATCAAAGACAAAAGACAAACACAGAAACAACGCGGAAGCTTTAAATGTAGTGGTGCCCATACCCGGTCATGATCATTCATTCATCTTTTATTATATTACACGGAAAGATTTTTTCGTTTACAGCAACTGAAAAATTCTCAAACAACACTTCGTTTGCGAGTTTTATTCGCCGCAATCGAATATTTGGTTGTAATTAACTTAAAAATATATCCTACTTATATAAACCGCAAGCTATTTCGGTCATTATTATTTATTATATTAATTATCTTTTTCCCTATGTCCGTCCGTCTTCTTATGGATTGTACTCATCGCACCTCTGTTGCTATCTCCATCAGCGTAATAAGCAAATTACTACTCTGCTTATATAATAACTGTTTGTCCAAAAAGTTACTCTGAACTATAAGCGCTGTGTTTATACAATGAAGGGAAAAACAAACGAAGTTATAAGTTGGGAAAAACAAATTTTTCAATTAGTGCAATTTAAAAGTTACTCGCGTTTATGACAAACGAAATTAATTTCCTGCAATTAAATGACGCGTTTCTCACAACTGACTATTGTTATGACAACTGTTGTAATGTTTGCAAATAACGACGTTGTCTTTCTTTGTGTGTATATACTGCGAGTTGAAACCGCTAGACTTTTTTTTTTAAGTTACAGATTCTGGGTATTCTGTTGATAAGATTTTCCACATGGAAAGTTAGCTGGTTGGTTTCAAATCTCTCACTTGTCGGTCCTTTTTCTCTTTATTCCAGATATACAGAACACAACTTAGAGGTCATTGTCTTGTTGATAGCTGATAACATAACCGATAAAGCCAATCCCAGATGGTATTGCACTGCACTGTAGTATACAATGAACGTCTTTTTCATTATGCCATCAATTTCGATGAGTTCACCAACTTCCTCGTAACTGAAACAGTCCCATACAATCACCGAGCCGCCACCATGCTTGACCGTAGATTTAATGCAGTTTGATTTGTATTTTTCATTCGTTGCCAACGTTGTGATCCAAAAATTTCAAATTTTGATTCATCTGACCATAACACCTATTTCTACTGATCAATAGTTCAGACTTTGTGTTGTATGGCGAATTTCACACTTTCCTTTTTGTTTTATGGTAGCAGAAGTTGTTTTTTGGCAGCCAACTGTAGATACAGAAATTTGTGAATACAAACGTTTAGTGATTTTGGCTCTTATTTTTGGTAAACGTCTCTTCTTGAGGTTTTGCGTGGTCGACTAGATCGTTTTTTGTCAACATTTGTGCCTGTTTCACGGTTTCTTTTCAGTGTTTTGAAAACGGTTCCTTTCGAAATTTTTAATTTTTTGGCGATTTCAGTCAACCTTTTACATCAAACATGTCCACGTAGTAGCCCATATGGCCCGCGTGGCCCTTCAAAATCAAAGAACGCCTGCAAAAAACAACAGAAACCGCACTCGTTCAGTGTTCAGCACATTTTCCAGCGAACTTTACAAAAACAAATGCATGCAAAGCCAAAATAAAGAAACGCACAATCGATGATGATGTCGATGCTGACGCTTATTGTCCCGTTACTTGTGTGTCGAGTAATTTTTCATGATATGTGATTTTATTGCCTTGTAATTGGTTTTTTGTTTTGTTTGATTTTTTGCCAAACGCAACGATGAGCAACATTTTGTGTTTTTTTTTGTTTTTTAAGCATTGGCCCGCGCTTAAAATTACATGTTTTATGGAAAATAACTATGTAAGATCGTTTTTCAATGGATCTTTTGTTTTTTCTTTTTTTTTTTGGCATTTTAATCAGTTTGCACTGATTAAATGACGTTATGACATTGGGATGAGCAATTTCGAAGCAAGTGTCAAATGGCTGAATTTCCATTACAATTTACAAACAACATGTTCTCATTCTCATTCATTCGCACAAGTAAAGGTCATTACAACTACAGTAACATCTACAACGGTCATTACAACGGTGTCAAATCACATGATCTTGGCGGCTAATTGACATCGCCACCACGTGAGATAACACGGCCATTGAATTTGTCGCGCAAAAGAGCCATTGTTTCGTAGGCTGTGTGGCAAGTGGCACCGTCCTGTTGAAACCACATATCGTACACATCCATATCTTCCAATTCGGGCAATAAAAAGTTCGTTATTATCTCACGATAGTGAACACCATTCACAGTAAGTGCCTAACCGGCCTCATTTTGGAAAAAAACACGGCCCGATGATGCCGCCAGCCCATAAACCGCACCAGTCACTCTTTGTGGGTGCATTGGTTTTTCGACAAATACTCTTGGATTATCATTCGCCCAAATGCGGCAATTCTGCTTATTGACGAATCCACTGAGGTGAAAATGTGCCTCATCACTGAAGATGATTTTCTTCGAAAATTGATCATCCACTGTTGCCATTTCTTGATACCATTCTGACCATTGACAACGCTTGAAATGTTCAAGAGGCTTTAGTTCTTGAGTCAATTGCACCTTGTAAGCGTGGAAATGCAAGTCTTTATGTATAATGTTCATCAACAACGAGCGTGAGAGGTGCAATTGTAGCGGCACGACGACGAGTTGAGGCGGACGGCTCTTCAGCCACACTATCGCGAACAGCAGCAATATTTTATGCAGACGAGCTGTACGAGCATGCACTGGTATTTCACATCTCCTACAGACCCGGTTTGATCAAATTTTTGCACGATTTTTCCGATTGTACGCACATTTGGACGATTAAATTGACCGAAAAAATCACGAAGTGCACGATATGCATTTTGATTTGAACGCCCATTTTCATAATAAGCCTGAATAACTTTAACGCGCTGCTCGATTGTGTATGTTTCTATGGTTCAAATTGAATTAGTCTGAAATTAAGAAATGTCAAATGAAATGCAGAAAAGAACTTGACGTTGAGGTGTGGTTCACATTCAACATTGGCCCTTAAAATTGAACCACCCTTTATTTTTAAAAGATTAATTTAAATCGTTTAGAAGCAGTGGCAGATCTAGGATTACCCAAAGGGGGAGGGGGAAGAAACTACTCTTTTGTATGGCAAGGGGGGATGAAACGTCTTTTTGGACTTTTCTCATTTTTTTCCATACAAAAAAATTCTCCAAGGGGGAGGGGGCTTAAGGCCTTTCAGCCCGTATGGAGATCCGCCACTGTTCAGAAGATATCGAAATGAAATTCACATTTATTCATAATGAAATTCGAAAAATCTAAAAAATACATTTCATCTGCTAAAACAAGCGACAAACACAAAAATTCATTTTTTATTCAGGGTTTCCAAACTTTTGACCGGCAGTGTCGAATTTTGGTTTTTGTAATTTTTTGCATAAAATAGCTTTAGACCATGCCATAGCCAGAAGTGATGTTTTTCTATTTAAATCCTTGAAAGTACTTTGACTGAAGTTCTTATGATAAATTTTCAAAAATTCTATTGAAAACATTTTCTGTGTTAGGTGGAAATTGAACCAGGGTTCTCTGGCGTATGGGCCACGCACTCGTATATGAAATTCAAAACAATAAATGGGGCATTTTCTAAGTCAAATTCAGTTCTTTTACAACTTTTTTGAATCGCATATTTTTTTCTATTTCTTTTTTCTCTGCCATGAATCCTTACAATGTTTTTTAAAAAATTTAGAAAGTGACTCAATTGTTCTGAAATTACCAAGGAAATTGTGTTAAGTTATTATATTTGTACATCAATAACCATTGATGTATAGATAATAGACTGAAAATATCTACATCCCTACCCTTACATGCTATCCACAATATTTACATTCCTCACTTTTGTTGGTTAGGTAACTCATGTGAACCTTATGTACAAGGGTTTCCCTACTTATATAAAATGTGATCCGTGAACTTCTTGCTGTGCACGAGATTAACCTAAATTTTAAACTAAACATTTATTTTTTATTTTTTCGTTTTTTGGTGATCCATCACCGCGTAGAGAGTGTCAGTCATTGATAAATTATAGCTTTAAAATGTTGGCAGAGGAAGGAAAATTTCTGACTTACAAGAAGAATAAAAAAATGTTTGTATATGTATAGAATATAACATTTTTTCGGTTGAATTCACGTTGTGTGAATGAATATGGAAGGAAATGCGATAAGAAAAACCTGGCTAAAAGGCATTCGGGGTGCAAGGTGTTTAGAGATTATTTTGTATGTTGCTGCTGCTGCTGTTGCTGGTGATGTTGGTGTCCTGCTTTTTATGCCTCTTAATGTTTCAAGCAAGAAAGAAACTCGCTTGAATTATGACTGTCAGTGTATACAAAATATATATAAAGCAAATTTTTAGAGCCTTCGAGCTGTCAAATGGTGAATTTATGTGCACATATAAGAGTGAGATTGGTATGGCACGCATACATAAGGAACAAATTGATACAAGCAGGTTAGGTTATTACAAAACACATTCCAAGGATGTTGGTCAACTGTTTTTATATGATTTTTTTTTTTAATAAAGTACTAAATTTCAATTGAAGATTTTTGCAAAACTTTTTGGTTTAAGAAATAATTTTTACTTTTGTCTAAATTCGTTTCAAGTCTGTCTCTGACCGTATTCTAAGGAATAAATATCCCATCAGCTTTCATGGCTTTATTTATTGAGTTCTTGGCTGCAAATGAAATTCACCAAGAGACTTGATGTTTTCTTAATTTATTTATATTTCACAATAAATTTTATTCAACAAAAAACAATATTTCTTCTACCGAATTTCCAGCCAAGAAGAAACCAATAAAAATAAGACGAAGAACAAGCAGGACAAACTCGACCAAGTATTAAAAAGACCCACAATTCAAATACAACTACTACAATTACTGGAAAAATACAACAAAAGAACAACAACAACATCAAATACAAATACAAATACAAATTCAAATACCATTCAAAACAATATTTTTCAATATAAGCTCACACACAAACACTCAAACACACACACACACAAACATTCACACACTCTTAAACACACATATAAGGCATTCACTAGCTTCCCCAAATAAAACTGCAGAGTCGTAAATTAACTTTGGTCTTTCTCTCTCTGTCTCTCTCAACGTCCTGCACGTCCCCAACATTCTTGCTTGTGACCTTATGCGCTCATCGTCCTATTCGTCCTTTTCTGTTGCCTCCTCGTATTTGTGTTTGTATTAGTTGATGTTTGCATAAAAACTTTTCAATGTGTTTGCCATGCTTCCAGAAATTACAGCTACTGCTAAATAAAGAGATGCGATCAGCGTTTCCGTTTCCGGTTTTTTGCTAATACGTTTCCCATTTACTTTCCGCTTCTAATAATATTCATGCGCCATGCAAGAGTTTATAAGTTGAATTTATTATTGAATTTCAAAGTTTTGTGTTGGGAGAACATATCTTCAAAAATTATTTAGAATACGAACTTATAAGCTAGTTGAAAAATGTAAGTAATTGGAAACTCTGCCATACTCTTCAAATAAATTCCTAATGCTTCCTATGTTGAGTCAGAGACAGATACAGAGACAGACAAGTAAATATAAATATTAATCATCAGAAATTGCTTTGTTGTTTTAAAAACAAAATTCCATGTAAATCAATTAACACTATAATGCGTTTGATCCTATTTCCGAATTACTTTTTCCAAACCGAATGAGTTAACTGCTTTATCAGTCGTGGAAAAACGTACAAATTTGTTAAAAAAAAAACACAACTTACTGAAGCTTTGATGGACTATGTTATCACACCCACTGTTAACGTCTGAGCTTGCGCGTTACGGTTTCCACTTCTTTTTTCTCTACAAATCTACTTGCGAGATTGGACATTCAATGTATAGGCCGTAAATTATCACTTATTTAGCTTTTCGCCTATAAAGACCGATCGTCCTATAAACGAGGAATTGTGAAACACGCTAAAAGATGGCGAAAGGTTATCGAAATATAATGGGGAAATATAAACTAATGGATCTATTTTTGAAAAACATACAATAAAAAATGCAATTGGCTGCACTCTAAAAACTGATTGTTAAATCACTACAATAAATAGGTCTGTTTGCGTACTCAAAAGATTTTAACTATTTGTACAAATTTTACAAATTTGTACAAGAAATCAGTTCGTGTACCCAAAAAAATTGCAAATGAGAGAGAAAATAACAGAGTAAGATTTTGTCTCTTCGTTCAATTTTTGAAAAGTTTTTGTTGGCTGATTTTCTATTTTAAAAAATTTGAAAGAAATAAAAAAAAATAAATTTCTAAAACAGATGTTTCTATTGTACGAAAAAAAATTAAAAATTTATTCATGAAATGCTTTATTTATCTGTAATTACTTACCAAATTTAATTTTTTAAGGGAGTAGTACCGATCTTTTGGTAGAAAAAAGATCCCTAAATGTGGTTAATTTCCACGTAAGAGGTTGTCACCAATAATAACCAATTTGATTTTTTGTTTCAGATTAGCCGTTCCTGACATTAAGTTGCAGCAGCGGGACAAGTAATTTTTTTAGCGCTTGATTTCATCGCCCTCTACCGGCTGAAGAAGTGATAAAAAAAAATGTTTTTTTTGTTATCTTGAAACATTTATAAATATGTCACAAAAAGTTTAAAACTGACATTTAATAAATATGATCGAAAAAAGAAATATTAAAAATATATGTTTTTTCTACCAAAAGATTGGTACTACTCCCTTAAACGTTTTAGGGGAGCAATGAACACGTGTGGAATTTTCCATTTTATATTTGTCATGCGTAACTTTTTTATGGAGAAAGTCGAGTTTTTTTTCGTTTTTTTGTTATTTTCTTTTCAACTATTCTGACAGTTTGACGTGTATTGCAAATTTTGAAAAATTTTCTGTTCGTGTACTTTTTCAGATTTTTTATTGTTTTGCGAGACCATTTTTTCTTACTCTCAAAACATTTTTACTGGCAAGTTTTTACTGGAAAAGTACGAGAACAGACCTAATGTTGTGGAATTTTACGCATTTATTGGCGTTTTATAAAAAACATCAAGCCACGTCGTGAGCTTGCAATTCAGTCAAAAATTAAGCGTTTTTTTTTTTTTTTGTTCATTTCTCTCTTTTCTCTCATTTTATCTCGTTTTTTAGCGTTTTTTCGATAATAAAATAATCCCAGAGAGAAAAATATTATTAATAAACGCTCTTTTAGCGATACTTTCTGAGAGAGCACGCCCATAAAAATGTTTAGAACTATTGATTAGTGTGTTTTTCACAAAAAAAAAAAAAAAACACAAAGTTTTTCATAACAAAATGGTCTCCACACCGTCTTAAGTGTGCCATCAGTTAAACTAACTGAACCTAAAATGGAAGTGTGGAAAAAGGGAGGAGCTAACAACAAAATAACACAACTTCAATTTATTCTGATAGCGGTAAACCGCTGTGATCGAATTTCGAAGATGCACATAAGTTAACGCTATGCCTAAAAGTATGATACGATCTAGATTAACCTTGACACAGGGTGCATTGAAGTAGACAAGAACTCAGTCACTATTAAGCGTTCTCTCTGTCAAAATAAATTCCGGGAACTTTCTCGGCATGATTGGCAGTATAAGTAGAACCGAAGAAGCTTGAGTGGATCACAGTGAAAAGTCCTGCAAAGACTACTGATGAGTTGGTGTAGCGGCCAACGAAACAGTCTGTATAGTCAAGCTGTGTGATTTGCTCTATACAGAGCCATTGTTGTCGTTGTTGGTTTTTGCTTTCTTTGTCTTCATGTTGTCTTGTTGTAAACATACCTGGCCTGAAGATCAAATTTGTTTTCAATGTAAATTATGAAAGGTCATACTCAAATATTAAGAATATTTTGATTTGAATATAAATATTTTGTGACAATAATTGCTGGCAACTGATTGCCTACATTTATTGTAGGCAATCCAGTTGTATTTTTGCTAGAGTGTGTATATAACTGCGTTTGCTGGACACGAAAGGATATTTTGGCGTGACAACGTCAACTTTTTGGTTTTGGTTTCGATTCCTGTTGCTTTCGGTGTTGCTATTGCTATTACTTTTGCTTTTCCTTTTTTTTTTTTGGTTTTGCTTTTGATTTTGCTTTTGCTTTTGATTTTGCCTTTACTTTTGTTTTTGCTTTTTATTTTATTTTTGCTTTTGCTTTTGCTTTTGCTTTTGCTTCCGCTCTTGCTTTTGCTTTTGCTTTTGCTTTTGATTTTGCTTTTGCTTTTGCTTTTGCTTTTGCTTTTGCTTTTGCTTTTGCTTTTGCTTTTGCTTTTGCTTTTGCTTTTGCTTTTGCTTTTGCTTTTGCTTTTGCTTTTGCTTTTGCTTTTGCTTTTGCTTTTGCTTTTGCTTTTGCTTTTGCTTTTTTTTTTGCTTTTGCTTTTGCTTTTGCTTTTTCTTTTGCTTTTGCTTGTGCTTTTTCTTTTGCTTTTGCTTTTGATTTTGATTTTGCTTTTGCTTTTGCTTTTGCTTTTGCTTTTGCTTTTGCTTTTGCTTTTGCTTTTGCTTTTGCTTTTGCTTTTGCTTTTGCTTTTGCTTTTGCTTTTGCTTTTGCTTTTGCTTCTGCTTTTGCTTTTGCTTTTGCTTTTGCTTTTGCTTTTGCTTTTGCTTTTGCTTTTGCTTTTGCTTTTGCTTTTGCTTTTGCTTTTGCTTTTGCTTTTGCTTTTGCTTTTGCTTTTGCTTTTGCTTTTGCTTTTGCTTTTGCTTTTCTTTTGCTTTTTCTTTTGCTTTTGCTTGTGCTTTTGCTTTTGCTTTTGCTTCTGCTTTTGCTTTTGCTTTTGCTTTTGCTTTTGCTTTTGCTTTTGCTTTTGCTTTTGCTTTTGCTTTTGCTTTTGCTTTTGCTTTTGCTTTTGCTTTTGCTTTTTCTTTTGCTTTTGCTTTTGCTTTTGCTTTTCTTTTGCTTTTTCTTTTGCTTTTGCTTGTGCTTTTGCTTTTGCTTTTGCTTTTGCTTGTGCTTTTGCTTTTGCTTTTTCTTCTGCTTTTGCTTTTGCTTTTGCTTTTGCTTTTGCTTTTGCTTTTGCTTTTGCTTTTGCTTTTGCTTTTGCTTTTGCTTTTGCTTTTGCTTTTGCTTTTGCTTTTGCTTTTGCTTTTTCTTTTGCTTTTGCTTTTGCTTTTGCTTTTCTTTTGCTTTTTCTTTTGCTTTTGCTTGTGCTTTTGCTTTTGCTTTTGCTTCTGCTTTTGCTTTTGCTTTTGCTTTTGCTTTTGCTTTTGCTTTTGCTTTTGCTTTTGCTTTTGCTTTTGCTTTTGCTTTTGCTTTTGATTTTGCTTTTGCTTTTGCTTTTTCTTTTGCTTTTGCTTTTGCTTTTGCTTTTGCTTTTGCTTTTGCTTTTGCTTTTGCTTTTGCTTTTGCTTTTGCTTTTGCTTTTGCTTTTGCTTTTGCTTTTGCTTTTGCTTTTGCTTTTGCTTTTGCTTTTGCTTTTGCTTTTGCTTTTGCTTTTGCTTTTGCTTTTGTTTTTGCTTTTGCTTTTGCTTTTGCTTTTGCTTTTGCTTTTGCTTTTGCTTTTGCTTTTGCTTTTGCTTTTTCTTTTGCTTTTGCTTGTGCTTTTTCTTCTGCTTTTGCTTTTGCTTTTGCTTTTGCTTTTGCTTTTGCTTTTGCTTTTGCTTTTGCTTTTGCTTTTGCTTTTGCTTTTGCTTTTTCTTTTGCTTTTGCTTTTGCTTTTGCTTTTGCTTTTGCTTTTGCTTTTGCTTTTGCTTTTGCGTTTGCTTTTTACATTAACATTAACACTAACGCACAGTACGGCGTCTTTATACATACATACGATGAACAAAATTATTCGGAGTACATATTTTTCTAATGGTTTTAGTGTAAATAGGGTTTTATGCATAAAAAGTCTCGAATTTCAAATTAAACTATATGTTATGAATTTTTTCACTATTTTAAGAACCTAAATTCGTAAAAATAATTTTTTGAAAAAAAGTAAGTTTGTTTTTCTTGATAATTTAAGTTTTACGATTTTTTTTGTTTTAACGTAGAATACGTTATACGGGGGTGTTAATCTGGAGCACAAAATTTTGAGAAAATGTTTGTCACTTTCATTATAAGTTTTTTAATACTTTATGCATGCATTGTAGAAAATTCAAGTATGGTCGTAACATATTTAATATGTCTTCTTTTGATTTGTATTTAAATAATCATATTGCTACATATAATTTTTTTGATTCTATAAGTAAATCAAAATTTAACTCCTTCAAATTTTGTATTAATTTTCATATGCTTTGTATTTTATGTATTAAAACATCATGTGTAAGAGCAGTACGATTATCTGTGTGTTCATCCCAGAACCAGTGTGAGAAAGAGAAGAAGTATAATGACCAAGTAGCGAACGATGTGTACATACACAACATTGATAAGCGAAGCAGAGAAACAAAATTGTGCTTACCCAGTTGGCCACGTCTTAAAGACATCCCCAATGTCTTACAGCCTTATTCATAAACACATTTTAGAGGCAGCGTAACTTTAAACGGGCTTTAAACAAGAAAACGTTATTCATAAACATTTTTCGTAGTTGTTTAAGAGCTGCGTAACTTAAACGCCGAAATTGGCGTTTAAAGGTTACGTAAATACAACCATGATTTTTGTTTGTCTTTTCTTTTAATATCAAAGACATGCTCCATATGCGCCCTTTGCAGCATTTTTTTATGCGGCGGCCATTGTAAATCCATAGGAATTCTTAATTTTTGTAGAGATTTTCTATAGTTCAGACACAAACCTTACAATCATAAACAGAAAATGAAAAAATGTTTATGAATAACAATGTTAGCAATGTTTCATAGAAGCTGCGTATAGCCTTAAACAGTGCGTAACTAAACAAGCGTTTAAAGGTTGTTTAAGGAAATCTATTGAATAAGGCTGTTAATGACTAACGTATTCTACGTCTGACCTATGCGCCCGTGTTTTCTAACACAGGCTTGAGCTTTTTTTTACCCTTTACAAGCATGCTGACAAAGCAATAGCAAACAAACGTTTATAAAAATCACTTTTTTCAAAAAACCAGAAAAAGAGGATGAGATTTTATTCTTATGGTCCGATTTGTTCTTCTTCTCTTATGATAAATAAAAAAAATTTAGTGGTTAATATACTTATATAGGGTTATACCTTAAAGGAAAAGTTTAGGAAATGTGAGCAAAATAAAATATACTTTGTATTTATCTTTAATATATTACGTCTGTGTCTACTTTACAGTAACACAGTATACTGTACTACTTCTACTTCAGTTTGGTTATATAGGTCTAGGCCCTTATTATAAGTTGCTTTCGACGTTCGGTATTCGCTGGTTTTCGAACACCGAATATCGTCGAATTTCGAAATTTTCGCTGTTCGTCGAATTTTCAGTCGAATTGAATTTTAGTTTCGATGTTGTATATGCTGAGTGATAATTGTTAAAAATTTAAATATTTTCTGATTATTTTTTGCTTTTTGACGACTACAAAATAATATTCAACTGTTTTTGTAAATTTTATACGGCACAAAGGTGGTCAGCAACAAATCGCAGTTAGAAAAACTGGTATCATTCATGGAGGCAAATCATCTAATTGCAAAAGGTATATCTTCCAAAGTTCAGGCGGCAAAAAAATGGAAAGAATTCACGCTAGAGTTGAATTGCTTAGGACCACCAGTCAGAACAATAACAAAGTGGATTAAGGTTACCTTAATTTGTATATAATATCTGTAGAAACAAATCTGAGCTCTTGCTTTTTCAGTTGTGGGCTGACATGAAATCATGAAAAATTATCCCAAAACAAAGCTGAATACCGAGCAAACGCTTCCTTGCACAGTCGGAAGTTCTGTAGAAATCTGTCAACTAATTTTCTAATGTTGTGGATCTCAAAACTTCTCTGAAAGGCTCCATTTACATGGTGGAATTTATCGTTATCTACTTCTAGCCAGTTCCGTCACGCTTTCATCCTCTTCTGACGAATCGTCGAACCATCGTTGTCATAACTATTTTGCTTTTATTTTCTTCCAATTAATTTTTAAACAAAATCGTGGTTAGTTTTCAAAATGATGATCAGCTGATAGAAAGAGATTATCGTGAACGAGGCAAATGAGCGAAAGCACCATGGCTCATTTTTTTGTCAAAAGCAGATTATAATACAAAATGAAAATTCGTTCGATCAGGCCATTCGACTGCAGTCGAAGATCGAATGCAGCTCATAATGAGGGCCTTAATGATTGAACGCTATGATGATTCTTTCTTTGTGCTGTTATTGCTATAGTATATCAAGATAGCTCTTCACTACATTGGTTGTTTTGTAATACGGGTACAGAAGAAAGGTAGTATTTGAGAGTATAGCAAATAACTTGGAACTTGATTCTAGCAAAAGGTCCCACCTTCGAACAGGGGAAGGTTTTTAAAACAAGATAAAATGAAAATTTTTTTATTTTTATGAAATCTGAAAAATGTTTAGGATATTATTTTTAAAATATTAGCATAGCAAAATTTTACAGAATACATTATTCTGATTGTAATATTAAAGGGAATTTGATGACCAACTTGCATTAAATTATAATTTAAAACTTTGGCCTGAGTCTGAGCTCGACAAGAATACATAAATTCCACGCGGTGCCAACCAAAGTGTTTCATTTATGGTGTTTAGAGGTTTCTTTTCTTCTATATCTTGTTACTGTAGTTGTTGTTTTTCTTCTTTTTCTTCTTTCTTGCCATCATGTTGTTTCTGTTGCGGTTATTTTTAATATATTGTATATGCGCTTCAAACTGAACTCTTGTACATCAGCTAGGACATAAAAAAAAAAAAAAAAAAATAAATAACTGGCCATTTCAGCCCTTGAAAGGACTTTGACCTAGCTTCTTATGATCAATTGTGTTGTGCGTGTTATTAAGTTTGTACACAATTGACCGAGAAATGGACCTACAGGCTTAACGCCGACTCCGAACGGCGATGAACGGAATGTTCTTATTCTCAAGAAGCTTTACATGGCATTTGTATTACTCTCTGAGGTTTGCCATTGTCTGCAGAGAGGTGGCGGCCGTACAGAAAAATTATTTTATTCAAATAATTTTCTGTCGCTGCTGGGGTTCGAACCTGGGTCTCCAAAGTTCTTTGGCATAGCGGCCACGCACTTTAACCAACTACGCCACGGTCACCACAAGGACATAGAAGCAGATTTATGACCAAAGTCCAGACACTGAGGCTGCGGTTTAGTCGCATTCTTCCCCGCAAAAACAACAAAGCCAAGGAATAGAATAGGAACAAGAAAATATATATGCTAAACTTGATGGGTAAACTTTAAGGCAGCAATTGACTCAACAACTGCACACAAGATGCACTGCAAGCGATGCTGAGCTGAAATCCAAGCTAAGCATGAACAGCACAAAGTTGAAGACTACGTTGTAGCCAACAACGACGTTGAGATGCAAAAAGTTTTGCGGGAAACTCAAAATAAAAATTTCATATAAAAGGGAGCACAAGAAATAAGAAAAGTGAAAAGAATAAGAAAAGCAAGAAGAAGTCCTTGCAAACTTAACGCTAGAACTGCCAACGCTTTGTCAGTGAGTTTTTCTTGGGTTGCATTTTCAAGACATTCCGTGGAAAAAACTGCACAATGTTGTTGCTCTGTGGTTGGCCAGCAGTTGTTGCGCCTTGTGCCAAGTTAGCAAAGCATACAAGAATCCGACAAAAACAAACTTCAACTGAAACTAAAACTCAAACTCATGTTTATTTGAAACGGAAACCGGAAGTAGTCCATTCAAGCTGCAACACAATAAAAAATAGAATAAAAAATTCCAGCGAGTACCAACACTAATATCACCATCATCATCATCATCATCATTATCATCATCACTATGAGCACAACAACAACAACAACAACAACAACAGCAACAGAACCCATGCGCAAGAATAACAAAAACTCCTAACTATGCGTTGAAATCCGTGGAGAAATGAAATATTCTTATATTATTTAAATTCCATCGAAACGTATCCTTAAGCGAGAAATCCTGCAACTATGCGATCCTGCTTTTTCGCGAGTGAAGCACTTTTTCTGAGTTTTCATTCATGCAGCTTCTCACTGACTTAGTACTTCCGGCGCGAGTAAGATGAATGTTTCCAATGCCGACACCATGACGACGCCAACATTTTTATGCGCTGCCTTCCATGTTGCCCCGTTTAAAAGCAAAAAAAAATATGCGCAGTTTAGTTTGGTTTTTTTTTTATTTTTGTGTGTTTTGGGTTGGCTAGAAGTCTACTGTTTGGCTTGATTTTTGATTCAGCAACACATGGCGCTGATGGCTCGGTATTCTTTTTTTTCTAATTCCAGATTAATTTTTAATTTTTAAACTTTTATAATATTGAACTTTTAAATTTTGTTAAGATTTTTCCTTTGTTGAAAATATTGCCGAAAAAGAGGTAAACTCCAGCTTCATATATTCAATAATAATAATAATAATAAACTGGCCATTTCAGCCCTTGAACGGACTTTGACCGAACTTCTTATGATCAAATTGTGTTGTGCGTGTTATTAAATGTTTGTACACAATTGATCGAGAACTGGACCTACCTATTTTATGCCGACTCTAATGTTCTCAACAAACTTTACATGGCATTATTTACTCTCTGAGGTTTGCCATTGTCTGCAGAGAGGTGACGACTGAACAGAAAATTTAATTCAATTGAAAAAACTTTCTGTGTCAGATGGAAATTGAACCAGGGTTCTCTGGCGTAAGGGTCGCGCACTCTACACATTGGCCACGGCCACCACGAACGCGGTATGGAGTGATAAACGTAATATTCCCCTTACGCAGTATACGTAGGATAATAAATTTTGCTTCAATTTAGGGCTAACCAATAAAAGCCTGATTTTTATACCCCCACGCAAAATTTTTCGTTCACCGCAAAATTACCAATTTGCTTATATAGTACCAATTTGTCTAAAAAGTTATTCTGAACTATAAGCGTGGTTATACAATGAAGGGGAAAACAAAGGAAGTTTCCAGTTGGGAAAAAGAAATTTTTCAATTGCTGCAATTTAAAAATCATTCGTGTATATGACGAACGAAATTAATTACCTGCAACTAAATGACGCGTTTCTCGCAACTGAACTATTATTATGACAACTGTTGAAACGTTTGCAAATAACGACCTCAAGCACGACAAACGAAGTTCGTTTGCGGCAAACTGGCAATAAACGTTTTTTTTTTTTCTTTGCGTGCAGTGTCCCGTGTAATATGGATATTCGAAGCTAAAGTTGTAATCGAGATAGCACAGAAATTTTGATTGTTACCCAATTGTCTAAATTTTGGTGGTATTAATTATAGTGTAAACGTATTCCTTAAATTTGGCGAATTAATAATTATCACATTTTGAAGTGACGAAGTTACGTTTTACCGCGCAGGTTTCCAAAAAAGTTGAAAAATGCAGTTTTTCAAAATTCATCGGCGTTGCATTGAATTATTACTCGCTAAGTATAAAAGTTATGATTAAAAGAATAATACGACCATAAAGGTTAATTCCTCGACTTCATTATAAAAAGAAAACAGCGCGGTTAAGCAACGCAACTGAAAATTTGTTACATGGAATTATTACTCGCTGAGTATAAGTGCTAGGATAAAAAATATGATAGGCCAATAAAGGCCTGTTCTTAGCCGTCACAACAAAACTAGACAAAAAATTTCTGACGTCATGGGGACACACAGAGAGCCGCTCAAAGATCGACGATGCAACATTCATGCAGCGATGCTGCATTGCATTTTTACTCGGTGAGTATATAAATATAAACTACGATAAATGTTTAAAAGAAAAATGATGGATTTATACTTGGCCTTACGACAAAAATAAAACAAAAGTTTTTGGCATCACCAGGTCGTGAATATAGCAGCTTATGTAACAGAAATGTAATGTCGTTGCATGAAATTATTACTCACTCAGGACACGTGCTGTGGTAAATTTTATTTTACGACAGCAAAGATGTGTTATTAAGCCTCACAACTAAATTACAAAAAAAAATCTTATCGTCATGATTTCAGGGTGGAAACCACATAATGCATTAAAAATGCTACAACCATGGAAAAACGTTGCATGGAATTTTAACTCTGTGACTAATGGCGTAACGGTAAATTTTAAGGAACGAAAATGAAGATGAGTTCTTCGGGCACATGATAGAAATAAAAAACAAACATTTATGGCGTCATGAGGCCTCTCAGGGTACCGCCTAATGTGACGTATATGCATCACTTTTGCTGGATTAATTGCATGCAGCTAAGGCAAAGTTAATGCACCAAGGAAAAGCACAACCCATGGAAAAGCAAATAAAAAAAAACCAAAAGCAACAACACCAACACCAACACCAACACCAACACCAACACCAACACCAACACCAACACCAACACCAACACCAACACCAACACCAACACCAACACCAACACCAACACCAACACCAACACCAACACCAACCCCAATACCAACACCATCACCAACACCAAAACCAACACCAACACTAACACTAACATCAAAATCAACATCAACATCAACATCAACATCAACATCAACATCAACATCAACATCAACATCAACATCAACATCAACATCAACATCAACATCAACATCAACATCAACATCAACATCAATATCAACATCAACATCAACATCAACATCAACATCAACATCAACACCAATACCAACACCAATACTAACACCAACACCAACACCAACACCAACACCAACACCAACACCAACACCAACACCAAAACTAACACTAACATCCAAATCAACATCAACATCAACATCAACATCAACATCAACATCAACATCAACATCAACATCAACATCAACATCAACATCAACATCAACATCAACATCAACATCAACATCAACATCAACATCAACATCAACATCAACATCAACATCAACATCAACATCAACATCAACATCAACATCAACATCAACATCAACATCAACATCAACATCAACATCAACATCAACATCAACATCAACATCAACATCAACATCAACATCAACATCAACATCAACATCAACATCAACATCAACATCAACATCAACATCAACATCAACATCAACATCAACATCAACATCAACATCAACATCAACATCAACATCAACATCAACATCAAAATCAACATCAACATCAACATCAACATCAACATCAACATCAACATCAACATCAACATCAACATCAACATCAACACCAACACCAACACCAATACCAACACAAACACCACCACCAACGCCAACACCTACACCAATACTAACCCAACACCAACAGCAACAGCAACACCAACACCATCACCAATACCAACATCAACACCAACACCAACATCAACACCAACACCAACACCAACACCAACACCAACACTAACACTAACATCAACATCAACATCAACATCAACATCAATATCAACATAAACAGCAACACCAATAGCAACACCAACACCAACACCAACACCAACACCACCACCAACACCAACACCAACGCCAATACTAACACCAACACCAACACCAACACCAATACAAACACCAACACCAACACCAACACCAACACCAACACCAACACCAACACCAACACCAACACCAACACCAACACCAACACCAACACCAACACCAACACCTACACCAACACCTACACCAGCATCATCACCAACACCTACTCCAACACTAACACCAACACCAACAGTAACATCAACATCAAAATCAACATCAACATCAACACCAACAAAAACAACAACACCAACAACAAAAACAACAACAACAACAAAAATCTAGTTTGTTATGATTTCAACAGTTTTCTTCGTGGCAACCAACAATGCTCACAAACAAAAAAATACACAGTGAAACCGGAAAAGGACTATGACATGAATTAGGATATGGATTAAAACACACCTTTCTAAACTAGGAAAGTGATTCGGTATATTTGATTAAGTCAAGAATTTGGTCATGAATTAAAACAAGAGTTCGGTCATGAAATATGTACGAGTATAAAGAAACACCGTCACGTCAAAACCTACGCCGAGAAAAAAGCTTATGTAAAATTATTAAAAAACCTAGTATAATTCATACGATGGTTTTGGCAGTTTTCAGCCTCCTAAGTTTTTTGGCAAAACACCTAAGTTCTACATGTTAACTTACCGATATTGATTTGAATGATAAATTAACGAAGTATTTTGTAATTTATACATTGTGACTTCGACAATTTATATTAGCGTGCTTGCTTAATATGCCGAACATAGTGTTCAAGTTTTCAACAAAAAGCTTTGTTGAACTATCAAAGTTAAATAAATAAATATATATTCATGTACGAGAAGTATTAAATATAAATTTACTTAGGTAAATTACTTTATACTGTTTTTGAAAAAAATTTCCAAAGACAAGTATGAAATGTACATATACTTAGGTAAAATTGTGTATATTGCTTTTGTGCAAAATTATCCAAGTACTTAGATGAAACTTCTGAAAAACTTAACCAAAATTTTTTATTTTTACTAAGGAAACCTATTTTATTTAATGTAAATATACATACATTTACAACATAGACTTACAAAGTAAAAAAAATTATTCATTTAGATCGCTTTTAAATATATCTTATTAAATGCGAAGAAAATGCACTCACGAAGGATTGCACTTTGGCTAAACATGTAGGCTATATCATTTTCATTATGAATACTAAATGAGAACTATAACAAACCGCGAGTATTCAGGAATAAATTTTGCTCATACCATTTTGATAAAGTGTCAAAGTTTTCGGTGGCTTACCTACACTATTGGTTAAAATGTTTTATTCTTGGCTTGGGTAAATCAAACATTTTTTTTGGCAGCGTGTCGAAGTAAATGCTCTCAAAGCAATGTATTAAACAATATATTACTTTGGTGAATAAGCATAAGTTTCTAATGTCCATACACTTCTTTTTACCTAAGCCGACTTAGATGATTTTACTATTGCTTTTTTTCTCGGTGTACGGGTGTGTCCATGACACAGCCAACTCTTTTTATTTTGCATATGCAATTTCCTATTTTTGAGAAATGTATACTTGAATGCAATTTTTTGACTTTTTCAAAAAAATTAACTTAAGATTTTCTATCTTGGGTATCAGAAATGGTACCGAAGAAACTTTTCTCAATTTAGATTCTTCAAATATTTCTGAACAACACCCTATCTAAAAGTATTAATTTAAAATACCAGCTTAAGGCCACGGTTTTCTTTTCTATTTTTAGAAAATTTGATTAAATCCTCATCAAAAATGTTTCCCGCAAAAAGTTGTAAACGATTGATAAAATGCATTATTTACGAAAACAAAAAAATAAAATTTAGAAACCATATATGAGATACTAGAAGAAACGAGTAAAAAGTCCTCCCATATTCTTTATGATACTACACCCATTTCACATTTGTTTTGCTTAAGTCTCTGTGTATATATGCATTACTTTTGTGGAAATGTTTGTGATCGTGCAATTATTCAGTAAAATTATTAACATCAACACGTCGAGTGACTGAGTTGCAATTCTGCACAGCAAATAAATTGGAAGGTTCAATAAATTTTATAATTGCGTGAAAAGGTTGCACAATCTGTGCATGTATGCGTGAGTGAGTTAACAACAACACTGAGAGAAAAAAAAAACAAGGACACCAAAAACAAAGTGTTGAAGTTCAACTACTTTCCGCCAGTTCCAGGGTTTTCTCGGTGCATTTCACTGCACTATGTTGCGTTTATGGTTTGATGATTTACAGTGTCAACAATAAATATTCGCACGGCCGCTGCACAATTACATGCGCGATTTATGCGGCGTATGCAATATTTTATGCCGCCGCCGACGCCACACACAAGCTGAATTTATGCAGTTATTAATTTAACGCGCGCCTGCTTGTATGCAACAATATTCAGCAAATGTTGGATCGACAGGCAGGGCAGGATGTGGCATCAAAAACAACAAGAACCCCAGCAACAGCCTGTACATTTTTTTTTTCTCTAATTTTTTTTTGTCTGAATCAGAGTGGCAGTAGGTGGCATGTGTGGGCGATGATGCCAGGACATGCGTAGGCGGTGCACAAACATACAAATTTCAATAAATTCCTTGTAGCTGTAGCGTAGATTAATGTAGTGTTGAACAGCATAGCAAATATTTGCAAACGTCGACAAAAATAACACAAGAGAAAAATATGGACGCCGAATAGGCAGAAAAATAGTCCCAAGCAGTGCCACTGGTGCACACATTAGGAACTTGTACAAATTTAGTGCCCACCAGGAGGGAGCTGCAGTCAGCCAGCTGCTGTTAAACATGCTAAAGGTTCATACGGTTGTTATTGTTGTTGTTGTTGTTGTTGTTGTTACTATTCTTCTGCAGCTTTATATTTACTCTAGTCGGAGTCATCATCACCATCATCATTATTATCATCATCATCATTGGAGGATTTACACACACACATGCTTGAATATAATAAATGTCCGTAGTACTACTCGACAAAAACAATCAACATGGGAGAAAAAAGTATCTACTCGAACATAACAGCAGAAGAAGAAAACAAAAAAAAAGAAAAAGCAAAATTCAAACAACAATAAAAAATATTCATTAGGCTTGTGTGAAAATGAACATCCTTTGAGAGTGGATGACTATGGAGACAGTTTGAGGTACAAGCATGTTGCTCCATTAATTCGCCATAAAACAGCACTGAACTAGAACATAGCCCTCAAAACAACAACCCTAACAAAAAACAACAACAATAACAACTCCAAACAGCACAGAACATGGCAAGTTCCAGCATTGAAATACCTTCCGGACATGGCTTTTGTAGGTTGAGGTGGCTCGCATTGGTTGCTTAGCTGGTGGCGTTAGTTCGGCCAACATTTGTTTACCACTTCGTTTGTTTTATAGATGGTGAGTCCTTTCCGAGTTCCAATTTATGACCGACACATATTTGGGTCGTTTCAAGTTATGAAAGCAACCAGTATTGAGTTGTTTTTAAGAATGATTTTCCTCTTAGTTACTCAAGCTGGCCTGGTTTTTTGTGTGAGTATCTCGCCAAAGGTTTCCACAACACAAGCAATTATATGAAACTCCAGCAGAATTTGTGATCTCCAGGTTTTTTGTTTATTCTTCTTAAATGTCCATCAATGTGGCTAAGAGTAAACTCATCATGGAACTGTTTTCTCAAATATAATTTCTGAAATAAAAGAAAACACATGGTTCAGTATGATGACATATATTAATTGTCACTATTGACGAATCCTTATATTTTGAACGAAGAACGTATATTAAGAATACGTGTCAAAATTTCATAAAAAAACCTAGAGTTAAGTTTCAATGTTATTCCCAGACTTCCAAGATATTTTTTGGAAATAATTCTCATAAAAGCTGTCATACGAGGTGTGTTTGAAAAGGAACTAGAATTTTAAAATTTTGTGTGCTGTCCTGGTACGATTTCTGTTTATTTTTTTAGAGTAAACGAGTATACCAAGGGTATTCTCTAGGATATACGAGAAACCGATCATCACGTAGTCAGAAGTTGCTCATAAGCTGAGTTGCAAAAAAAAAAATGAAAGAATGGATCATAAATAATGCCATATAAACAGTATTTTTCTTAATTTAATTTATAAGCATACCAACGCTGATTGGTGGTAACAGTTGACATGACGAATTGTACATTGGACCGATTTGTATCAGAAACCCAGGCTATGACATTTTCCCAGTAAAGCGAAAATATGCTATTTGATTAAATTTATGAATCTTTTTGTGATCTCTTGAATCATTATTGAAATGAATCATTATTGTACTTAAATACCAAAAAAAAAAAAAAACAACAAAAACAAAAAAAAATATATAAACTTATTTGCTCGAAAATGAGTTTACATAAATAATATATATAATATAAAAAAATGGCAAATGTTTCTATGTAAAAGTCTTCAAAAATGTACTTTTTGGTTCACAACTGTGTTGAAAAGGATATTTCACGAACATTTTTTTTAATGTGAATTCTGAAACTATCTAATGCTCATTGATAATATTCAAACAAGTCTTAAAAACAAAAAAAAAAGAATTAAAACTAGTAAGAAATGATCTTCGACTGGCCCAAGTTAAAATACCCCCAGGGTCGAACCAAAGCACAGTGAAAGCTCCCATAAACGGACGCTCTAATAAGCGGACATCTCCTATAAGCGGACACATTCTTGGGAACGAACAATTTTTAGTTTTTTTCCATAGAAAATGCTCTCCCATACACGGACTTTCCGATAAACGGACGCGGACACACAAACATGTATATTTATGAAAAAAGAATCTCCCATAAGCGGACGCGAAGCTCTAATAAGCGGAGAATTTTGTTTTTTTTTATCGCAAACATTACTGCTTTTATATATTTTTGTTTTTTTTTTTTGTTTTGGTGTTTTCTACAGTTCGAGGGGTTTTTTTTTTGAAGTGATAACTTCTTTAGGCGCGTTTGGCAATTTCTGATGAGTGATTTTCTCGATTCAATCGTCAGCATACCGTTAGATTCTGCCGCTGCCTTTGTATGTTCGAAGCTGTGCGCACTCGCATCGTAGTCGTTGCTACACACAATCTTACGTTTGCATTTTGTTGTTGGTTGTGTCAACATTTTTATCATGCGTGTGTAGGTTTGTGCTTTTTATAGTTTGTACGTACATACAGGGTGGGCCAAATAAAAGTTTCTTTTATAAAATGAACAAAATTAAATTTTTTTCATGCTATAACACATGGAAAAAATTTAATTTTTTTAGTGCTTGAATCGTGTCCGGATTGTTGGCATAACATCAGTCCTTCACGGTTCCCCACAAAAAAAAAACCCCAAAGGCGTAAAATTGCAGCTCCGAGCTGGCCAATTGACATTGCCAAGACGGCCGAAAACACGATTTGGAAATTTGGTGCGCAAAAGAGCACAAAGATTGTGGCATGAGCTGAGTGACCCATGCATCTTATAGAACTGCATCTTATTTTTTTCGTGAATGTCGACATATGCAACTTTAATCGTGCTAAGAACTTTTCTCGAATAAATCAAGAAGGAAAAAACCAAACATATTAAAATTTAAAGCGAAGTCAGTTGCAGTTATTGAGGTAACTTTTTTACATAAGTTGCACGCACTGTTGCAAAAATCGAGGAATTGCGTGTATCAAGGGTTGAGAATATCGAGTCTGTAGTGTAATATTTTATATAACATAAAAGTTATTATTTATGTACATTAGAGTGTCCCTTATTTTGCGAATTTTGGAAATGTCAAGGGGCTGAAAGGTTTTTTTATGCGTTTTTATATTCTAAGAACGAAACTAAAAAAATTTTTTTTTTACGACAACGTTTACCCGTGCCAATCGGGCCCGAAAGTTTCGAAAAAATGCCCATATTAGACCATATTTTCACAAATTAAAAAAAAAAATCTTTTCTCTGCTTTTTATAAATGTTTTACACTTTTTGGAACACATACATAAGAAATATGATATCTACAAAGTTTTTTTATGGTGGGCGTGGTTACCGCCCCTGCTGCTTCGAAATTTCTCCCGCAGCCTTTTCCCACTTTTTCATGAAATTAGTGCAATTTAGGTATTAATATCAACAATAAATAAATACATTTTTATTATGCTAAAAGTATGATTACATTTCATTAAATTCACATTATGTACTTACAAAAATTAACAATAAATTAAAAAACTAGTATTTTAACCTGCGGCGGGCGCGCAACAAGCTAATACCTACAAGCAGTCTTATGGCGGCTTTTCAACCGAAATCATAGTTTTTTTTTATAAATAAAAGATATCAAAAACGAAAAATGTATGCCCCTGGAGGGTTAAATTATAATAAGAAATGCAAATTAATTAAAAAAGACAGAGCCTTATTTGGAGCTTTTATGCTATTCATTATTATCGTAATCAGTCAAGTCTGTATTTTTGTAGTTCTACTATACATCAAAGTCTGGTTTGAAGCTACTAATAGCATAAAAGCTCCAAATCAGGATCTGTCTTTTTTAAAAGATTTGGTCGCATACAAGACAATTAACAAAAAATATCTATTGCTGCAAGTCAAAAATTTGGTCGGCATCTTTGGTACCTTGGCGAAGAACTTGTAGCACTCGCTTTTTTCGATGATGCAGTTTCTATTGAGAGAAAACGCAGTATGGTGACAGCATTGCAAGCTCAGAAGTTTCCATGTAATCATCCAATCGCAAACCCAAATTCTTTAAATGAATGGACAAAAAAGATTTAGATTGTTTTGCATCTTGTCGAACAACAAATCTATTTCGTAGGTTTAGTTTGACATGCAATTTTTTAATATATGATTCTGACGAATGAGAAAAAGATGAAGAATACCAGAGAGTAAAAAATTATTTTAAAGATCTTTGTATTGTAAATGATGTTGCGGAGCGTGGGGTACAACTTGCTCAAGAACTTCTCGAGCTTACAAAATCAGTAGCGCAGCTACAAAACCTACTTTTGTGGCCCAAAATACTCGAAAAATATACTCGAACTGTCAAAAAAAAAAAAAAATACATGCTCTTAAAAAAAACTTATAATTAATTTGTATTTCTTATTATAATTTAACCCTCCAGGGGCATACATGTGGGAAGGGAGTCAGACGGACATGGACGGAAGACAAGGAATGGACGTCAATACTAACGCTGACTGACAGGGAAATCACTTACTTACTTCTATATGAAACACTTTATTGAAATGTACTGTATCTACCGAACAAATTTATGATCAATGTTGTTAATAAAACCTCAAAATATTTGTGAACAAAAAATGTATAAAATAAATTCACTTTGGAAAATTTGTCGAAAAGAAATGTAGTTTGAAAAATAAAATATTGTAAAAAAAATATAAAATTTGAAATAAAACAAAATTTGAATAGAAAATACAAAAACCAATGCATCTTTAATCCTACATACATTTTTAGTTTTTGATATCTTTTATTTATAACAAAAAACTATGATTTCGGTTGAAAAGCCGCAATAAGACTGCTTGTAGGTATTAGCTTGTTGCGCGCCCGCCGCAGGTTAAAATACTAGTTTTTTAATTTATTGTTAATTTTTGTAAGTACATAATGTGAATTTAATGAAATGTAATCATACTTTTAGCATAATAAAAATGTATTTATTTATTGTTGATATTAATACCGAAATTGCACTAATTTCATGAAAAAGTGGGAAAAGGCTGCGGGAGAAATTTCGACGCAGCAGGGGCGGTAACCACGCCCACCATAAAAAAACTTTGTAGATATCATATTTCTTATGTATGTGTTCCAAAAAATGTAAAACATTTAAAAAAAGCAGAGAAAAAAATTTTTTTTAATTTGTGCAAATATGGTCTAATATGGGCATTTTTTCGAAACTTTTGGGCCCGATTGGCACGGGTAAACGTTGTCGTAAAAAAAAATTTTTTTAGTTTCGTTCTTAGAATATAAAAACGCATAAAAAAACCGTTCAGCCCCTTGACATTTCCAAAAATCGCAAAATAAGGGACACTCTAATGTACATAGATATATCTTTTAGAATTGGAAAATGAGATGTTATCACTTCTATCGTGTGGTCATAGGCACACACCATTTTTCTTCTTTTTTTACGAATTTAGTGATAATTTTTTTGCGCTGCTCACTTGTTACGGTAAAGTAAAACAATTAGTTTCAGCGTTGGCTCTTGTTTATGGGTAAATCCATGATACAATTATAAATACACGGTAGGAGTGACAACTGGCTATTTTCTCACGAGTGTGCATCGGCTGTCATTTGCATGTATATTTTATTTTTTATTTTCTTTTTTACTTTTTTCGTTCTCTAATTTATACTATTTTTGACAGTTGATGCAAGACGAAAGAACTGTTACTCCAACCTTGTAAAGTTGTATCATGGGGTAATTCATTGATATTTTGCAAAAACAATTCATTTTAAAGTAGACTCTTGCACAATTGCAAAAATTACATACATATTTAATATGAATTAATTTTGTATTCGTTTCGTTGTTTATCTATTAAAGAATAAAAATTATTTTAAATTAGAATGTGCCAATGCCCATTTTTTTTTTTAATTTGAAATTTAATATTATTTTTTACGACATTCCTATAAGCTTACATCTCTCATATGCGGACAAAAAGTAGGTGGACGTTGGTGTCCGCTTATGGGAGCTTTCACTGTATATTCAAAGTCTTAAGCAGTCAATAAAATGCTTATTTGTAAAAAGATTTTCGTCATAGTTTTAACAGAAAATAATCGCTTTTGTTTTTTGATGAAGTCACTGGGAGGTGGGTGTGTTTTTCACTCGATTTAGTTGAATTTCATACCCAGACTATGCATTTTATATCAAACTTCATATGCAAAATCACAAGTCCATATATTAATTTTTGTGGAATTCTAAGAGATTTTACCGTTTTGATAAAGTCACTTTGTATGCGAGGTAGGCGTGGTTTTCATCCTATTTGTTTCGTTTTCAAACTTGATCTTTATTTTTTAGATAAAAGCTTAAATGTCGAATTTCGTGACGATAGCTTGAAATTATGGTTGTAATCGTGATCAAAGACGGACAGACAGACGTGATCAAAGACATGGATTAATCGACTCGGGTGGTTATGCTGTTCAAGAATATATATTGTTTTCTATACCTGCCACGCCTCCTTATAGGCGTTACAAACGGAGTGACAAAATTAATATACCCCTTAATATACGTGGGGGTATAAAAATAATAATTGTTTCGCCTCTGCTGCGAATTATTATTTCTAGTTCCTTCTCAAACATGTCAGGCAGCGCCACGTAAAAAATTGTAACTATAAATAAAAACCAAATTTATTTACTAGGTCTGGTTTATGTACGTACTTGTAACAGTTTCTCTCCAAGACCTCCAAAATGTTGTTTTAACAGAATTTCGTGAGCGAACCTAACGGGCCATCGAAAAGTGAAACATGTTGTGTTTTTGATAACTTCGTGAAACATGTTGCGCTACTCAGAAAAACAGGTTTTCTACTTGTTGCGAAGAGCACAATTGTATACATCGCTTTGAAGCTGCGCATTGGTATGGGTTGAATGGTTTTTTTTAGCATGTTTTTAACGCATTACATAGCGTTAGTGTATAATTTCGTCACTGAAATAAGACCTAGGAAAATATTTTAACTTAATATGATTTTATTTATTGAAAGTGAAAAAAAGCATTTTTAAATCATTCCATAAACATAAATTTACTTTTGAAAAGGTAAGGACTTATTAAAACCAATATCTTTCCAAAACAATTCACGTTATCGAATACGAGTTTTATATAATTGAGCTACAAAGTGTGTTAATTAGCCGAAGTGCATTGCATAAAATGTATTTTCATACCATTCAAATAAGTTAGGAGAATGTCTTCGGTTAAGAGCCATGTTTCCTTAAATCGACATAAAATTGTCTGTGCTTAATATTTTTCCATGGTTGTTATGCCAAACGAAAGTTAATTATTTTAGCTTACTTTTCCTCAAAGAGACCCTATCGATTAAGTAGCAAGCAAACAAATTATGAACGATTGCCTAAAACCTTATTTTTTTACTTAAAAAACCCCACCACAGAAAATCAGTTGGAAATCAAGTAACTTGATGTAAGATCGACACAAATGTAAACATTATGAATGAATTTTATTTTTTTTACGAGAAAGCTGCTTTTCACACGGGCAGCCAAATTTCCAAGCATACCAAATGTGTTGGTATTTCTAGGATAGGAAATCCATCAAATCAATTTATTCTTACGAATAACACAAACACATCAAAAAAACATTGTTTATACAGAAATTTTTACATGATTGCAATTAATATTTCATGAAAAAAATAAACCTATTAAAACGATAATAAGACAAATTTTTTACAAAAAATGCATTAATTTATTTCAAGATACATCGCGGGCAAAGCTGGGGAGGGTTGCTAGTATGTTATATTTATGTACTTACATCTTATGGGCATAGTTGCATGAGGGGGAAAAGAAGAGAAACTGCACAATATTGAAGATTTCTGTACACGAAGTGTGGGAATGTTTTTAAAAACATGTTTTTAATATCATTTATAAAATTGAATGAACCTCCAAAATGCAATACAATTTTTCAATTCCCTTAAAAGAATTTTGGCAGCCATTTAAAAGCAAGCAGTGTAAGTAATACTTTAACACAAATTAATTTATTTCGTGTATATATATATGTAATATTTTCCCCCTTATGAGAAATTCTGGCTACGCTCATTGATATGAAGGCTTCATGTAAGCACTAAAGGGGTATTATATATCCAGAGGCCGAAAATATGTCATGTTTGTGAATTTTTTTTAAGAAAATCTAAGGGGTATTTTAAAGGCGGGTTTTTATACCTAAAAATATACACATTCAAGAGTATGTTTATTTTTTTTTTATTATTATAAAGAAATTTAATATTGTTGTAAATGCAGCATTTCTTATACGTAAGAACGTACTCCAAACGTAAAGTAACGCTTTTCGACCAAAAATTCGTCATTATTTTGACTATAACTAATGAACGAAAGTACGAAAAAAATCGTATGACAAGTACGAGATTATTATGAATGAAATAAGTCTGCAAAAAAATCAAAACGATCGGTTCACTGAGTTTCGAGAAATTTTGGTCACCATTTTTGAAAACATGGTTGAAACTCAAAACGCACAGGTGAAGGGGTCGGTCAATATGATGATCTTAAAAATAACAAAAAAGTTCATAATTTCAAAACGTTGCAAGATGGACCAAAAATCTATATTGTACTTCAGTTGGGATATACATACTTTAGTGAAGACCACGCCTGCCTCCTATACAAAGTGACTTTATCAAAAAAGCAAATATTTTCTGTTAAAAGTATGACGGAAATGGTTTTTATTATTTTATTTAAGTGCATATCGGATTATATTAAGACCCAAAATATGTCATTGTTAACATATTCCACCTGGATTAGGCGAATCTTGAATTCGGTGGATTTTTATTTAGCTTTTAATAAATCTAATATTTTTTTTGTTGAATATGGTTTCAGTGGGTGTATCTCTTTTCTGATTGTTAAAAAATTTTGTTTTAAAAACAACACAAATGTCATGATTTCTGTTTTACATTCATATTTGACTTTTACTTAAGTGAGCGTATCGTTGTTATTTTTGGCAGAAATATTTTATAGCTATTAATCTATGGAAATCACAACTGAATAAATCATACAATTTTCCATTAGAAGCAACGTATAGAATTTATTTATAAAAACTTAGTTAGCTGAGGTTGCCCTTGGAGAAAGTCCTACTTTTATTTAAGTTGATTTAAAGTTAACGAAACCTTGTACAGGACCAGGGTTTTCTACACGCGTTATGATCAAATAGAGGTAACTTATACCTAAAAGAAAATTTCATCGGAATAAGATGCAAATTCTGGATAATGCAAAATTTGCTTCAAAAGTAAATATCGAAGTTATTACAAATTTATTGACTAAAATACATGTCAATAAGGTTAAATGCAATAAACATGGCTGAATCAGGAAACTCTAACCTGAAGTCATATATGCCTGAACCGAAGTGCCTACCAGGAATTAAAAGATGAATTCAGCTGGAGTTACATAAGTAACCGCAGTTACTCAGATCAGGAAATATAAACAAAAGCGAACTAAAGAAAGCAGTTCACCAATTTATTCCATATTAATATGATGAACCCATTTTGATCGGTATTGCTTTAAAAGCAGTTGTTTTATTAAACTCCAAAAATAATCAAATTATTTCTTTATATTAATTGCAATAAAAAAAAATCTACTTGCAACAAAATGTACTACTTGTTTTGAAATGTTACGGCGAAAGGGTAAAGTACTTGAATAATAGAAAAAACCAAAATATATATAAATTTCAATTATATGTACATGGATAAAGCTCAAATTTGTTTTAAAAAATTAAAAACTTCAATAGTTTAAGTTAACGTATGGCAATAAATGTAAGTACTTTTAAATAACTAAATGAAATAGAAAGTAATAATTTTAATAATACATAATTATAAATGCAATTTCATTAATTTGTTCAGCTTTTTCACTGCGTTCAATGATTGCACACTTTCATTTTTATATAGGAACCACTTGGAATTTTTAAAAAGTAATACTTTTATTAAAAAATCTAAAATGATTTCCCTATGAGCTGAACAAGGATCATTCTGCGCGAACCAATTATTATATTTGCGATGCTCAGCTGTGTATTTTTTAATTGTTTTTAATATAAATGCTTTTAAATTTTTCCGGTGGCAATTTTCCTTAAATATTCGCTTGTAAATAGCGAACTGATAATAAAAAACTTCAAAATAAGTATTCGTTGGATTTTTTAAAGACATGTGGCACAGTTTGCTTGTGAAATTTTTTGAATGAATTAAAAGTTCCGAACTAGAATTAAAAAAATTTAATTTTTTTTAAAAATGGTCTTTTTAATACCATACCCGCTAAAATAGCGCTGAACTGCTATTTCGGAGTTGATCTGCAAATTTTCGTTGAAGCTAAATTCATCATGATTAAAATTTTGTTCTGTAATTGGCGGAACTTCCAAAATTTCTTCAAAAATGAACTCTCCCACATCTTGAATGCCTTGGTCATGAGCTGTTTTCCATTCAAGCATCAATTCTTCATCCGTGTTACATTTGCTTCCACTATAATTTGAGAATTAATTCTGTAATACTTTTAAGGATAAAAGCCTTGCAAAAGTAAATTTCAGTTCATGTACATATGGGTTAGTATTGAGGCTTGACATGGACCTAATTTTAAAGAACAAGTTCTCAAGAGAGTCCTGATTCCATTTTCCGAACATTATAAATTGGATTTCGTATTCAGAAAATAAATCCAATGCGAGCCTCAAAAACGCATTTAATGTTAAAATGAACCCATCAAAGCAACGAGCTCTTTTTGTAGGTAAAACAATACTTTCGAAAAATTGAATTTAACTCTCCAATCGGCGCAACTTGTCAGCACAATTCCTGTACAATGGGCGTTTTAAAGGATTCGGATCTTGTGTGCTTTTGCAGTTCAGATCAGCGAATAGATTATTCATTTTTTCAGTGAAAATCTCTGTGGCAATCGACATAGCATACGATTTTGAATCCCTGAAAGCGCCCATTTCTCGAACTGTTCGAATAGCTGCAGCAACCGAGTGGCTGGAAAATTGTGCAGCTTTTCGAACATTCATTTTTTGCAGGTTTATTGGGAAAATATGCTCATACCTTAGCTTAGAACATAATTTTAAGTTTATGTTTTCCTTATCAATGTCATAAATTTGCTTTACTACCATTGCGGACGCCATACCTTCCGGTATTGAAAAATTATATTAAGAAAATTATTGCGCACTGATTTCAGCAAATGGCAGTAGTCATATGAGGCATAAATTTTATTTGGCCGCAATTGGAAGAATGGACAAGAGGAAGTTATTCCTATAAAAAAAAGGAAGTTATTCCTATTTGGTTAAAAAGGCTGAAATTACTATCACCTTGGTCACAAGTTATCAGTTTGGGATCAAGTCCTAAGTCCAATACGGCAGCGAAATTCTCCTCGAAAATATGCTTCAAGCTTACTAAATTCATAATTTGTAAGATCATTTGAAAGAAAAGTAAAAATAAATGCATAAAAGAAAAGAAGAGAAAAGAAAAAGAAAAGAAAAAAGAAATGAAAAATAATTTAATGAATACTTTTGAACATAGCCATATAGGAAAAAGTAAAAAATTTACATTTTTACATTTGCCTATGAGGTTTTTAGTAAATTTACCTGTTGGTCCATCTTGATGCAAATAATACGAAATTACGTACTTCCAATTGGAAACCAGTCCCTTCGCCATAAGGACAAGGCATTTCTTGGCTATGGTTTTTTTTCTACTTTTGCCGCCTAGGTCAACAAAACCATTTATTTGGTCAATCGCAGCATCATACTCTAGATCTTGTCTAATGGAAACATCATCGAAAACAATTCCACATACTTTATCGACTCTATTTAGTCCCTTAACTATGTGTTTGAGGTTCAACATATTGCTTTGATCGATGCCAGGTAATAATCTTTTAAGCAATCTCCATCTAAAAATGCTTGATTCTGACGGCATGTTGAACCCCAAAATATCGCGCATGAAATTATAAGTAGATTTTGACACGTGATGAAGATACTGCGCAATTTCCTTCTGCTCCTCAGAATTCGTATTTTTAGGCGTCAGTATCATATCCGCGAATGCTCTGCAGTGTGATCGCACAATTTCATCAATTTTGATTGAATCAGCTGCCTCAGGTAACTTTAAATTCAACTGTTCCTTTAAAAGTTTAATTTGTTCTTTTGCAGATGCCAGTTCCTTAGTTAAGCTACTAATATTATTTTTATAATATATTTCCTTAGTAGCTTGAAAGTGAGTCATTTCTGGCTCTGTATCCGCACATAAACATTCTTCTGGAAGTATTTTACACCTTTCTGCCTGTTCTGCAAGTGTTGAAAATTGCTCGAATTCCTGCAATGAAAGATCTTCATCGGAATACTCAGCATGAAATGGAGCGGGTTCGAATAAAGTTGGAATGGCATCTGGTGTTAGTCGTTTTCCTGACACATATTTCGGGTCAAAATGATGCTCGCAAACAAAAGAAGATTTAGAATTTTGTATCTTCGTCAATGCTTGCCATGTTGACCCTCAATTGAGGGTCTTTAGGAAACGAGAAAATTGTACAGATTTTTGAAGTATTTAAGCAATTCGGAACGAAACATTTTCTCTTAGTTATTTCTTTCAGTTTACGATTGTGTTTTGGAGTCGAACCTTAAACAATATGAAATATTTATTTAAAACCAATACAGTCGTTTTCTTCTACAAAACTTCATTCAAATAATAAATTGAACTTCAAGGAGGAGCAAAAGTTACGGTTTTAAAAATTAAGAAAATTTGATTTATTTGGATTATAGCGATTTTTGATTATCAAATGCCAGGAAAAATTAAGTTCTTTGTCGTAAAGTGTATGGAAATATGCAAAAACTTAACTTTTCACCCATTAAAAGTGATGTAGAAAAATCTCAAAATTTATTACGATTGCTCATATTGAAGGCATACGTTTTTTCTATCGTTTAAAAATAAAGACATGTCGAAGGCCAGAGAAAAAAAAATTATAGCGATAACTATTGAATGGAAAGAGATATTACTATAATATAATATAAATTATTCCATTTAACTATAGTAAAATTAATATGAATTGTTCTTGGAGCTTAACTATTCTATTAAAAGAATAAAAACTACTTTTGAAAAAATTAATTAATTGCAAAAATCACTTGGGGTGTTGTGTCTTTTTTGATGACAGAAACAGTTCTTAAAATTATTCGTAAAACTAAAACCACTTCTGCTATTAAACGCTATGTCATGTTAACCATCTACTGCTCAGGAAGCCATATATGGCTTTTCATTTTAAATGTCGAACTTTGAACGGATATTAGTACTTACGAAAAAGAACAGTTACTAAAATGCATTAGTAAGCACTTGTGATTATGTGGCGAACAATTGTTGGCATTTTATTTTGCACAGCTGTAAAGAAAACGTCGGTTTGATTTATCAGTACGTGTTGTTGTTTTGTAGCTGGAAGGAAACCCAACTTGGTGCGTACAAGGATGGCGACTTACCTTTTTTGGGAACGGCCAGAGGTGATTTCAACAATAAAATATAAGTTTAAAATTAAGGAAAGCACCATATATGGCAAGTATTTTTAAGGTTGACAAAACTAGGAATGCATACGAACGCATTTGCATGTATGGCAAATTTCTTGGACCTACTTTCCTGAAAAAATTCGCTTGACGTATGCAATTACTCCATTTCAAATATAAATCCAACAAAAACGTATTTTAGCTGGATCAAAATACGTGAAGTAGAAGGTTGAAGGCAGTCAAAAATGCACTTTTTAGTTTTTATTATTTTAACAACAAAAACAGCCTTTGTGTTCTTTTTTGAGTAAAAAGTTGATATGTTGAACCTTTCTTTTTTTTTAAAGATAAAAAATATATACGCTAGTCTAACGGTATCCTTCAAATGGTTTTTATTAAGTGCTGAAATATTATTTTAGCAACGTAAAGAAATTCATTGAAATATACTTAGAAGCAACGGAGGTATTTTTATCGAAAGTAAGAAATGTGCATTTTTTTCTAGTTTTTTGTTATTCTAGTTATAGTGCAACAAAGTAACACTACCACAAAAGTCTCCAGCGATAGTGAAGAGATGTTTCGCCATTACTAAGCTGGTAAAAAAATAGTGAAAAATATAATTTCTCTCAAAATATTTAGTGCTAATGAAATGCTTAGTACACACAGCATTTATGGCACTACCCCCAACTTGAAGTAGTACACATAAATATATGCATAAATAATAACTTACCTAAGTATAATGTTCGAACTGCTCCTTTCTTGAAACGTAATGATCCGCATTGCTCGGGAGGAAAATGTTTTCCACAAATGAAATGACATGATTTTATTTGAAAATCCTTATCAAGTTTCAAATTTTCACGCCATTTCATGCAAAGTTCGTCGTCTTTTGGAAAGGTAAAGTATTTTTCATTAAATTTTTCGCGCACACATGATTTCACAATACACTTCTTATAACTTGCCATTTTGAAATTAATTACTTGAATGAAAGTTGAGACTAGTTGAGTGCAAGTTATTAATAAATGTTAAGGGGGATTATATACCCACAACTTCTTTTTTTTCATTTTTTTTTCATTTCCTTAGAAGTGAAAAAAGAATGAAGTCTCAAGAATTCCGGTTAAAATTTCAAGTCGATATCTCTGAAAAAATAACAAAGTTATAGCCTAGTGAATGAACCGCCTTCCAGAGCGCGCAGTGCTGGCCCTAATTTTCAAACTCTTTTTTCTCAAAACCATGTTTTCAAAGTTGGTGACCAAAATTTCTCGAAACTCGATTTTCTCGATTTTTTTGCAGACTTATTGCATTCATAATAATCTCGAACTTGTCATACGATTTTTTTTGTACTTTCGTTCATTAGTTGTAGTCAAAATAATGACGAATTTTTGGTCGAAAAGCGTTACTTTACGTTTGGAAGTAAATTTCATTTAACTTTTTCTTCACAGCGTTAAGAAATGCTGCATTTACCATAATATTAAATTTCTTTATAATAATGAAAAAAGAAAAAAAAAACATACTCTTGAATGTGTATATTTTTAGGTACAAAAACCCGCCTTTAAAAATACCACTTAGATTTTCTTAAAAAAAATTCACAAACATGACATATTTTCGGCCTCTGGATATATAATACCCCTTTAGTGCTTACATGAAGCCTTCATATCAATGAGCGTAGCCAAAATTTCTCATAAGGGGAAAATATTACATATATATACGAAACAAATTAATTTGTGTTAAAGTATTACTTACACTGCTTGCTTTTAAATGGCTGCCAAAATTCTTTTAAGGGAATTGAAAAATTGTATTGCATTTTGGAGATTCATTCAATTTTATAAATGATATTAAAAACCTGTTATTAAAAACATTCACACACTTCGTGTACAGAAATCTTCAATGTTGTGCAGTTCCTCTCCTTTTCCCCCTCATGCAACTGTGCCCATAAGATGTGAGTACATAAATATAACATATAACAACGGTATAATTGCAAGAGATTTAGGAAACAAGGTCAAATAAAAAAGTTTTTATGAGAGCTTGCATGAAACCAGGCAGCACGTCGGCAGACACTAGTCATTTATTACACTATACTACATACTAGTATTCGCTTACAATAAAACCTAAGCTCACTAATTGACTTAGATGGCTAAGCTCACCGTAATAGTTGAAATCCTAATAGAACTGAAATATTGCACATTAAAATTATAGACTATTAAATTATATAGTCTGATAGCTTTTGGTAGTTTTAACCTATTTTCGCTTAATAATTGCACTTAAAAAAAACAAATGCAACGTAAAATATTTATGTATTTTGTTTCTTTAAATTATTTGTGCTCTTCGCAACAAGAAGAAAACCTGTTTTTCTGAGTAGCGCAACATGTTTCACGATTTTATCAAAAACACAACATGTTTCACTTCTCGATGGCCCGTCAGGTTCGCTCACGAAATTCTGTTAAAATAACATTTTGGTTATGGCTTGTGTCTTTAATATAGCACACTGCAGGCTTTGATCAATCTTAAATGAGCCTACAAGTATGCTATGGTATTTTTGATTTGTATACAAGTTATGATTTTACTAATCAGGGTTTTGTTTAATGCTACACGCATTGTACTGTGGAATAAAACGACCTGCTAGAGGGGAAAAAAGTCAAAATGGAATTTTATTTTTTTTTTTTTTTTATGAGGTTATGTTAAAAAAAGTACACTGACCTGGAGAAAAATATTTGTTGTTACCTATTTCTTCTTATTAAAAAAATATCAGGGTTAAGAAATGCGGTTATGAAAAATAGTTCCTAAACTCTGAACAAGTTGAAAAAAGACACGCATTTTGAGCTAAATATGTATGTTCAAATGGAATTACATATAATTCAGTATCTCTCATTGTTTTCATGATTGGGCTGTTGAAAATTACTCTATTTTAGAAAATCATGAAATTTTGAAAAAATACTGGACAATCTGGACAAACGTACGCAACATTTTTGATGATTCTTTTAAATTACTGTGTTTTCTTCCATTTAAATCGTGTATTATTTATGGTGTAAGAATTACTTTTAAATTCTGAAAATAAGAATTCAAATCATTGAATGTTTCGTTAGGGATTGAAAATGATAGCCTCATTTTCTATCCCTAACGAAGCATTCAACGAACAATTACTCTGCGAACGCAGTCGTAAGAAAATTTAATTTTGTATCTCCAACGAAGCTGTTCGCCAACCCTTACGGCAAGCTCAAGTGTTTTACGTCATTGAAACTGTTATACACAATCGGTTGTCTAATTTAGCACTGCCATATCAATCAATGTAGAATTTTTGTGTTCTTTTTTTTAATTTTCTTTAAAGATTTCATAAGTTTTTGGGCTTTTTTTCGTTTGTTGGCAATGCTGTTTTTTGAGTTGTTTGTATAAATAGATATTTTTTTATTGAATCAATGTGATTTCAAAAATATATTTATTGTATGTGTTTAGATGTGTTCCGATGTTAAAGAAGTTTTATGTTATTGTTTGATTAAAGTGTTTAGTGCTTTAAATAAAATGCATGCAGAAATTTTTTTTGTTTTTTTTGTATTTTGAGCAAGTTGATGTGAGTTGATACGGAAGTGAGTTGTGAATGCATATGTGGAGAATGCGAGGCTTACGAAATATTCTAGAGCTAGCAGACCCTGAGAAAGTTCATGCACAACTCATCGACAGATATCCTACAAGATCCCAACTTTGGGGCGCATATTCCCAAATCCAATTTACCCTCTAGCTGCTTCATAAGAACTCCAACATATCACAACGATAGCATAAATTCGTGTGATTTTAACGTTTCAATTGGTCGTTTGATTGATCGTTAGAGATACAAATTTCAAAAATGTTACGGTGTTACGGCATCGTTCGCCAGTTCGTCAGCTGTTATCTGTTCGAATTAGAAATATCAAAAGCACGAACGAGCAGTGTTTTGCACGAGACGAGTGTTCGGGATACAGAATTAGTCCATGAAGCTATAGTATCTTTATTTTTTGCTAAATGTTTACAAACAAAGCCTTCTTTTAGGCATGTATAACTTTCACGAATGAAAGAGTGACAGTGGACGAATTCGCCTTATTATTGTAAAGTTGTCGTTTTTCGTTTTGAGTAAGAGACTATTTTAGGCTTTTTTGAAAAAATAAAATTAAAACACATACGCTCAGCTAACGTAAATTTTAATAATTTTTATTTGAAAATTTAAATGATCTGGAAAAAAATATTTTAATAAATTTTTGTCCAATAGCGGGCACATTCACGCCCAGAGTCAAAAACTAACTGATCGTTTCTTTCACCCTTAGGTAACGAATTTAAATTTAAAAATTCTTTGTTCTCTGAATTTTGCTAAGTTTTGTAGATATGCGAATGCCTTTTGTTTTATTTTCTCAAAATTTTATTTTTGTTTTTTTGTTTTTTTCAAATAGATATACAGATATACAACACAGATAGTCAACATACAAATTCTTCGGAAAAACTTCTGAAACCAATCGTAATTAAATTTTATCATCTCGAGACCACTTCTTTGCGATTGGTTGTAATAAAAACTTATCGAAAAAATTGTACGAATTGGATAATTTTGCGCCACATACTTTAAACACCTTGGCGTCCGTGGCGTAGTTGGTTAAAGTGCGTGGCCTCTATGTCAACGAACCTGGAGACCCGGGTTCGAACCCCAGCAGCGACAGAAAATTATTTGAATTAAAATAATTTTTCTGTACGGCCGCCACCTCTCTGCAGACAATGGCAAATCTCAAAGAGTAATCAAAATGCCATGTAAAGCTTTTTGAGAACAAGAACATTCCGTTCATCGCCGTTCGGAGTCGGCGTTAAACCTGTAGGTCCGGTTCTCGGTCAATTGTGTACAAACTTAAATAACACGCACAACACAATTGATCATAAGAAGCTAGGTCAAAGTCCTTTCAAGGGCTGAAATGGCCAGTTATTTATTTATTTTTTTTTTTTTTTTTACTTTAAACACCAGTCATTCTGGTTGGTACTAGAATCATAAGGGTATCTCAAAAAACAAAGGAGCTAGGCATAGCTTAAGTCTTAAAAATTTTTGTTTTTAAAAAATTTCGTTATTTTTTTAACGACCCTCTTTATTTTAGTACCGACGATTACGGCATTAGTTCTAAACATATTTCCCTTTTGCTTTTTATTTTCAGATGAAGAACAATAATTTGAAGCAAACCAGCGGCAATTTAATTTTTAGCGAGGCCTTAAATTTTGAGTCGTCAAGGTAAAGGGTGCCCTTAAGAGGGCATCTGCGACCCAGTCTTCCATGCATTTTTTCATGTTTTGATTCAAAAGTACAAAAAACTATTCATATATTTAATTTTGTCTAGTAAGCTCCTTCTGGACGAAATATTGGACAAAGTTAAAAAAGGAAACCTGGAGGAAGCTGTAAAAGATTAGGTACAACATTATTCAGGAGGACATTTGTCCTCAAAAGGAGAACTTCCTATTCAGCTAAAAATAGCGTTTTTTCAGAGTATTCCAGCGTTTGTTGTTTTGTGTAAATGCATGTTTTAATTTAACAGTTTTTTCAAACTAAAAGTTAACAGTTACTAACATTAACAATAAAAGAATTTAAGATTTTTATCTGTTTTCATAAACAATCACAGTTTAAGTCTGATTTCAATGTTTTGAGAAACCTTTCTTTAAATTTTTGAGTCGCCAATTTCTATTAAAGCTTCATTGAATTTCGTGCCATAACATTAGTTTGGTTCATGTTAGTAGTTTCATATTTTGAGTACATGTATAGATATTCTCAAGGAATATAGTTATTTAAGAAACTCAGTTCTAACTTAAGCGATTATTGCTTGTAGACATCTTATATATTAATACGCAAACATCGAATGTTGTCGTACACTTTTTCAATATTTATTTTAGAATAAGGACAATGAAACGTACATCATTCGAAAGGTACTGCACCGTAGATGTGCCGAATTATGTTAGATTTTAAATTGATGACCTTTGACCCGAAATATTAACGTTGAAAGTTTATATCAATTTTAGTTAGGGATCTCAGAACTGGGAAGAGGTAGAATGAAGAATGTGGTATCAGATGAAAGGTCTGGCTACACAATATGATTGAATATTAGATTGGTGACCTTTGACCTCAAATATGAGCGGAAAAAGAGCATTCATTAAATAAAAGCTTAAGGGGAGATACGCAGTCAGAACTTTTTTTTTCAAAAATTTTTTGCATTTTCTTAAAGCCTTAAGTTTCAAGAATATTTGGTGAAAATTTCAAGTTAATATCTCAAAAAATAACAAAGTTATAGCCTACTGAGTGAACCGCCTTCTTGAGCGCGCAGTGCTGGCGCTTATTTTCAAACGCGTTTTTCTCGAAACCATGTTTTCAAAGTCGGTGACCAAGATTTCTCAAAGCTCAGTGAAGCGATCGTTTTGATTTTTTTGCAGGCTTATTGTACACAAAATAATCTCGTACTTGTCATAGGATTTTTTTTTTTTTTAGCTTCGTTCATTTTTTATAGGCAAAATTGACGAATTTTTGGTCGAAAATCGTTTTTTTACGTTTGAAAGTCCGCCATTTTGTGAAAAATCAATATTTTCAAAAACGGCTATGACAAGTACGAGTTTTAAGTATCTACTTTAATAATATATTTCATTTTTTTGTTTCAGATGAATTAAGGAGGAGCAATCTTGGTCACCGCATTTCACCTTTTTTTCAGAGCGCTCTACAAAAACTGCTGTATCGACCTTAATATTAAATTTTTTTTAATAAAAAAAAAACTAAAAATACTCTTGAATGTGTATATTTTTAGGTATAAAAACCCTCATTCAAAAATATCCCATAGGTTTCCTTAAAAAAATTCACAAACATGACCTTTTTTTCGGCCTCTGGCTGCGTTGCTCCCCTTAACTATAAGAGATGGAAAAACATGATATAAGAAAGAAATTTAGACATTCATAAGATGTGCAAAAAAAAATTTAATATTTTTCACCATCGTTTACGGTTACCCTACAATAAGCACTTTTTCATGTAACAAGTGTCAATATATATTGTGATGGTAAAATTACTTACAAATAGCAAATTTTGAAATATTTCCGTTATTTTGACATCAAAATTATTGTGATATCTCGACAACTATAGATGTTTTCAGTACAACTTTTTTGTATGAAAATTCGTTGGTTGAGAAAAATAACGGTATACGAAAACTTTTTTTTGCTAATATTTTCCACGAATAGTATGTTAAAATAATTTCCCGTTATTATGACATCAAAAGTATTGCGATATTACGAAACCTGTAGATTTTTTCCATGCAATGCATTTCTTAAAGCAATGTCATTGCCTCAGAATGAGAAAAAAACAATTGATATTTCAAATTTTGATTTTGCATGCAAATATCTCAGCCATTTTTCAATCGATTTTCCCTAAATTTTCTTTGTCTGAAAGCTTAATTAAATAACTTTTGAGAAATAAGAAAAGATTTACCGTTATCTTACTAATTCAATTTCTTATGTTATTTTCAAAAAAACTCTAAAATATTCAATTTTTGCTGAAAAATTAGACCAGACATTCTTTTTTTGTAATTTTATTTTTGTTTTTCTATTTTCTTCTCTCACACTCTTTCATATACCATATCATTTATTTGCAAAAATTGCTTCATTTTGACACATCATTTAATTAAGTGTTTCTATCATCGAAAATCATGAGCTATGTTTTTTTTGATGAAAATTACATTTTTCAAAATGTTGTTTTTGTATTTTTTACAAAGTTCTACAGCTTAAAAAATAATTTCTGTGAAAAAATTTTTCAAATATTTCAAACCACTCCAAAGTAATCCATATGTTAATACGCAAACAAAAATCTTGTGGTACACTTTTTTAATATTTATAATACAAAAAAGGGCATGATTCTTATATCAGTCGAAAATTAATGAACCACAGATGTGCCAAAAAATGAAAAAAAAAATATATTATGTGATTATTGCATTTTAAAAGAAGTGTATGCACTCTCACTCTCATGGCTGTAATTTTAGTCTCACTGCTTTTCTTTTCACTCGAAAGAAATTAAAAAAAAAGTTATATTAAAGATAAGGAGTAGGAAAAAAATTTGGACAAAGATTAAAGCATAGAATTGGACAATGATAAAGACGAGAATTCAGACAGGAATCGAGAAGAGGAATTCGACAAGGACTGAGACAAGGGTAAGGACACAAATTGATACTTACCTAAAACAATATTTGGGACAAGATTGGCAAAAGTATAAGGATCAAGAAATGGGACAAGGAATAGAACAAGGATTTGAACACACTTAGGACAAACTTTAGAACAAAGATTTAGAAATAAAGTTGGAAAAGGATTAGAAAAGGATTCGAATGAGGTTAAGGTCAGGAATTTGGATATGGATTAAAAGAACAGTTTGAACAGGAAGTAAGACAATTGAAGAGTCGACGTGAATAACATTGTAAGTGACAAAATTATAGGTTTTCAGGAATTGCAAAAAAAAAACGGTTTTAATGGCGGACTTAGAGCCATTTGATTTCGATGTCAATGTCCAAAAATGTATGGAATTTGAGAAACTATGTGCTCTTATAATAGGCTAGAGCATTTTTAACGTTAGTATGCAAAACAACTATTTTTGATGAATATGTCGCTTACAACGTTATTCGCGTCGACTCTTCAATTATTAGTTTGGGAACAAATCAAAGGAACGGGACAAGAATAAGGATAAGGACAAAGATACACTGTCAAAATCCATGGATGGGTGCACGATACAGCCAACTTCTTTTTAACTTTACCAAGCTTTTTTCAATATATATAAATAAAAAAACAAGAGAAAAATCTATTTTGATATGGTCGAATTTTGACCACAGGCGATACTAGTATATATTAAAATCTAATAACAAATATTTCTTGAGAAACTTAAAAGGTAAACAATGAAAGTTGCACGTGGTGGATTGTAATCTGTGGAATATATTTGACACTTAGCCACTCCTTCTTTCTCCGTTTGAAAGAAATTTATCTAATTTTAATGGCCGCCAAGCACCGCCCAATAAAAACAGCTTTTATATTACTATTTGTGTCTATGGTTGTACTACTAAAGTAGAGATGGCGCTGTTAAAAATCAGAGGGTGTTCCTGGTATTATTAGTCTCACACATTGTAGCCGCGTTGTCAGTTCTGCACGATTAATAGTAGGTCTGTTCCCGTACTTTTTGGGCTAAAAATGGTAAAACTGTCAAAAACGTGAGAGTAAGGAAAAACCTCTCAAAAATATTAAAAAACACAAAAAAGTACGGGAACGCTTTTTGGACTAAAATTGTGTAAACTGTCAAATAATATCGTTTGTTTGGTGTGTAGCATCGGCAGTGCAAACGACATGCTAAAGATTTTGAAGAATATAAAAATTAATTCTCAAATAAACATTTATATTTAGTTTTTACACAATTTACCATGTTTTTGGTTTCCATTCCAACAGTTTTTTATTTATTTCAAAGAACTTTTATTGTTTTGCAATTTCTTTGCTAACATGTAAACATATGATTTTAAGCAGTTTGACGTTTTTACCATTTTTGCCAGAAGAAATTTCTCGGACTAAAACTTGCACCTTTTGACAGGGAGGGGAAATTTTTTACTCTCTCAATTGCACTCTCTTTTACCATTTTTTCGAGTACGGGAACGCTTCTCGGACTAAAACCTGTAAAAATGGTAAATTGGACTAAAACTTTAGAGTACGGGAACAGACCTAGTATTTACTTTCGTTTATTTTAAGCTCTTGTGGGATGCTGCGGGATAAGTTAAAAATAACCGTTTTATGTGAGAAAAATTTTACCACATGTACCATACATCCAAGGCGAGAGAAAAAATACCACAAAATACTGCAAAAAAAAAAACCCATATTACTGCAAAGACAAATCAACCACGCATGGTAGAAATTCGAATGAAGGAAATAATGTAGACAGAGAAGGTTTACTGAATGGATGGCTTGTTTAGAGTGAAACTTATTTAATAATTTTAAATTTAGAGTGAAAAACTTTCACTGAATTACTTTCAGCCATTTTGAACGCCAAGAGTTATTCCGACTAAAATATATTGGTGATTACAAATTTAACACAACTAGTATCGCCTGTGGTCAAAATTCGACCATATCAAAATAGATTTTTCTCTTATTTTTTTTTTAAATTTATTGAGAAAAGCTTTGTAAAGTTAAAAAGAAGTTGGCTGTATGTGGACCCATCCGTGGATTTTGACAGTCTATCTTTGTCCTTACCCTTATCCTTATCCTTATTCTTGTCCCTATCCTTTCATTTGTTCGCAAACTAATAATTGAAGAGTCGATGCGAATAACGTTGTAAGCGACATATTAATCAAAAATAGTTTTTTTGCATATTAACGTTAAAAATGCTCTAGCCTATTATAAGAGCACATAGTTTCTAAAATTCCATAAATTTTTGGACATTTACATGGCTCAAAGTTCGCCATTAAAACCGTTTTTTTTTGCAATTCCTGAAAACGTATAATTTTGTCACTTGCAATGTTTTTCGCGTCGACTATTCAATTGTCTTACTTCCTGTTCAAATTCTTCTTTTAATCCATATCCAAATTCCTTAACTTGTTCGAATCCATTCCTAATCCTTGTCCAACTTTATTTCTAAATCTTTGTTCTAAATTTTGTCCTAAGTGTGTTTAAATCCTTGTTCTATTCCTTGTCCCTTGTTCTATTCCTTGCCAAATTACAGCCATGAGAGTGAGAGTGCATACACTTCTTTTAAACTGTAATAATCACATAATATATTTAATTTTTTTTTTCATTTTTTGGCACATCTCTTTGGCTCATTACCTTTCGACTGATATAAGAATCATGCCCTTTTTTGTATTATAAATTTTAAAAAAGTGCACTACAAGATTTTTGTTTGCGTATTAATATATAGATAACTTTGGAGTGGTTTAAAATATTTGAAAAATTTATTCACAGAAATTATTTTTTTAGCTGTAGAACTTTATAAAAATTACAAAAACAACACTTTGAAAAATGTAATTTTTATCAAAAAAATCATAGGGGTAGCTCATGATTTTCGATGATAGAAACACTTAATTAAATTATGTGTCAAAATGAAGCAATTGTTGCAAATAAATGATATGGTATATGAAAGAGTGTGAGAGAAGAAAATAGAAAAACAAAAAAAGAATGTCTGGTCTAATTTTTAAGCAAAAATTGAATATTTTAGAGTTTTTTTGAAAACAACATAAGAAATTGAATTAGTGAGATAACGGTAAATCTTTTCTTATTTCTCAAAAGTTATTTAAATAAACTTTCAGACAAAGAAAATTTAGGGAAAATCGATTGAAAAATGGCTGAGATATTTGCATGCAAAATCAAAATTTGAAATATCAATTGTTTTTTTCTCATTCTGAGGCAATGACATTGCTTTAAGAAATGCATTGCATGGAAAAAATCTACAGGTTTCGTAATATTGCAATACTTTTGTTGTCATAATAGCGGGAAATTTAATAACATACTATTCGTGGAAAATATTAGCAAAAAAGTTTTCGCATACCGTTATTTTTCTCAATCAACGAATTTCCATACAAAAAACGTTGTACTGAAAACATCTATAGTTTTCGAGATATCACAATAATTTTGATGTCAAAATAACGGAAATTTTTCAAAATATACTATTTGTAAGCAATTCTACCATCACAATATATATTGACACTTGTTACATGAAAAAGTGCCTTTGTAGGGTAACCGTAAACGATGGTGAAAAATATCAAAGTATATTTTGCACATCTTATGAATGTCTAAATTTCTCTCTTATATCATGTTTTTCCATCTCTAATAGTTTAGCTTTTATTTAATAAATGCTATTTTTTCGCTCATATTTGAGGTCAAAGGTCACCAATCTTATATTCAATCATACTGTGCAGCCAGACCTTTCATCTGATATCACATTCTTCATTTTACCTCTTCACAGTTTTGAGATCCCTAACTAAAATTGATATAAACTTTCAATAATATTTCGGGTCAAAGGTCATGAATTTAAAATCTAACATCATTCGGCACATCTATGGTGCAGTACCTTTCGAATGATGTACGTTTCATTGTCCTTATTCTAAAATAAATATTGAAAAAGTGTACGACAACATTCGATGTTTGCGTATTAATATATAAGATGCACAACGAAATTTACTTTAGTCAAATTTAATTTTTCTCTACTCTTGTACATATATGATATTTTAAATTGCTTGTTCTTTTTGCTTAATTTTTAGTTTGATGTAAATATTTATTTTAATATTGGAATGCAATTTTTTAAAATTTTTATATTCATAAGTAAAGAACTGAAATATTATGAAAATTATAAATTTATTGATTAATGTTAAAATATATTATAATTTAGGTTTACTTTCGTTGAATTCTTTGGAACTTAGTTGTAATTACTACTTAATGTGATATTTTAAGCAAATTTTAAGGTATTTCGTTGCCTTGCGGTATTTCGTGGTAGTTTTAAATATTATGAAAATTTTTGTTTTAATTGATGTAAAAATATATTACAATTAAGGTCTCCTTTCAATTAACTCTTTGAAACTTTGTTATATCATTGCTTAAGGGCCTGCGCGAGTATTTAAAAAAAAAATTACACTATTTTGAAATTGTTTTTTTTTACATTATTAGAGCATAAATATTCAAGATTTATTCTTGACATTTTAGTCCAAAAATATTCGTCAAAAAGGTAGAAAAATACAATGCCGCGTAAGAGCTTAAATTTTGCAGTGAGCAAGATATCTAGAGACTGGTTAATCTGAAAAAATAAAAATAAAATTTCCGGTTTAGTAAAGAGTTCTTGAGCGTTTAATCGTTGATTTTTAAAAAATAATAATTTTTGATAAAATGGCGGGCGTAATAAGAAAATTTTCATTTCTTGTGTACAAAATTGAGATCGTTTTAGGCTATAAATCAAAAAATACGAATACTAAAAAAAAAATCGAAGAATTAAACGCCTCTTAACGAGTCCTTAAGTAAGTGTCGAAAATTTGATTGCAATCGGATGAGTAGTTTTTGAGCAATCTTGCTCACCGCAAATTTATGGTCTTTCACGGCATTGCACCTTTCTACCTTATTGATGAATATTTTTGGAATTAAATGTCAGGGTTAAATCTTGAATAGTTATACATTAATAATGAAAAAAAAATTTGTCTAAAATAAAAAACGGCTTCAAAAAATAATTTTAAAAAAGTGTAATTTCGTTTTTTTTAAATACTCCCGGAGACCCTTAATGTGATATTTTAAGCAATTTTAAGGTATTTCGTTGACATCAGGTATTTTGTGATAACATGCGAGATTTTGTGGTATTTTGTGGCATTTTTGAGGTATGGTAATTTGTGAGACTTTAATGCGAAATATAGGAAATGTTTGATGTTTTTCATTTGACAACACTGTAATGTAGTAAAAGCATACACTTAAGTATATATAAATGTGGGAATCAACTTTTAAATTAAAACCCCAAAGAAAAGATTGACAAAGAACAATTTATTAAAACAGGAATAATTTTTAAAGAATATTAAGAAAACTCAACCGATCTCTGGATCTTCAGTAAATGAACCAATAAAATTGAAAAAATGAAAATTTTATAAAATATTTGAAAATCAATGCTAACATAAAATGATGTGCTAAGTTATAAAAACAACAAGTGAAATGATTGCTTCGGCATTACCACATAAATATATAATAAATTTAAACTTATGCCCCTATCACCGTCAGCGAATCGAATAAAAAAGTAGTAAAGTTCGAGAAGTTGGTATCACTGTTCGCGAATTGCATAGATGTGATTCGACTCAAACGTCAAAAACAGACGAGTACAAATATTTGGTGAGCAGCCAGCGAATTATAAGTCCTAATATATTTTTATAAGAACAAAAAATGGAAAATAATAGAAAAAGGTAAGTTACTTTTCTCTTTTAATGTTTGTTTTTGATTTTAAACCGATTTTTATTTACTTTTAGTATGAAAAAAACCAATAGCCGCCAGTTCCATAAAATGGTGCAGCTTATGGAGCAGAATGTTGATGTTGCAACTGGACTAGGCAAGTTCGGTTCCACAAAAGTAAGCCACAAGGAGTCCTGGCAAAGTTTTGCAGTGGAACTGAATTCACTGGGACCTCCTTTGCGTGATGGAAAAGAATGGCATAAGGTGAGTTGTGTAAATTTAACAATATATAAAAAAGGTACAAATGTAAATCATAGGTTTGGCTGGACTTCCGATTAAAAACCAAAAAAAAGTTGTCGGCGATTCGATCCGAAGCAATAGAGACTGGCGGAGGACCCAACAGACAGCTAAGTCTTTCACCTTTGGAGCAGGCCGTTGATGCTCTCCTAAATTTGAGCCATGCTGCAACCCCCAGTGGACAAAGTTTTGGCGAAAATACAGTTGACCAAACTGCTACAATTCCTAGTCCCATGGAAGAGGACGAGGAGGAGGGTGTTGATGAAAATACTCCACCACCTGTAAAAAAATCGAAGAAGCAAGTGGCAATTGACAGGGATGAAGAGCGCATCAATATACTAAAAAAACAAACAGATGCCCAAGCGGAGTTGTTGCTAAAAGCAACAAATATGGAAAAAGATCTGCATGACATTGCTAGGTACACCAGAAAGATTTACGATCTAAAAACTGAGAAAATTGCTATTTTAAAAGCTAAAGAAAAAAGGAAAGAGCGCGAATTAATAGATGCAAATCGTCGTCACAATGAAATTATTCAGCTTCGGTCGCAAATGATTGAACTTAAGAAGCTGAAGTATGGTGTACTCTAGTAAGTCGACATTATTTTCCATATTTTTTGTTTTTTGCAACAACTTCGCTTGAGCATATGTTTTTTTTTTATAAATTTTAATTTTTGTAATACTGCACTAGTCAAATGCATTATATTAATGCATTTCTTAATGAATTAAGACTGAAATATGATTTCATTTATTATTTAACTTATTTTTTTTTTTATTATTACTTTTGTTTTGAAAAAATATGAAAAATATGAAAAATATGAAATAAAAAAAGAAATAACGAAGATAATATGAAAATATGTTTCATTAAAAATACATGTTTTTATAACGACATCATTATTTCGTCTCTTCGACGTATACCATCCTCGGCATTAATTGGACCATTTGTTTGATATGAAACAGTTGGCTCAACTATTTGAACAGGTATTTCTGGTGGGTTTGGCACATTAAAATGCTTGCAGATGTTGTGTAAGGCACAGCATGAATTTATTATCTGTGTTGCTTTTGTAGGAGAGTAATGAAGTTTTCTCTCATTTAGAAGGCACCGGAAACGCGATTTAAGGACCCCAATGGTTCTCTCAATAATATTTCTACCCTTGGCATGTATATTATTAAATTTTGCTTCTGCGCTTCCAAGAGTTGTGTTGCGATATGGTGTCATTAAGTATGGACGTAGAGGATAGCCCGAATCACCTAAAGTGTTTAAAAAGATTTAATTGCTCAACACTTACAGATTACGTGTCAGATATAAAGATAAATGAATACCTAAGTACATTGAGCTCACTTCTCCTTGTCGGTACATCCTTTCAAGCACTACATTCAATGCACTAGAATTCCATACAAATGAATCATGGCTTGATCCGGGAAATCTAGCATCAATAAACCTGATAACCATATTGTGGTCACAAGCCTGCATATAAAGAGGTTAGAAATTTAAATCATTGCTTTAATGTAGAACCTACGATCATTGCATTTATGCTGAAGTATCCTTTTCGGTTTAAGTAGTGGTGTTTTGCCTGTGCTGGGGCAACAATGCCAATATGCGTTCCATCAACGCAACCGATAACACCTGGGAATCCAGATTGTAAATAGTATGAGTTCCTGGACTGTTGTTTTTCCTCTTCCGTCATGGTTATTCTTATCCATGCAGGACAAAGTTTACGTTCAAAAATATTTACAACTTCGCTTAAAATTGTAGACATCGTTGATTGCGCGAAACCCAATTCAAAATCGTTGCCAACGCTCTTTTGGTAACTACCATCAGCAAAAAAGCGTAGAGCACCAGCTAGCTTCAAAATTGGATGAATCGCACAACTACGAATTGACTGCATGGAATCTTCAATATTCTGCAAAACAAAAATGAAGGCTTCTTTGTTAAGCCTGAAATAAGATTGAAACCTAAAAGAAATTTGTAAATAAATGACTGAAGATCAACTGGGCTTATAAAAACACTTACAGGTGGTCAGGAACTTCGAGCGGATTGGATTTGTCCCTAATACTACGTCGTACTCTGCACAGAGTTCTTATTTCTTCAATTTCTTCAAATTCTCCAAAGAATAGCTCCGTGCTGCTTAACATTTTTTATTGTTGTTAAGAATACAATAAAAAACTTCAACTCAATTAAATGGAATTTTTTGACGTTTGTCTCCTAGTTTTATGTTTTTTGCTTTGGTAGCACTGAAATTATGACGAACAAGTAGATTCGCAAACAATGATACCGCAAGAATAAAAGTTCGCCAGATGAGTCGACTCGACTCACACATTCGATTCGCGGACGGTGATAGCGGCATTAAGTAGATTGAACAACGTTTGTTGGTACTAACTTATCCCCAGTTATTTGTAAATCAACAAAAATGTTTGATCAGAAATAATTAAATAGAACACAAAGTCAAGACTTTATTACTTCATATCTGGAGTATACAAATTCCTGAAATTGTAAATTAGTTTGAGACAAAGTCTTATAATCAATATTTTATGTAAAATATATTAATTCGCATTATTAATTTTTGATGTATTTCTATTGACTTTTTAACAAATTTTTTATGCAAGTAAATTCAATAGGTGTATTTATAGCATATTTTCCATTTATTAAAATCCTGCTAAAGATTAGTTTAAAAAAAATATTCTGTACATTTCTTATCATGGACCGTAACTGTTATGATTTAAAAAAGTCTACCATATAATTAATATTATTTATATTATTATAATCATTATTTTTTTTTATCGATATGTTTTCGATCAGAAAGTAACATTTAAAAGTGTTTTTTTTTTATTTTAAGTGTTTTTCTTTCTGTTAAAATTTCACTTTTAATTTGTCTATAAAAAATAACAGTCAAAGGTTTACTTTTTTCGAACTTATTGAAACTGATTTCTGTATACAGAGATTTAAGACAAGTTCATTGCATGACGGAATCATGGCATTTCAAACAATACCAGGACGCACTTAATTCAGCGGATTTCGGTGATACTACAAATTGATACTAGCCCCTGGAGTACATGCATTTTTGACAGTCATATTCACCTCACAAGTGCCAAATATTCTCATTCAGACTGTCATATTCACCTCACAAGTGCCAAATACTTTCATTCAGACTGTCAGAATTTCATCATCCGAGTGAAAAGTTTCCGAATAGCACACAGCCATATAATTATAATAGCCGTGTTTTATTCGTACTGGTTTAACCAAAAATATTCTAAATTACATGCAAAGCACTAACAAAGAGATGAACTTGCTCATTAGATGGATTATCTTGTTGAACTTTAGTCACCCATTGTTGAAAAAGGAAACAGCAGTGCTTACTTCTTTGCAATTAACCAATGAAAATGGATACAAAAGAGTTCTAAGCTTATTGCTCCAAACGGTCAATGCCCCAAGCCCCAATGCTCCAAGAGGCCAGGAGCAAAACTTAAAATATTTTAAGTAATGCGATCTATTCGTTCATCAGGTTAAACCAGAACGAATTAAACGCGGCTAAGAGGTAATATTCTTTCTGCGAATTTTTTTGTTTTGGTTGTTTTAAGTGTATAACCCAATTTAAGGAACACCCTTTGATTGTAATAACACTATGCGACATCTGTAGTTCACTAGGGCAACCGCAAGTTATATGGTTCGTGTCCATGATAAGAAAACAGAGTAGAGGAGAAATTATCTGAAGATAATTAAATTGGAACTCATGGTGAATATCAAAGTTTTCAGTACAAAACAGGGGAAGTTAAGTATTTCTCACCACTTTAACCCCTTGGCTTGATTTCTACCTTTTCCACATCAGTTGCTAATGCACATGACACCGACTTTACAGTACAAATGTGAGGAATGAATGAGTTGCTACGTCGAATATAGCTGGCTGGATGCATTTAATGTTGTGCTAAACTCGTGTTGAAATTGCATTAATTTTATGAATTAAAGCTTGCTTGTTTGCCATGTGAAGCATGGAATGGCTTTCAAATGAAATGATATGAGTTTAGATTTGAATATAAGTATATTTATTTTTTTTATGCTATGCTAACCAATGCAAATTAATGCGAGCTCGTAAATGATTTGTTGGTCAGGGTAGTACGTATGGAGGTTGATGGTTGGTTAGAAGCTGCAGACCGAAGTTGAAGAAAAGCACCTGTTGGCTTTAATTAGAGAAAATTTATGACTCTCTGTGGCTGCAGCATAAATTAACATAAAATACCAATTAATACAATTATAAGTTTACTAATAAGGGAAGCAATGCTAAAGAATATCTATAAAATCTCATTTTAAGCCAGTGAGGGAGATGAGGATAGACTAAGACGAGAAAGAGGCTCAGTGCTTCGTCGGAAAAAAAAGAATTTATTATTTAACTTTTTTTCTGATTTGGAGAAGTTCCCTCCGGACACTTAAACTTCAGTCCGTAGTGCCGTACTCAAGTAGTAGCACATTCAGAAAGTCAACTTAAATCTTACAGAATAAAAATATAAAGTATTTGAAGGCTTTATACAGGTAAAAATTAATCTGATAGCGATACCACCACTTACCGAGTTAAAATAAATTTTCCACTTTTGTAACAAAGTAAATAAATAAAAAAACAACGATTTTGTTTTTTCAATTTTACTCATTTTCCATTTGCTGGATGTTTTTATTTAAATTTATCATAATTTGTTTAAATTAAATTGTTTTCTTTTAGTTGTTGTTCTTTTATAATCATATAATTTACAACTTAAGCCTAGACAAAATTAAACTAATACTCTTGCATAATAATAATAATAAGAATAATTATAATAATAATAATATTTATAATAATTATAATAGTTAAAAATTATGTAATAATATAGTCATAATTTCATTTACCGTTATATTAATAGTAAATCTGTTTTAAGTTTAAGAAGCTGTTTTTATTTTTGTAATTTTTTTTTGTTTTTTTCTTATTGTTCTTGTTGTAAATTACGTATTTAAGGTTTCATTTTGTTGTACAACAGCAAAATAAATAAAACTTTTCAGATTTCTTTGTTAAGTATTTTAAATATACAAATATTATTTATAAAGTTCTTGTATTTTTGCTTTTCATTCATAAAACAAAAACCAGATAAAATAATTGCTACACATGCTGCTACAGCAATACAGCAAACTGACGTCCAATTTTTCACTATTTTCTATAATAGTTTTATTATTTTTTTTTTAATTTTTTTATTTTATTTATCTTAAAAAGAGGGAAGAAAAAATAGCCACAATTTACATTAATATTAATAGTATAGGTATATTTTTTCATATTTATATAACTGATTTCTTATTTGCTGTTAGTTTTTGTTTTTTTTTTCTCTAATTTTTAAATAAATAATGCTTAGTTTAAAATAAATATATTTGCATTCTTAGCACATTATTTACGTATATTTGTTGCCAATGCGTTCACATTTATAACTGTTACTGTTTAAAATTTTGCCATTTCAGTTACTTTCTGAACGAAGTAACTGGAAAATATTTACGTATTTTGTTGCTTTTCTTTCACTTTCACATCTATGTTAAATTTCTATTTATTTATGTAAACTTTTTTTAAATATTTATTTACTTTTGTAAGCTTACGAACTAGTTACGTATACATTCATGCATGTCGAAGGTTAATTTCATCAGCATCTGCGTTTTGTTTTTTATTGTTTATCTTTAGGTTTTCTTCACATAGTTTCTTCCCCGCTTTTTTCGTTTTGTATTCTTCTCGTTTTGCTTTTGTCAATAACTTTTTATAATAATTTTGGTTTAGATTTTGTAAAACTGTGTGTTTTATTTTAATTTATTTTATTTTGTTTTGTTTTTTTTTTTACAATAGAAAAATTACTGCTATTTTTATGCATATTTTACAAATAATTTTAAAATCTTTCATAGAATATTTTCTGGTTTAGGTTTTTATTTATTTAGTATACTTTCAATGTATGCCATCTTTGAGATAATAATATTTTTACATCTTGTTAAAAGTTGTTGTTTTCAATATTAAAACAACAGTTAATCTATAGAATTTAGAGTAATGAAGGTATACAAAAATTGCTTTACTGAAGACTCAACGGTGTATTTATGAGTATGTAGACAAATATTGCAACATATTTCAAGATAGTTGGATGCAAGTTTAAGTTGATGACTAACTATTATATATGGTGTCACATTGAACATCAAAATGTAAAGTTAAAAAAAAAAAAAATAAAAAAAATACAAACAACTAATTAATAACGAACAATCAGATATGTAAGTTAAAATAATTTGTGAAATCCTTACTTCCTTAGCAAGTAGAATGGATACTTTTGTTAAACTCTTCAATTTCTTAGATATTGAAGAAAGCTTCATACCAAAATCGATATTTAATAAAGATTAGTTGTCAATAACACCCATCAAACAAACAAACAAAAAAAAAAAGCAATACCTAGTTCTTGTAAATGAGATATAGCCCGAACACAATACGCGCGACGAGCGGCAAGCGCCAATTGTTGCCGTCGGCTTCAATTTAATTTTAATTTGACAGGCAGCAAGAGCAAGTTTCTGCAATTGCTTACATTTGTTATTACTGGTCACATTCAGCAAACTGAACTGTTGTGAAATTTGCACCGAAATGGCAGCGATACCTTAGTGAGGGATGTTTTGATCTGTATTCAGATCTGTAAAATATGCATTCATATTCAAAATTTTAAGTACAACTGAATAACGACATAAAAATCCATAAATTAATGCAAAATTGATTTAAAAACTAGTAAGAAATGATCTTCGACTGGGTCGAAGCTAAAATACCCCCACGTCCGAACCAAAGTATATTCAAAGTCTTAAGCAGTCAAAAAAAAATGTTTTTTTGTAAAAACATTTTCGTCATAGTTTTAAGAGAAAATATTCTCTTTTGTTTTTTGATAAAGTCACTTTGTATGGGAGGTGGGTGTGGTTTTCACTCGATTTGGTTGAATTTCATACACAAAGTACAAGTTATATATCAAAGTTCATATGCAAAATTTCAAGTCCATAAACTAAGTTTTGGAGAATTTAAAGAAATATTACATTTTTGATAAAGTCAATTTGTATGGGAGGTAGGCGTGGTTTTCACCCGATTTGGTTGAATTGCATACTCAGAGTGTATATTATATATCAAAGCTTATACGCAAAATTTCAATTTCATATATTAATTTTTGTGGAATTCTAAGAGATTTTATCGTTTTGATAAAGTCACTTTGTATGGGAGGTAGGCGTGGTTATGATCGGATTTGGCTCATTTTCGAACTTGACCTTTATTTTTTAGATAAAATCTTAAACATCGAGTTTCGTAATGATAGCTTGAAAATTACGGCTGTAATCGTGACGACAGACAGACAGACGGACAGACGGACAGACAGACGGACTTTTCTATACCTACCACGCCTCCTTATGGGCGTTACAAACGGAGTGACAAAATTAATATACCCCGTTTACGGTTTTTAAACGTAGGGGTATAATAAAATTTTAATTCACATTTAATTTTAAAAACTTGATTAATTATTCATTTCAATTAATCATTTTTGTTGTTAATTTTTAATTTTTTTATTAATATGAAAACTATACGCAAAGAATGCAATTCACAAAGAATTTTCAATAATTTTTTACTCATTATTCATATTTTATTCATTATTCATATTCTACTCACTACTAATTTCTTATTTATTATTGATTTTTTATTTATTAATTGATATAAATGAAACGAATTATTAATATTTTTTTTTTAAATTTGAATGTAAAATAACATTTTTATTTATGAATGAGTTTTGCATTCATTCAATGGATTCTTATTTCGTTATTCACTCATTCACTTTTTGAAAATAAAATCAAATTGAATGGATTTCTTTTTCAGCTCTGACTGTGTTGTAATTCTAAACGGCAACTGTTGAGTCGGCTGAAAGCAGCCATTGTTTTTTGTGTACTATGCTTGCTGCTGAAGTTTGCTGCTGTCGCGGTTATTGTAATCAAGTCGCTCAACATTTCTCTACAACGACCGATTGGAGACGTGTTGCTCGCCGCTCGTCGCTCGTCGCGCACATTGTGTTCGGGCTAATATGCTCTAAGTTTTAAAGTAATAAATGGTTAATGCTCAAAGTTTTAAAGTAATAAGTGCTTAATTACTTTATAACTTTGAGCAAACTGAAAATAAATTTTTAAAATCTCTTTCTAGACAGTTCTAGTAAATTTTTTTAGAAGACACAGTTTTAAAATTTAATTTAATATTCGTATAAGATAAAACAAAATATCTAAGATAATATTGACCGGTACTAAGCAAGTGAAAATGATTTTGTAATATCTTTGGCAAACATAAAAAAGCCGCACATCTTCTTAAAAATAAGAAGAGGCCGTTTAAGACCATAGCGAGGTTTCTCAATTGCGTTGTAAGTACTACGTATATTAAAGGAGAAGTGTCAATAAGGCCGGTTTTGAACCCTTCTGAAAATGGTTTAAACTACATGGAATTCATTGATTATACCCATTCAGACAATTTTATGTCAACTTATGGCTGGACAAAAACATTCCACCAACCTGACACTCCACCCATTTGATAGCCCGAAGCATTAAAAAGCAAAATATCAAAAACTTGACAAACTTGGGCTCTAGCGAGACCACGTTCAGTTTCAACTGCCACGACTTATTATCAAAACTATCTGATTTATCAGATCAAAATTATGAAAAAAATCTGAAAAAAACTTAGTGCTCAGTATATTTTTATCTGGATCGACAACTCAGAATGATTAAATTTTCACATAGTTTTCTCATTCTAGGAGGAATAACAAACATTTTAGTTGGGCTCCTTTTTTTGAAAGAGTTCGATATTTTTTCTAAACAATAAAAGGGCTATGAAAAAAGTATTAAAAGATATCAATCATAAATATGCGCTAATTTATTCAAAAGAGAAATATATGATAGGCTGTAGCAAAGGAATTTAATGTACTAACGCCAGTAATTAAAGACACTTGTACCATTTTGTGCTGAATTCAAAAGAATTATAACGAGTGGATAACTAAATCGGAGATATATACATATCAGATATCAGTGCTAAGAAGAAATGCAAAAAATCATAGATAATTATTTTTGAGAAATCTTGGGAGGCAATCAATTAATGTTTTACAAACACCTAAAAGAGAAGTGGAACTAAATTTTGAATAAAATGACTGAATCACTTGTTCATAATTTTTTCATTGAGGGGGATTATATATCCAGAGGCCGAAAAAAAGGGCATGTTTGTGAATTTTTTTAAGGAAACCTTAGGCATATTTTTAAATGAGAATTTCTTTACCTAAAAATATACACATTCAAGACTTTGTTTGATTTTTTTAATAAAATAAATTTAATATTAAGGTAGATACATCATTTTTTATAGGGCACTGTGAAAAAAAAGTGAAAAGCGGTGACCAAGGTTGCTCCTACTTAATTCATCTGAAACAAAAAAAAAAAATACTATTAAACTAGATACTTAAAACTCGTACTTGTCATAGCCGATTTTGAAAATATTGAATTTTCACAAAATGGTGGACTTCCGAACGTAAAGTAACGATTTTCGAGTAAAACTTCGCCATTATTTTACCTATAACTAATGAACGAAGCTATGAAAAAAAAAAAAATAAAAAAAGTACAAGATTCTTATGAAAAAAATAAACCTGCAAAAAAATCAAAACGATCGGTTCACTTAGTTTTGAGAAATCTTGAAAAACGCGTTTGAAAATAAGGGCCAGCACCGCGCGCTCTCGAAAGCGGTTCACTCACTAGGCTATAACTTTGTTATTTTTTGAGATTTTGACTTGAAATTTTAACCACATATTTTTTAAAAATTGAAGCTAAAAATTTTGAGAAAAAAGTTCTTGGTTTATAATCCTCCTTAAGTCTATGCTTCTAATATTATCGATCACCTATCTCTATTGCGATCAAAGCTGAATCGCTTCATGTCTATTATCAAGTAGGTCAGGTTAAATTTCAACAGACACAGAAATGTTTTCAATAAAAAATAAAGAAACAGACAGTGACAATCCGTAGAGCAAAATTTACGCTACCCACTGATCCATAAGAGAAGATTTGGCGAAAATTTAGAGTTTGTCGACCGTGTTCAAATTGATATTTATTCTACTGTACATTTTTGTTTTCGAACTTAAAGTTCTTTTTGTTGTCTGGCTCAAATAGATTTTACAAAAAAAAATAAAAGTTCAAGCAGCATTTTTTTTAATACAAGTCTATAAAAAAAGAAGGTTTATTATCAACCAGCTACAAATGAATCAGAAATGTTACTTCTTTTGTTCGTGTACAAGCATTCTATGCTTGAATCAAGCAAATAGACTACCATTTTATACTCAAGCATTAATTTCTCAATTTAAGCATTATTTTGCTAGAACTGAAAAATTTTCAAACACATAATATAAAAAAAAAAAAAATGTTTAATTCAAGAAACTTTTGCTTACAACTCAAGAACCTTATTTCTAGATTAAAGTCTAATATAAGCTTGAAGTGTGAAAAATTAATTTGATTCAAGTAAACAATTTGCTGAAAGCTAAAATAATTTGCTTGATTTGAGAAATTTATTTTCTTTGAATTGAGAGCAATTTGCTTGATTCAAGTTAACAATTTTCTTAATGCTAGAATGATTTGCTTGATATCAGAAACTTAATTTTCCTATTTAGAGCAGAATAAGCTTGATCCAAGTAAACAATTTACTGAAAACAAAAATAATTTGCTCGATTTGAGAAATTTGTTTCTCAAGAATTGAGAATAATTTGCTTCATCCAAATAAACAGTTGTCTCAATCTTCAGAAGAAAAGAGAAGAAAATTATTGATCCAAGTGATTAAATGTCTGAAAATTAGAAATTTTTGCTTGATGTATAAGATTATTTGTTATATTGTATCTGAAAATAAAAAATAGATAGCTGCATTGTGTTTTTAAATTAAACCTATTAAGTTTTTAAGCTAAACTTATCTTATATAAAAGATAATTCACTTCGATTTTCATACTTTGCTTAGCTTAACACATCATAACTTTGCTCCTATTCATCAAAATTTGATTTTTTATTAACATTTATACTTGACGTCTTCTATTTTTGCAGATATGTCTTAAATCTTTTTATTTTTTTTTACAAATGTAAGGTGCTTACATAAACAGAAAGAGCATTTTTCTTTTTTAATTTTTTTTTTTTGTTTTTAGCTTTGAACCAAGGATTTCAGGTGGAATACCTATTTAGTCAAGTATGCCTTGGTTCGAAATGGGGTGATAGTTTAGTGCGAAGGAAAGGTCAATCAAGTGAAACACGTGTAGAATGTTCTAAGCATGGTGGAAAGCCAAAGAAAGAAAGCCCTGGGTATAAAGGCTGGGGTATTAGATTTTCAATGCTTGTAAAAAAAGTTTTGGTTAGCTTCTAACCTCAGAACTGCAGCGCAATTTTCTTATCCCAGAATATCAATTGAAATTTTTGTACCAGCTGTCAAAGTATTTCATATCTCTCTATCTATGGTTTTAGTACAGTGATAAACACTGACCACAGCGACAGTGGGGCGCCCCATACAAGTCAGACGAATCATTTTAGTTTATGATATTTAATGATAGGGGATGTAAAAATAAGTAGAAAAATTTATGAAAAGTCATAGTCAATTTCGACCCCCTGGGAAGCTATGGGCTATTTTGAATTTTTGCAAATCGTTTGCCGCAGTGAAATACTTTTAAGAAAGTTAAATCAAGACTTTGGTAAAATGTGGCTTATAAAATATTTCGATGTGTTATGGGCAATAAATGCTACATACCTCAAGTGTCGTGTTCATAGTGTTATATCAGATTGAGAATGTGGAACACTAAGCCAAATACAAGCAGATGCATGCATTTAAGTGAATCAATGAATTGGCTTCCAAAACCCATTTACAGAGAAGCCAGTTAAACAATGCAAGTTTAATTAAAAAAAAATAAATCTGAAAATATGTTAAATCGTACTGTCGCTAATAACTAACTCCGCCTGTTTTCACGAGCAGCCTGTCCAAAGCCAGGATAAAGGAGGATGGTTGCAGATATAAGGGGGTTTTCTAATCCTTTTGACCTTTATATCTGTGTAAAAAGAAAAAGGCCCACCTTGAGCCTGCTGTGTGTCACGGCTTAATCTTGGAGTAGGTTGGACTATATGCACGGCACTATAGCACGGGAATAGTCATCCACATAGAGTAGCCGTTGATATATCATCGACCTCAGTTGGAGCGTAAAATTAGTGTTTAACACTAGAAAATGCCTGTATCTTCGGATATAGGTGAACTTGTTGAGACGTTACCCTAGTTTTCACATTAAATTGTGCTAACGACGGTACGTTCGAAATTACGCAAATTAGTTACTTGTTAATGAAATGCGTTACGGAGGAGGAGTAGTATAATAACAGTACGTTGTACTGGTTATACTAAAGAGGTAAATTTATTTTGAATAGTCAAGTACAATTTAGTGACAGGACGTCACAGTCAAATATAAGTATTAGAGGAATACTTAATTTACCAGCTGATAAGTTGGTGATGTTGATATGGTTATTCATTGTGGAACCTTTTGCCAGGGTGACTATTGTGGGCTGGCCCTTCGGGGAGTTTCGTGCTGGCTGTGGTAGTTCAATGTCGCGAACAAGACCTATGGTGGTCTGGCGTGGAGTTGCGTTTGTTTACAACCGGGTGGCAATTCCTCAAATTGTCAGAGATTTTAGATGGGTCTCGTTTTTAACCGATAATTGTGGATGGTGATAACACTAGCCGTCCATGATTGGTACTGTTGCGTTTCAATACTGGTAACTATCCATACAGTATATTTATTAATTTAAATATACAACTTAAGTGTGGTGTGTATCCGGTATTGAAACTACTATAATGGGGCGTTGGTCGCGTCTGGAGTCATGGAGGTAAAACACAGGAAATTCATTTTCTAGGTATCATTTCCATGAACCACGACTCTTCGTGTCAAGGGGCACCGTGGAATTAAGCCCATACGGCAGGTGTCTACGTAAACCACTGAAGGATCTCTGTCGCTAATAACTTTATTATTAAATAACCGATTTAATTTTTATTTTAATCAGTTCGAAAATTAAAACACATGTCTTCTGAAGAAAAACTAAATTATGTCTATAGACTTCTTTTGATTTCTTAACGTTTGAAAATGTAAAAATTAAAAAAACAAAAATGTGAATTGAGTCTTTAAGCGTCTATTCTTTTGCAATAGATTGACATATTTCTTCTATTTAAATTAGAATACAAAACTACAAGTCTTACCTTTGTCATAATATAAAGGTTTTCAAAATCAGTTGTACCAAGTAAGGCAAGGTACGACAATTTTAATTAACTTAGTTTTGAGGTCTTTGACAAAAAATTCGAAATGATACAAAAATCCTGTAAATTTGGAAAGCCATCGTATACATATTACCACTTAATGATATAGAGCCATGGACACATAAATAGCACAAACGTCAACTTACTTTTTAAACGTTTCGTTTGAACCTAATAATGCATTCATTAACTGTAGTTGTAATTTTTTGAGACTCCAGTGTGACATTGTTTTAAACTCCGAGAGAGATGTACCGTTACTTACTTTTATTTGCTCAGGCCATCTCTTTCTGTGTAGGCATGTACGATCTGCTGTGGTCATATAAATAGCACACATGTTAGTTGGTGAATAAAAGTTAAAAAGATCGGGTGTTTGTAAAAATTTTAGAGTTGTATTCAGTTAATTTCGCCGATTTTAAACAAAATGGGTCATGGTAAACATTGCATTCCGGAAAAATGGTCTATAATTCACGAACTAAGTCGAAAAGGCAAAAAACCATCTAAAATTGCGGATATTCTCAAAATTTCGCGAAAAATGGTTTATAATGCACTCAAGCTAATTAAATTAAATGGTTCAAATAATTTCGAGAATAAGCCGCGCAATCCTAGACCGCGTAAAACCACCGCTTCTGCTCATAGTCAGCAAAGCAAATTATGAGGGAAATAAATGAAGAAAATAATCTTAATGTTTCAAGAAAACTTGTAACTAGGAGACTACATGAAGCTAATCTTTATGGATGCATTAGCCGAAGAAAGTCGCTCTTAACAAAAAAAAATTTAAAGGATCATTTAGCGTTTGCAAGGGCCCATGTGAATAAAGAAGACAAATTTTGGAAGAACGTGCTGTGGACTGACGAAACTAAATTTAATAGGGTTGGACCAGAAGGAAAAACTTTTGTTCGGTGCCCCAAACGCCAAGAGTTGAATACTAAGTATACAAAAACATCATTAAAGCATGGAGGAGGGAATTTAATGGCTTGGGTAGCTTTTTCCTAGCACGACGTTGGGCAAAATATTTGGACAAAAATATGTATTTAGATATTCTTAATAACCAGATGGAACCATTTGCATTTGAGAACATGCCTATTAGGTGGACTTTTATGCACGATAATGATCAAAACCACACGGCAAAGGTTGAGATTGATTGGCTAAAAAAGGAAAAAATAAATATTTTGAATTGGCCGGCTCAAAGCCCAGACCTCAATCCCATAGAAAATTTATGGAATGATGTGAAGGTCAGCATAAGCAACCAAAATTTTCGAAATTTAGATGAGTTATGGAGTGGAATTGAGAAGGCTTGGTACTCTATTCCGAAGGATAAGACGAATATGTCGGGCTGTTTTGGACAATTCGGGACACAGTACCAAGTACTAGTAAGCATATTCATAAGCTCATTGCAAAATAAAAATAAATTACTATGTCTTTTTTTCAGAATTCAAATTGTACTATTTATATGTCCACCTCAGCTAAAGAGCAATATCAGATTTTTGATTAATTTTCTAATTTTTAATTCGTAATTACAAAGTTACTACTGATTTTAAGTTTTTAATGTTTAAACTCAAATACCATGAAATAAATTCTTGTTTTCCTCTATGTATTTTATTTAAATTCATGTGAAACACTCTACATGTATTTTTGTGCTATTTATATGTCCACGGCTGTATATAAGTTTGATGTTTTGTACAGTTTTCGTGTAGAGCAGTGTAATTAAATAAAAATGTTTGTTTTCGGTAATTTTTTAAGCATTTAACACATTCTCATAGTTTCAAGTCATACTTATTTGTTGTTTATTACTTGTTTCTATTTTCTTAATTCTTACTGCAATTAAAAGGCTTTTCTTATAGGTAATCATTATTTTGAAAAAAATTTAATTGAAATTTAATTTAGCAATGAACGCTACGTTGTGTAAAGATGAAATGTGTTTATATAACAGAAAAACATTTTTTAATAATAACGAAGTGAGGACTAGATGATAAGGAAAGTCGGTAGAGCGGTTGAAATTCGAAAAGGATATATACAAAATTTTCATCTATGATCTCCTTACAATTACACTATACTGGAGTTTTTTTTTAAGTATTTTTTCAAAGATTTGTGCAAATATGTACTTTACAAGTTGAGTCTTCAGCAAGTTATTTTATTTATATGGTATGATAAGAAGATGTTTTGGCAAGAAGCATGATAAAAAAAAGTATGGAGTGTTAAAACTAAAAACTATTGTTTTTTTTTTTGAGAATGAGTGTGGAGAGTATTTATAAAAAACTAAGTACGCAATGAGGTTGAGAATTGATTTTATATTGTTTGAGTTTCTTGTTTTCTAAAAGGACGTTATTTTTGTTTGAACTTTTATTTTATTAAGTATTTGTAACTTAACATACATAAGTTTTTAATAATTTCATAACTTAAAATTTGCAACCGTGTTTATACAGTTGTGCATTTAAGGAAAACAAAAGTGAAATAATTTCACCAAAATGAAGCTGATATTAATTAAAAAAAATTGGTTATAAGTTGAAAATCTAAACATTTAAGTCTAATAAGTTTTTTAATTAAGTTTTGCCATATTAATTGCCCATAAAACATATTTAAAATTAAATTATTGCACTTTGCATCAAAAAAAAAAAAAAAAAAAACTTAGAATTAAACCTCAAATATACAATTGTTTTAAACGAAAATAGCATTAATTTCTTGCTGGCCATAGAGGATTCTTTATGATAGTTTATATAACAAAGCAATAAATAAGATGCTAAAACTATAGATACAATTTAAAGAGATCAAGCGTCACATTCTAAGATTTAATAGAATAGCCTTAATTTTTAAATATTTTGCTTGTGTAAAATTATTAAAAAACTCAATTTAAACTAAATTTAATGAAATAAAAAATGCGCATGGTTTTGGATTTTAAAGAAGTTTTTCATTTATTAAAACTTTTCGATTTTGTCTGATTTGTGTGGTTTTTCTTTTTGTTATTTTTTTTTAATATTTTATAATCTCAGAACTAAAATGCTAAAACTGGAGTATTTTTATGTTTGTTTTTATGTCGTTTGTTGTTCGTTGCTAACTTAAGATTCAACATTTAAGGCTAAAAGGAATTTACTAGGCCAAAAATAACTATAAATACAAATTAATTAAAAGTAAAAATAAACATATAAAGAAAAAATTAAACTATACAGAAAACTTTTTAATTATTTGTAATAGTAATAATATTAATATTTATAATAAAAATAGCAATAATAATTATAATGATAATAATAAAAAACTATGCAAATATTCATATCAACAGAATTAATTTAATTAAATTTTAATTTAAAATATATTTTGCACGCTTGTCTCGTTCAACAAATAAAGTTTTAAAATCATTTAAGTTTTTCGCTCTATATAAATATAAATAAATTGTATAGAATATTTTCTATAGCATTTTAATAAATTAATGAGTCAATTTTTTACATATCTTCAACTACAAAAATAAAATGTATCTATAAGATTAATAGCACAACTTAAATTAAAATTTATTTAATAAATTTAAAGTCAGTACAATTTCGATTTTTACTTATTTTGTTTGTGTTTTTTTTTTTTCAATAAAATCTATGCGCACTGTGGTTGTTGTCATTGTTGTTGTGGTTGCTGCCATTGCTATTAAAATCATGATCATTGAATTTATTCTCAATTTTTAATATTTTATTATTATTTAGCATATTTTCATTACTTAGTAGGCTAAAATTATTTGTAGTTGTTCGTGTTGTTGTTGTTGCATTATTATTGTTGTTGTTGTTGTTTGTGTTATTTATTATATTATTAAGATTATTTGTTATTAAATAATTATTATAAAAAGTTATTTTGTCCTAGTTTTGATCTCCTATGTGTTGCGCCTGCGCCGCCGCTGCTGCTGCTGCCTTTTGCGCCTGCGCTTGTTTTTCCTGTTCGTTCAGCTCTTTGATGGCTTGTATTTCCTTTTTCAATTTCATTCGACGATTTTGGAACCAGATTTTGATTTGTCGTTCCGTCAGGCAGAGTGCGTGTGCCATTTCGATTCTTCGCCGGCGGGTCAGATAGTGGTTTGTGTGGAACTCTTTCTCCAGTTCGAGTGTCTGATAGCGGGTGTAGGTTTGGCGACCGCGTCTTCGTAGGCCATTTGTTCCTGCGCAAGAGAGATAGAGAGAAAAAGTTAGATATTAGTTCAAAATCAGATAGCATTGGATAAACATTTTTTATCAAAGTAATTGAAAATATACGGCAAAGTATAATATGAGTGATTTTTGTTTGTTTGTTTAGAAATAAATTTATTCCAGTTTTCTCTTCAAAGTTTAAGATATAGTAATTTGTGTTGAGAGCTATTAGAGTATCATACATGAAGAATACATGAAGAATTTTTCAAAATAATCTTATTTTAAATAATTTATTACTCAGGTGTACGAGCTTTTACTCTGAGGTTCATGGGAGTCATTTCCGTTTTAAGTTTATTTTAATCCGAATCCAATCTTAGATTTGGCCCATCACGTCAAGTTTTTGAGATATTTGAGGTTTTATGCTCGAAAAATCACTTTGTGATCTACTTTTGAGGTTATACACGATGTGCACAAAGTTATTTTAGTCTTAAGTTAACATCATCATTACCTTGGCTTGGCTACAACGGCGCTGGGTTGGATATTTAGCACTTCATCTGAAAATGATCATAATTTAATACGGATAAACGATGAAGACCATTCGAAAACTAAGTTTTTAAGGGAATAACTAGCACGAAATGCTGCCATTAGTGGAAAAGATCTTAAAAATATCGTGAATCCTTTAGAAAACCTCAAAGCAGCTACAAAAGGCATTTTTTCGAGTGCATAACCTATAGTATCTCAAGACCCCGACGTGATGGGTAAATTATTTTTGCGGATTCAGTTTAAGAAATTGCTTCGAAAATGATCCCCAGCTGCCCAAAAGGCTATCATGATCAACGGTTTTGCAAAACTGTGTTATCAGATTAAAAAACAAAAGGTAAAATCATCTCGAAATGCATTTAATATTTCATTTTCGTAACCTAAAAAGTCGTTTTATTTAACATAAATCAATCTTAATCACTTTCTTCAAAGGCATCAGTCAGTCAATCATCATTGTTGCAATTATTAAGTTTTTTTTTTTTGCATATTTATGAGCTTAATTTGCCTCGAGTGCAATCACTCAATTTCATAAATTCATAATAAGCATGCACACACGCTACTTCTATGTACTTATTCTCATTTAAACATACACACACACACACATACATATATGTATATATATATTATAACCGTACCCCTTGCCGTGAGGCGATCTTATCGCTAAACTTATCTGCTGCATTTTATTGGGTGCATAACTGCTGAAAATGTGAACATTAAATAATAACCACATTTATTATATTTTAAACTTGGCCTAAAGGCATATATCAAGCGTTGGGTAGATTGTTCAAGAAACACTTAATGAACGCGGAGAAAGCTTAAATGCAACAAATATCTCATAAACTTTGCGTATATCAGATAAAAGATATTAAAATAAAAAACAATCAAACAATATAGCGCATACATAAAAATAAAGATTTATTGTATCACATTCATTGGGCAGACATGTTGAATATAGCTTTTAAATTGTATATTAATTCAAATTATTAACAACTCAATTAGGCGTGGATTTTTGTGGTTCAAGAAGATTCATTTAAATTTTGTTCACATAAATTATATGTCACCAAAAATAGCTAAAAGTATTAATAAAGAAATATGACAGTCTGGCGATGGAAACACGCACAAAATCAACGTTGTATCAGGTTTTTTTTTTTTTAAGCAACAAGATTTTGTAGCGAAAAAAAAAATAATAATTGGCAAAAAATTTCAAACATATTTTAAAATTTTTATTGAATTTTTCTTTGTCTGCTTGTCATCATAAACAAATCGAAGGCGCAGACGATCAACATCATGTTCAAGGACAAAAAAGAATATTTTTTACAATAAATATTAGAAATAATTAAATAACATACACGCATAATAAAAATGTGTGTGTGAACTAGGCAAAGATTAAACTTTTAAAATATAGCAGCTTGTGAGACGAAAAAGCAACAACTTTATGAATAAATATTGTCGAATATTTACAATAGTAATAAATAGTACCTCTCTAGGAGGTTTCATTAAAATTTTATTTACTGATTCTGAAGTGTGATAAGATATATTAAAATCAAATCAGTTAAAAGCGTTCTTAAGAAACTCGAATGTATTCGGTCCAATCAGAGAATCTTAAAGTGAGATAATATCTTAATGAAGGGATTAAGAATTTAGATAGAGAATAGAGATGATTTATATTATTTAGATAGTATCTTAATTTTCATTAGTATATAAATAATATTCTATAATTTTTTGTTTTTATTAATCTATTCAATGATCTTATAAATAAAAAATAAATAACTGGCCATTTCAGCCCTTGAAAGGACTTTGACCTAGCTTCTTAGGATCAATTGTGTTGTGCGTGTTATTATTAAGTTTGTACACAATTGACCGAGAAATGGACCTACAGGCTTAACGCCGACTCCGAACGGCGATGAACGAAATGTTCTTATTCTCAAGAAGCTTTACATGGCATTTTTTATTACTCTCTGAGGTTTGCCATTGTCTGCAGAGAGGTGGCGGCCGTACAGAAAAATTATTTTAATTCAAATAATTTTCTGTCGCTGCTGGGATTCGAACCCGGGTTTCCAGGTTCGTTGACATAGCGGCCACGCACTTTAACCAACTACGCCACGGACGCCACATTCAATGATCTTATGATAGCTTATTCTCGGTTTATCTTTTACGTGAATTGAATAACTGAGAAAGAAGTCTTTGTCATCAAGATATATAGGAAGGATAAAAATTTTTTCACTTTAAATTTAACACAAATATTTTGTTGAAATCTTCAACACTATTATAACAATCTTCTTCAAAATTAATTCAGTCTCTTGGACACTTAACAAGCATAATTCACCTTAATATAAGAGAGAACTATGTTCTAACAATGAGATCTAGCTGTCAAAATATTCAATAAGGTTTGCCATTTCATTATGCATCGCTTTAAGGGGAGGTTCTAGTAGAAATCGACGGAAAACTTTCGTTTTTGTTTTTTGCTTTATTTTCATCCTTAGGATATTGAAAATATGTAGTCAAAGGAATTTTCTCTATCTTATTCATTTTACGAATCATAGCGTTTTAGATGAGAGAGTGCGTTACCGAAAAACAGGTATAAATGCGCGTTTCTCGAAACACACTTTTTTTTTTTTAAAAAACAGACATTTTTTAAAAAGGGTTTTATTAAAATCTACAAGGCCCTCCAAATTTCAACTAGATTAACAATTTTTTTGTTTTTTTCGTTTCAGATCCCTTGGCAGGGCTGTAGAGTGTACAGCGCACATCGGCTATCTCCGCGCACAGCTTTGACCTTCATCGAAAAAATTGTACCATGTGCTTGAAAAATACATTAATAAATGCCACAAAGGATTTACGTTCGCTCAAAAAAAAAAAAAAAAAATTCTGCAATTACGTTACGTTTCTACTAAAACCTCCCCTTAAACTTGCCGAACGTGTGGAAATTATAAAAAGATATTAACGAAATTCTGGCCCAGTTTTAAATACGCTCAGTGAATTTTGTCGTGAGGTGACGCAGGCAATTCGTTGCACCGTGGAAAAGTTTAAAGATGAATACATTTTTTTAACCTAAAACAAAAAACTAGACAGAGATTGGTACTAAATGAAAAAAAAACATAGCCGCCGTAGAGGTTTGTGTCGAAAGAGACCCAGAAATGTCAATTCGCCGATGCATAGACAACGCCGTGAGTTCGCTAATTGGGTGCTGCAAATGTTCGACTTTCTGTGAACAGTGCTTGACAATTTCGAGGGTCAAGTTCCTAGTCTACGCTAACCAGTGATTGGCTGATGATTTGGATGAGCTTGAGACCAACATTTGAGACGCTATATCCAAAATAACACCGCTCATATTGGACCAAGTTATCAAAAATTGGACCGACCGATTGAACCACAGCAAAGTCGAGACGGCTTGGCGGCATCAGTTGTTTTTGTTTTCACTTGTTTAGTCGTGTTTTGGACAGTGAAAAGTGGGATTTATTTTCGATGGCTGAATTTGTGAATATTACCGTAAACAGGTGAGTTTTATTTATTAAAAACAGAAAAGAAAAAACAACCTAAACTATTAAATTATTGTGAATTATTGTGAAACGTGTTTACATCGGAGTTGACTAATAAAATATGTTTGCTTGCTATCAGTAAAGCTGTAAACTTTGCGAACCTTCCAGAAGGACTTTGGGCTTAAACGTCATCTTTTTGTTTTAGGCGAAAAATCACACTCAATGAGCTTTTAGAAATTATTGAATCCACTGACGATAATGATATCCCTGAAAATGGATTAAATGTTGCAGTTCTTCCACCAAATCATAGTAATGGAAATGTTACTGATGAGGACTCTGGAAATGAAGACAACCCTTTCATAAGCAATTTGAAAGGATCTCAGCTGTGTTCTCTGGCTGAGATTGTCACAGAACAAAACGAAGACTTTTTGACTGAAGAACTGGAAACAACATCATTTGCATCCGTAGTAAATTTGCCAAAATCAAGCCGTAAAAGGCCACCGCCACCACCACAAAAGCTTCATGAACCCAAACAAAAGAAAGAGGTACGTGTTTATTATTGGCGGAAAATTGAGTTAGAGGATTCTAGTTGGAAAATGTGGCCAACAGTGATGACATGCGCCCCAAAAAAAGGAAAACACCTTTAGATTATTTCCAACACTTTATAGATGAAGAAGTTTTGCAACTCTTTACTGAGTACACTAATTTATATGTGACAAAACGTAACGAATCCGGTAATTGTACAGAAAATGAAATACTTGTCTTCATTGCAATTTTGTTGCTAAGTGGCTACATAAAAGTTCCACGCAAGCAAATGTATTGGGAGTCAAACTCTGACAGCCACAATTCATTCGTCGCAGAAGCAATGTCTCGAAATCGCTTTCAACATATAATGTCTAACTTGCACGTATGTGACAATGACATACTTGATAAAACTGACTGATTTTAGCGAACTGCTAGATATGGTAAATTAATTTTTTGCCGCCCATTGCTAGATATGGTAAATGAAAGGTGTATGAATTTTCTTCCTCATGAACAAAATCATTCTGTTGATTAGTCGATGGTGCCGTATTTTGGAATTTCATGTAGCGAAACAGTTTATCAAAGGTAGGCTTTGGAACATGTCATATAGCCAGAATTATAAATTTAAAAATGTGTTAGTAGGTAAGCCCATCAGGTTTGGCATGTAATTTTGGTGCGGTGGCACATAGAATGGCTATTTATCTTGGCTAGAGCCCTATCAAGGTGCGAACACCAAAACAAGCATTTACCAACATAAAGGTCTAGGATATGGTGTTGTAATGACATACGCCGATCAACTTCCGACGAAGTTACCATTTCCAATATTTTTCGACAATTTATTTACAAGTATTGATTTACTGAATGATCTGAAAGAGAGAGGTATCGAATCGACAGGAACAATACGAGCAAATCACAAACTTCGATTCAGTGACGCCATTGGAATATGTGGAACGATTTTCTCGAGAAAAAAAGAAGACTATTTCTATTCCACAGAAAAAGTTTTGCATAATTATAACCAATTTATGTGCGGAATCGACAGAGCAGATCAAAATATTGGGCTTTACAGAAGAAAAAGGTACAAATACATTACGTTAAAAAATTTGTGTCCCATTTTGTCGCATTGAAATTATTTCAACAATATGTGTATCAGTAGCTTCATGCGAAAGGAGTTTTTCAAAGCTAAAATTAATTAAGACTTATTTAAGGTCTTCCATGGGACAGGCAAGGCTTTCCGATCTTGCTATTTTATCCATTGAAAACGAGCGTGCAAGTAATAGGGTCAATTGCATACAAAATCCTCCTCTGAGAGTAAAATAGCAAAGTTAACGCCTGCTGAAAGAGCTCGAAGATATCGGGAAAAAATAAAGCTAGATAAGGAACGAAATGAAGAATATAAACGAAAGCAAAAATAATGGTACCTATGTATGACTTTGACCTCATTTTTGCTTTTTGTGTTTACTAACTGATATTGCCCACTTCACATTGAAGTGATCAGTTGCACTGACCATCTCCGATTTCTCTCAAATATTTTTTTTGCATTGGTTTATTGATTTGAAAACCAAATTTGAAGTTATAGATTTTTAGAATAATTGTTCGCGGCCAAAATATGGTCTATTTTGAGACAACATAGCTCAATCAACTTAAGACCGCTATAACCGGTAATATAGTATCATTGGAAAAGTTATTTCATCTATTTTGAGGAAAAGTACAAAATTTTTGAAAATATTGCAATAAGTTGACTCATTCTTAATTTGTTTAAGTTCAATACCATGCCAGCAACACGAGCTATAATTTTTTTTTGTTTATAATTTTAATTTTTTTATGTTTTTACGTTAGGTTATACCTTTCCAATGATATAAAATGAAGATGTGGTCAAGTTATGTTGTAAAACGTGAAGTCTTAATAAATTTTCAATACAAATTCAACTAGCTATTGAATTTTTTAATTTTTTGTAAAAAATAAAGAAAAAAAAAATTGGATAAAAATTTTATGTATAGCTGAATTATATACTTTATATGTAATTTTTTTTTGTAAAGGAATAAACTTGTTTTTTGTTAAACTCCCAATTTGATTTAAATTATTTGGTTAATCGCAACAAAATGTATTGAACGTCACTCTGTTTTTTCTGAAATTGCTTATTATTTGACAGTTTTGTATTTTTTATTGCTGCAAGTCTACTACTTTGAAAATAACTTCTATGTTGATGTCTTTTTGGAGAAAAATTTTAACTTTTTCCGTTAAAATTGTAAAATATGTAAGGATTTTTGGTAAAAAAATATTATTTCTGTGACTGAAATGGCGATTTTTGCAAAATCTAATTTAACTGATTAAATAACTTAATAAACATCACAGTAAGCTTTAATTTACAACATTTTTAAAATTTTTAGTGATTTTTATCTGCTGATATATCTGCTGTGTGACGTTCAATACAAAATTCGTATAAAAACCATAGAAAAATGATTTTTTGCAGGGCCTAAAAACAACTTCGAATTCTCCATTAACTTTCACTTAATTTGACTACTCAACGGGAAAATTTAAAAATCATTAAAAACAAAACATGAAAACCTCTTTGTGTACGTTTTCTTTGCAACTGACCCAATATTGATTCCGATAAGGTTATTTCAAATTTTGGAGCTCTTAAAGTAAGAAAAGTTAGTTTTTAAGACAACGCCATTAATAAGATTACTTTGTTTAACCTTATACCTACATATACAAATATGTACCTGAAAATGTAATGTTTTTGTTCCGTCAGTTTTTAAGACTGCGAAGTTAATAAGTTTTCTTTTTTACCTTATGCCTACATATCCAAATATGTAGACACCTGAAAAAATAATATTTTTGTTCTGTTTTTTACAAATTCTTATTGTTTGTCATATGGTGTTTGTTTTTTTTTTTTCGTAAAACATAAAGATAATAAGAAAAACACTTAATCTCATTGAATTGGTTTCTTTTTGCATTTAGAAATTTTTTATAGGGGTGACACCATGAGTATCCGCCCCGGGTGTCACCAAGCCTAGGAACGCCACTGCTTTTATCAAGTATAGAAAAAGTATACAACAAATTGTAGAAGTTAATTTTTATACATTTTGTTAATAATATTTAATGTTAATAAGCACTTTATTATTCCAGAAAATGTCAAAGGAAGGACAAAAGCACGTCACTAAGATCGGCCTACGAAAACAAATGACAACATAAATACAAAATGCTGCTTTGTATTTAGTAGTATTTCATGGTAGTAAATAAAATTTCCAGTGTTTCAGAGTTGAAAGGAATGATAATACTGAATGCATATATCATATTTTTTAAGCCAACAGGAATGGGATTCATATTTCCATAAGTCTCAACAAAAGCATAAGATTGCAATCTGGTTGATGTAGCTTCTGAATGCATTAAGGGTATGTGAATTCCGAAATGATTGAATCCTTTTACAGCTCTGCCATACAGCCCATGCTGCAATCGATTTGTTGAGCACCAAATTCTCAGATCGTGTTATCAGCCGGGCGATATCAATTGGCCTCCTCGGAGCTGCGATTTGACCCCTTTGGACTTTTTTTTGTGGGGAGCCGTCAAGTACCCTATGTTATGCCAACAATCCGGAAACTCTTCAAGCACTTAAGGCCAATATCACCCAAATAATCCGTGAACTAAAGCCCGAAACCATCCACAAGGTCTTGGAAAATTAGAATGCGAGAATGAACTACTGCAAAGCCAGCCGAGGCAGCCACTTGAACGACGATGTGTTCCATAATTAATAGAAATGTTTGCTTTTACTAATTAAGCCTTAATACATGGAAAAATTTAATTTTGTTCATTTTATTGAATTTTATTGCAAAAACTTGTATTTTTCCCATCCTGTATTTTAAGCATTGTTTGATTTTGAAGTTTAAATGCTTTTTTAAATCTAATAAGACACATAGCAGCCTTTCATTAAAATTTTTGGAACAACATGAACTTGAATCGAAATAATTTTTTTTGCCCAATGTTTTTTTATGTTTAACAGTGAAAAAAATATTGCTCAAAATTCTTTCTCAAATAACTTTAAAATCAAAAAACTTATTCATTGTTGAACAATTCCTTTCCGAATACTCTGGTTAAGAGCCAGTAGTATTCTTGAGTAAAGAAAAACCCAGCCTGTAATACTTCTCAATATACCATTGATGTGAAAAATATGCTGGCACCAACCGCATAATAATGAAGTATGCACTTAAAAGTCACAAAAATTGTCAATAGTTGGCATGATCAACCAATTATTTAGCAATTCTTTGCCAGATCAAATTAACAACGTCATGTAGCAGTGTATTTGTTTTTATGTGGCCACACTTAATGGTTTCTTAAATAGTTTAACACCACAATTACGCGGCCAATGTGGTTGCCACGTTATGTGCCGGCAACAATAACAACAACAACAACAACAACAGTAACAACAAAAGCCATGCAGCAACAATTTAAAATAACGATCGTGATCATTTTAAATGGCTGACAATAATACCAACAACAAACAGCAACTGTACAACGAATGGCAATAAAAATGAAATACCAGCCAAAACTGCAGTCAACATCAAAACGTGGCAAGACACAAAACAAAAATAACAAACATACAACAACAGCGTTCATCGTAATGATTGGCCTACGTTACTGATGCACGGTTACGTATTTTTCAATCTGATCCGATCGTGTGGCAAGCAGGAAAAATTTATATTTATGACTGCAAGTCGCGAAAGACGTAGAACGTGGGCTCTACAAGAGCAACAAGAGTAGCAGCAACAGCAGGAAAGTTAAAAGAAAAGGTTTTTATTTTCCTAAAATTTTTATTATATCTTTTCGTTAAATTTTTTTTTTTTTTATTTTAATTTATTTTCTTACTCTGCTGCTGATCGAACGTTGCTGATCGTGCGGAATTTTTAAGAGAAATTCTTCAAAACTTGAAAATGTATGCAATGCAGCGCTCAATGAGCAACAGCAGCAGCAGCAGCCTCCTTGACACAGACCAGCTTATGTTGTAGGCCTTCCAGGCATATTGTTGACAACTGATGGCAACAGCATAAGAAAAACAACAGCAAGTTAACAACATGCAGTACGACGCCATTTTTTTTTTTTTTTCATTTTCTTCGTCCGGTCGTCTTCGCTTGAAGATGAAGTACGTGACTTTTTTATTAATTTATTTATTTAGCTACCTTTATGGCGACGAAAAAGTTTTTCAACATCATTTTATTAAAGAAATTTTAATTAGAGCAACTTGTTATTTCCTTGCCTTGGCTTGGCCATTAAAAGAGTTGCCAAACGTCGCCGAATATGCGACAGCAGAATGTTGGCCAATTATTTTGCAGCATAAGCATTTTTGTCTTATTGATAACAAAACAAAGAAAATGAAGTCGACTTGCAAAAATATTTCAGTTTTTACTCATGTGCTATAGTGCTGCAGAAAAGTCTGTCAACATCAAAGCTTAAAAAAATGTTGCTTTAAATGAAATTGCAATTTAATGAATTTAAATGAAATTGAATATTTATGCTGACAGTTAAGAGTTGAATTTAATTGGCAATGTTTATTTTTTTGCTTTTTGTTAATGTTTTTAAGAAGGCAAGTTAACGCAAAACCACTTGAGAAACAAGTTGTTGTTTGGTATTATAAACAACATGCCAATATATGAAGGCAGCTGTGAAAAGCGTTGCCAATTCGTTGTTAAGCTGCAGCAGCGTAAAATGAAATAAACAAAAAATAAAAAAAAATCATAAAACTCATAAAATTTTCAATAAGATGGTCAAGATAAAGGGCGTCGTATACAACGAGACGAATCAAGAGAAAAAAATTCTAAAATGGATTGGTTATTTTAAAGGATGTAAAATGGGTTTCGAAAGACAAAAAATATCATATTTTCCCCCCGGTGTTTTTTAAGATACAAATCTGATCTGGCTTCCAAAACCTTTTGAAAGAGGTCTCCAAAGTCTTGGTGGCGGCTGAGGTTGAACGCGTAATAGTGCTTGAATCATTCGATGCTTATTTTACGTGCCTCGTAGACCGAGGTTCAAGTCCCAGCTGAAAATTTTCTTGATTGAAATTGATCAGCCGTCACTGTCAAGCGGCTAGATATCACGAATTGAGAGTGGGAGTTAACACACACTGTTGTCCAAGCGTATCCATTTCTGGCACTCATCAATGTGCATGAGAGAATATTTTTGCGAAAATAATTGATTGAATATATTTAACCCAATCCAGTCCCACTTGCGCTTTCGAGTAGATAGCTTGCCTGACGGCCATTCCAGGAGTCCCAGATTTGAAACCCAGCCCAAATTTCCTACGCTCTTACCTTTCTGCATTTATTACCTCATTTCTGAATCCACTGAAATTGAAAAAAATTCATCAGTATTTACGACGTAATAATTGAAGTTGAATAGGATTGACTTATAACTTCAATTGACTGAGGGATAGACATAATACTTGCCTCAGATTCTAATTCACATGTTTTTCAGGCTTACCGTCACGCTAAGTAAATCCTATACATATTTAAATTGATGAAATGCCCCCTTCTTTCCCACTAATCTAAATATAACTTCATTTCAAACCAAGGCAGGCTTGACTGAATTGGGTATAACACGTGAAGCTGAATGTAAAAAAAAAAAATAGGTCCGTTGTCATATCAGGGGTTATTAATTCCCTTTTCTTCGAGGTTCGAGCTATTCAGAAACATGAGGATTCGTTAGTCCGAATATTTTTAGATACCGTCTAGGACACCGAAGAACCAGTTACCTAAGAAAAGATGGCGATTTATGACTAATTCTTGACATTTGCAGAGGAGTTGTGCTTCCTTTTCTTCGCCTTTTCAGGCTTTGTAGAAGTCATTATGGATGATGTTTTATCTTCGGCGTGGTTTCAGATTACACAGTTTCCTGTACCATAAGGACACCTATATTTGAGCCCTTTTTAGAGAAGTCAGTTTTTTTAGCGTTTTATCTATACTATTATATAAAAGGGGTCTCTAGAATTTTCATCGTTCAATCAAGGGGGTAAATGCTGAACCGATTTTAATAATTCTTTCACTATTCAATTGCTATAATAAGCAACCCTGCTACTGGATACTACGTTTTTGGTAAATCTTTTTATTTAATTATTTAAGAATTCATGCATTTTAATCCATGCTGCCATTGTATAAGCAGCACGAAATAACAGCAAACAATAGCTTAAGCTCTTTGTTGAGAGAGAGAGGTGAGATTGTAAATACAACTCACCGCGCTGGTCTCTTGAGTGGATAGTTGCATTCAGTTAATTCCTGCTACAGTATAAATAGTTTGTATGCTCACTGTCGGCAACTGTACTAAAACTGGGCAATGTCCATCTACTAGAAAACAGGGATGGGCATTATGTAAGGGGGTGTGGGTCCGCCCATACAATTAAAATTTGTATTATCGAATAGCTTTGAAAGTAAAAGTAACAGTACTTACATACAAACTCAAAATGGAGTTACTATTTGGTGATCTTCTACTGGGAAACAGTAACGGGCAGTGGAAAATGACAGTGGTGTTAAAGTATGACTCTTAGAAAATTTTTGAATATAATTATTCTGTTCCATATAGTTGCAGGTTGCAGCAACGCGCGCCGGGAAAAGGCTAGTGTTTAATATAGGCCAAACCTAATGTGCATATGGTTATCTATTAATCATTAACTGATGTATCTTTTAAGGAATTCCTCATTTGAGAGGTATTATTTCCTAATCTGTAGATAATTTTATACTTGTACCGGTTCGAGAGAATTTGTCCAGTTTTCTAGAAAGTCTCTACTTCCGGCTAATCCAACATAGGAAGATTTTTTAGCTGCTCTGCCATCTTATTTGAAGATCGGTGGCAGTTGGGACTCTTTCGGATGTTATTTCAATAGACATCAGGATTTTCCAAGCTGCTTGAGTGTAGGGTAGTATGCAAATATCAGTAGATTATATCTAATTCGTCTTACTTCCGCTTGGAAGACACTCCAATAATTGGGGAGCTCGAAGGCAAAATTGATGTTTAGAGTGTCAGAGTTAACTCTTCAACTCCTTTTACCACAACTAAAATATTTCTGAGTAATTTTTTTATAAAAAATTTCCCTAACTTACTCTTAAGGTATAATATACGTGTAAATATAAAAAAAAATTTTGTTTTGTTTAATGTGTTCTTTATAGTTTTAAGAATATACATACACATTTATAAATCGATATTTGAAAAATATATATAAAAAACAGAAGTTATAACGGTTTTCGTTAACCTATGTCAAAGCTCCATACAACAAATAAAAAACTTTAAACGCGATTTCCTCGAAACTAGTTTTTTTAAAACGGTTCGATAGATAACTCGAAATTTATTGGTTCAATCTCAATGATTATTTTTTGCATTTTGTTCGTTATTTTATCCTTTAAGCATTCCCCCTAAATTCAAGTATCTATGTTGTTTTGTTTTTTTATACAAACAAAAAAGAGCTCGAAAATGTATCTATTTTTCGAACTTTTTACTTCAACTTTCGCCATAATTAAAAAAAAAAACCCCGGGGGTCTTGTGTAGGTCTTGTGCTTAATATTAGATCTATGCTTTAAAATGTCATTTGATTTTTTGTTTCCGATACATGGGAAAGGCCATATCTATAGGACCGTTTTGGATGTTTTTTTTTCAGTGCCATTTTCAGCGCTTTCTATGTAAAAGCCAGAATTGCATTTAAAAAAAAAAATATTTTCATAAAGTATTAAATATTTGTACTCTGCAAATTACTAGAGTTGAAAATGAAAAGTGTAGTAGAGTAAAACTAGAATAAAAAGAAATATTTATGATCGAAATCGATTGTTTTGTTTTTCGAAATACTCTCCATGAAGATCAATTCACTTTTGTATGCGTTTGAAATAATTTTGAAAGTACTTTTCCACCCCGATTGAGGTGGTTACTCAAGTGAAAATGTCTTTTTATTTTTAATGCAACAACCGATTCTTCGTCATTAAAAAGTCATTGAGTGCCAAACCAGGTCTGACCCATCAATTTAATTTTTTTGATTGTCAAAAAGGTCTGTGTTTGAGCAGATGTGTGAGAGCTCACAATGTCTTGATGCACAATAATTCGCCTCTTCTTCGACTTTTTCCGAATTCCTCCGATGACGTGTGACAAAAAAATTATCGTGCTCTAACAAAAATGTCTCTAAATTACCGGTAATGCCGAAGAAAGAGTCAACCATATGTTTCGACATGCTTCTTCCGCCAACAACTATTTGGATTTAGCTGGTTTTGGAAGACATATACAGTTGACTGCTGTTTCGTTTCAGGCTCATAACTCATGCCATAAATCCATGATTCGTCATCTGTGTATAGTAGTGTAGATATTATACACTTCCTTTGATGCACCTTGACCATATATTTTCAACATTTCCTTGCACCAATCGAGACGAGCCTGTTTTTGATCGTTTGTCAGATTGGGATCCAATGCGAACAAATTGTGGCGGCCGTAGCTGAGCACGTCAAAGAGCGCGTGAACCATTCGAAGCCAATACGAGCCCAGGTTGAACCCTAGATGACACAGAAAATTTTTTCATTCGAAATTAAGTTTCCTAATCGGTCGTCAAATCTCGATGGCAAACCTCAGAGAGCAAATAATGCCATGTAAAGCTTCTTGAGAACATGCTCATTAACTTTTTGGAGTTGGCATAAAACGAGTAGGTCCCGTTCTTTATCATTTGTGTATAAACGCACAACACATTTCGATCATAAGAAGCTCGGACAAAGTCCTTTCAAGAGCTGAAATGACCTATCTGTTATTATTATTAAAACGAACAAATCTTTTTATGGCCAAAATATCATGCAATAGCTTATTGAAGGTTATCATTCTTGCCATGCTTGGCATAATATAATAATATTATAATAAATATATAATATATTAGCATAAGAAGCCTCAATATCACTGTACGTATTATGACTTGCTTTGCCAGTTAACACAGAACACAGATGTTTTCTTGCACGGCAACCGATTTTGGACATCTTTAACGGAATTTGTCCTTTAGAAAACGGCGGCCATGACTAAATTCGTTAATAATATAAATAATAAAGTTCATCGATGCATGCTTCTCTTTATAATCCATGTCGAAAGTTATGAAAATAATATCACAAAAATGTTCATGAGTTAATTCCATTTTTTGCTCGAGATGAATTTTGTTTTTTTTTTAGGCTTTTAACCAAGGATTCCATGTGTAATACCTATTCAGTCAAGTCTGCCTTTGTTCGAAATGGGGTGATAGATTAGTGGGAGGGAAAGATTAATCAAATGAAACATGTGTAGGATGTTCTAAGCGTGGCGGAAAGCCGTAGAAACATATGAATTTGAATCTGAGGCAAGTGTTATGCCTTTACCTCAGTCAATTCAAGTTATAAGGCAATCTCATCCACAAACTTCTCTACCATCAACTACGACTTCTAGCCGTAAATATTGATGAGATTTCAATTTCAGTTGATTAGAAATGAGGAAAGAAAATTGCAAATGCGAAAGGTAAAAGCGTAGCACCATGGCTTGGACGGGACTCGAACCTGGGACCTCTAGGATGGCAGTCGAGCACGCTACCTACTCGACTACCGAGGCCGACTACGATGTCAATATGTTCTAAAGTAGGGTATGTTATACAAAGTCATGTTTCAAATGGAGACGTCAGATGGTAATTGTCGCTAAGGCCAGAAGACAAATCCCCTAAAAGGGTTCGCAAATTTGAAAAAAAATGTTAAAAAAAAAACATGTAAAAGGTTAAGTCTCCCAAGTAACACAGGGTATTGAAAGCTAGGCTGATATTGAAATAAAAATTTATGATATTGAGATGAAGTGGTTTCTTTTTTAAACTTAAAAGAGAAGCGGTGCATTCTTAAAATGAAGAGAGAAATGAAGAGAAAATGTACAGGTAAAAATATTTAATAAAATTCTTTTTATACCCCCGATTTACTGCATCAGAGCAAAACATTTCTAGCTATTCTTCATGTTATTATTAAAAGTTTTCCAGTATAAATATTTAAAGTAAATATAAAGTTTGATACTGATTTGATTTTATGCTCTTACTATTGCTACTTTCTTAAATAACACTCAATTCAGCCACTATACACTTCCTATCTGCGCTCCCTCCCCTTAACATTCTAATTAAACTCGCGCACATCCTTCAGTCGTAACATTGATTTGTAGCTCTAGGAAAATTTATCACTTTAACATAATTATCAGTCACTGCAACATCATGCATGTCCAGCTACAGACAGCCTTACGCTGAGGTTTATATTTAATTGCAGCAGTAGGAACACAAGCAGCAGCAGGAGCAGCAGCAACCAGTTACTGACTACTGCGGTATGTTCGCCATGTTACTCAGTGCAACGCCTTCTCGCTTCTTCTTCTTCTTCTACCTTAACTTATACAGCCAATAAAAGTAATTAAAATCTGATTGCCAGCAGAAGCAAAAATTTTGAAATTCTATCACTTCAACTCTAGAGCAAGAATATGCAATATTCTCTGGCCAACCCACTTCTTTTACCTAGTGTACTGATACTAAACCCCTCTACCAGCACCACCAACCCACTTCTAATCAGCCCTTTGCTGTTTTAGGTAGTTATGCGAGCACACGGCAATCTTCATTCGATACACACCCTTCCCATGTTACGCCAAAATGTTGTACCGCTGTAAGTCAATGTTCGTCGAGTATTGTATGTGGTAAGCGCTTCCCTATGTCATGTTTACGAAAATTGCGTCTACAATTGCGTATTGCCACCGCAAGCAACACCAACAACGTCATAATCATAATCAAAACTACCTGCATAGTGATTGTTATTGTTGTTGTTGCCGCTGCTGCTGGTAGCTTATATTGCCATCATTCCAGCATCAGCATCATCATCATCCTCATCCTTGTTGCTGCTGCTGCTTTTGTAGCAATACTCCAAAGTTGTTCATCATGAAATCTCGCAATAATATCTCGCTTGGCAAACGCCTCCTTCTTCATGCTCCATACAATTGAGTGTGTCGCTTTTTAAATTGCCGCAAGCATGCTTTCTTGCCTTCTTACCCGGTAACAACTACTACAACAAGCCAAACCAAGCCAAGTCAAGGTATTGTCTTGCCATTAACTCGCCTTGCTGTGCCATGTCTAAAGTGCTCATTCCCTGCGGGCAATTTAATTGACAGATTTAGCACTGTTCGATTTTCAGTGAGTAAAATTAGTTTCCAACCCAGTCAAACCACGAAAGCAACTCCCCAAAAAGAGGTGGCGTTCAATACCCCTGCAGCATTTTACTCCATGCAGTAGCTTTGTTATTCTAGCCCATTCTACTAACCACAGTGTTCGTCTTTTGGCAACAATTTCAATGTGTTTTTGTTTTTTCTTTTTTTTTTTGTCTCCTGTTGTGTTGTTTTTGTGTTCAGGTAGCAAACTCTATTGTTAATTGTTTTAATCTCACTTTTAAAACCCCACTCAATAGCTTTTTTTTCTGCCTAGTAAGACCTTGATTACTTTCAACCTCTTGTGTTTGGGGGATGGGGGATTTCTTGGAGTTTTAATTGAATTGCGTTATATTGCGTGTTATAGTGTTTTTTTTTTATTAGAAATTGATTCAATCGATTTTTATTTTTAGATGCTTGTGATGTCCTTTGTTTTACTCTTTAGGCCTTTCTTTAAATTTAGTGTTGTTGTTGTTGTTATTGTTGTCATCTATATGCTATTCGTTTTAATTTCCGGTAAGAGTGGTAGGTGCTTTTAAATACTTATCGGAGTTTGTTTTGTTTTGTTGTTTTCTTTGAAAGTCCAAGAAAGAGTGAGTTTCAAGTCCTAGAAGATTTTACTTTAGAAGACAACTGTCGTATCAACAATAATTTTTAAAGTTCTTTTGGTAAAATCTTTAACACGTTCCCTTAAATTATCCCAGAAAAAAATTGTTTATCATTTCCGAATGAGTTTCATTATCATTTATTAATGAAGCATACAGTTGTAACTGATTTCTTTTCACCAGAAATAACAAAACTGAACATATCTTGAAATATTTTGGAAGCTTATCTTAATGGAATGGTATACACCGAAATACTTTTATAATTTTGGTATCGTTATTCCGAGTTTCCAAATAAGAATTGTGTTTGTAATGCAAAGGCGTTTAAGATAAAAAAAATGTACATTTCAGACCCAGGTTAAAACTTCGTATAATTGAAAAAATATTATTTCAGGATTTCATATAATTAGTTGACATTTGAAGACATAAAATGGGGTGCGATCTGAATGCCTCAGTATTATAAAGATATGTTTTGGTACTTATGTGGGGAAGAGCGTGTACCTTGGACCGATTGTACCTTGGACCAATCACAAAATTTCATATTTGCCACTTCGTAACATAAAAGTCTTCCGTTACCATTGGGCTCTTTTAGTTGAAATTCAGCCGACAATTGATCAAAAAGAAATTTTCAAGTGATTTTTAAATATTTGATAAAATGTTTAAGGTCAACGTAAACGAATAAGTTACTCTACAGTATTAGGTCTAACTGAGAAATAGCGGAATTTCTTCTTTAAGTTTATTATTTTATGAACTTGTTATTTCATATGATAAGACACACTTTTCAATAGTAATATAGGGTGTTTTTATAAGAGCTTGAGAAGTTTAAATAATAATACAAGACAGGAATATTGTTGGAATGCATTTTTTATTATTATAATCTGGTAGATAATTTCATATGTCCGGCACAAATCCGCCGCGGCTAAAAGTTACATAGTCCATTCGTTCAGTCCAATTATTACCTACTTTTTCCAATAAATCTGGTCGTATGGCGTCAATGATGGCTTGAATATTGGCTTCAAATGCTTCAAGAGTTGCTGGTTTGTCGACAAAAACCAATAACTTAACTTAGCCCTATAACAAGTACAGTAGACGCTCGTAAATTAGAACCACTTTGTTCCTGGGGTAGTTCTAATTTTCGAAAAGTTCTGATTTCCAAAGTTTTTTTTTTTTAATAAAAAGTAACATAAAAGTGCATCTTCGCTTAGAAAATACACAAAAAAAAAAACACTTTGGACTAAAGTTTTTTTATTTTTATTCACATAAAAAGAACACAAACATACCGATACATTAAAATTCATCACAGTTTAAAGAAAACAAAAGAAATATTTCAAAAACAAAATTGTGTTCGCTCAATTCAAACAATTCTCTCATATTCAGTCGTTGAGTAGACATCAAGAGCGTCGTTGAAGAGAGATATGACAGAACATTCATACGAAAAATTTTATATATGACGACTATGCAATTTTTCAGTATTAAAAGCAAACAAACAAAAACAAAAAACGCTCGGAAATTAGAACTGATGGTTCTAATTTCAGAGCGTGTAATGTAATAAAAACGCTAGTTCTAATTTCCGAAGGATTCGAATTTCCGAGAGTTCTAATTTTCGAGCGTCTACTGTAATCGAGAGGCGTTAAGTCGCACGAACGAGGGGGCCAGTTAACAGAACCACTTCTGGAAATAAAGTTGTCACCAAGTTGATTTTGCAATAAATTGATGGTTAAGCGCGCTGTATGGCACGAAATGTCATCGATGGAAACATCGATTTGGAAACAAAAAATTAGTCAGCATGGCTCGATAGCGCTCGCCATTCACCGTAACGCCAGCTCCTTACTCATTTCCAAAGAAATAAGGACCGATGATGCCGCCAGCGTGTAAATCGCACCAAACAGCCAATTTTAATGGATGTAATGCTGATTGTGGCGTCCGTGGAGTAGTTGGTTAAAGTGCGTGGCCGCTATGTCAAAGAACCTGAAGACCCAGGTTCGAACCCCAGCAGCGTCAGAAAATAATTTGAATTAAAATAATTTTTCTGTACGGCCGCCTCTCTGCAGACAATGGCAAACCTCAGAGAGTAATCAAAATGTCATGTAAAGCTTCTTGAGAACGAGAACATTCCGTTCATCGCCGTTCGGAGTTGGCGTTAAGCATGTAGGTCCGGTTCTCGGTCAATTGTGTACAAACTTAATAACACGCACAACACAATTGATCATAAGATGCTAGGTCAAAGTCCTTTCAAGGGCTGAAATGGCCAGTTATTTATTTTTTTTTATTTTTTTATGAAGAAATATTCACTTCAATTCCCGATTTTAAATATTAACCTTCCATAACCATGCAAGTAGTGCCATGACAGGTGACAGATGGTGGACACAAATCGGCCATAAATCTCTTTCGTGGTTAGCCATTGGGGAAAGGCTCAAGAGCAAACCAGAAAAATTGCCTAGCCTTAAAAAAACAAACTTCATGATGAGAACAAATCAGACTTGGTACACGTGGTAACCACCATTGCAAAAATGTCTTCCTTGGCTGACTTCAATTTAAACAACGAATTGGTCATCGGTTGTGTTTATGCGGGAGGAGGAAGTACACGACCAGTTTTCGGGTGGTAAGTCGCTGAGAGCTTAAATCTGAGGAGGCAACTGCTTCTGTTGAAAAGCGGTCAACGGGATCAAACAGCAGAAACAGTTTTAAGGAAAGTGCAGTAAGACTCCCTTCGGATAGAAACTTGCACCAACAAAAGATACGGCGAGTTGTATTCGGGACAGCTATGACGAAAGCTTATTCTGGAAGGAAATCAGGAAGAGGACCCGAATTCCGAGAACATGATTTTTTTTAAATTGAATCTTCAGGAAAATGTTTACACAAATAAGTTTACACAGACTGACTTACGACATAAGCATCGAATATGTTGCGTGGATTTGAAAACTATTCGTACCTCGAATTTCATATAAAATACTTTTGACTGTTCGTAAGTTTTTACGAAATACGAGCTTACGAAGCACTTACGAAGTGACATTAATCACTTTATTATTTATTGTAAAATGTTCCAAGGCACACGTCCTTTCACTATTTTTGTAGTTTTTAAGGTGCCGATTTTCGAGTCAAGCAGAAATTATTCTCAAGATGGGGTTATTTTTAAAACAACGAGTATTAACTGACTATTTGTATTTGTATACACTTTGGCTTAAAATGAGTGTGATAACTAAATTGAGGTGAATTTTAATGATAGCACTGGATTGAGTACTTTACTTTGAGTATTCTATAATTTTTCTCGTAAGAGCACCATAACTTTCAGTTATACACTCTGAATGCTTAATATGGTTCCGTTTGGACAAGAGGTCTTGATAACTCCCATGCAAATGCAACTTCTAATCTCAATTTTCGACTAAGACTAACACTTTTAACAGGATGCCGAGGTACTGATGGAAAGAATTGAAATACCATTCATTGAAAAAATTTAGATTAGTTTAGAAAACGAATAAAGTTACCAAAGCATTACAAAACAAAAAAAAAAAAAATTAAATGGCTAATTCAGCCCTTGAAAGAACTTTGGCCAAACTTCTTATAATCATTTGTGTTGTGTGTCTGTTATTGAGTATTTGCACAGAAATTATGGAGAACTGGACTTACAAGCTTTTATGTCGATTCCGAAGAGCTCATCTCTCCAACGATTTAATCAAAAAGAATCCAAGATTCCAAACCATATTCCAAACGATCACTATTTATAAAGGATTCGCTTGACCGATGCTTTTATTAAAATGCATTAAATTACAATTCAATCTTAATACATCCATTTACAATGGATTGGAATCAAACAAAAATTTCACACTAGCTCAATTTGGAAGCAATAAATTTAATAGAATCCAATTCGTCATGGCTAAAGATCAGCAATAACTAGCGGAATGGGGAATAATAGCTGAATAAGGTCAAACAATGTCTCATTCAGAGGTTTTATATTTTGCACGCGTGCAAAATTTCGCTGCAGAAGATCTTGTCACACAGCTAGGACATTAGATAACTGGACATTCGAATTGTTGTATCTATTGCTGTACAACTATAAATGGCATGTCTGCCTATCTAACGCTACGGTACTGTCTATCTAACTAATGTTGCAATGACATTGATGATAGACAGCGTATAAATTAGCTGCGAGCCAAATGAAGCAGCAACAAAATGTAGCAAAAATAAAAAAAATTCCAAAAAAAAAAAAACAAAATATTTGTGCTTGTTTCTGATTCTAAAACAAAAATATAGATACAAAAAGAGGCTATGGCACTTTATTGATGCCATCCCTGTACGTACATATGTTGTTATATGTAGCAAATGTTGTAACTTCAATTTTATATATATAAATATATATATATAACATATAAATAGTTATAACAGAAGCCTGCTGCATGCATCACCCAATGCGACATGGTGAACATGGCGTAAACCAAGTGATTTATTATCCTTGTCGCATGCGGACTATTTGCCGTATGTGGTGTGAGTGTGTGTTTGTGTACGTGTGTGTGTGTGTAGAGAGAGCACACAAGCATACAAATAACATAGCTTTTGCTATATATAGACACGCTGTCAAGCGTTGTTGTGTTATATATGTATGTATGGTGGAATTTATCCAAGACGAATTAGGGTATTACAAAAATATATGATGTCAATAAAGAACAAACAAAAATAAAAGAAAAAAACAACAAAAAACTCCAGCGTCTGGTGTTGCTATGAAAAATATCAAAGAAAAAAAATAAAAAAACAACAACAATACTGCAACAACAAATAGTATATAGATCGAAAAAAGTTTCATTCCACTCAAATCCCCAAAGAATTTCCTGCATTAAGGAAACCAAAATAAAAAAAAAAAAAACAAAAAATAAGCGATGAAAAAAATTACAAAAACATGGAACACAGTCCTTTGGGCACAGCTGCGTTAAGAAACTCAAAACTTGTAAAAGTTTGGACACTTTTGGTTATTTTTTTGTATATTTTTTTTTCGAAACATATACAGTCAGTTTGAGCAGGCTTTGTACAAGTTACTCACGCCCGAAAATATAGGGTGGCCGTGTATAATTTTTTTCATTCATTTGGCTCCACTTTTTCAAAATATGCCTGTTAATTTCTCAAATTTTATGCATGCCGCGTAAAATTATCTTAATTCAACCAACAATGCGGAATTTAAGGGGGTTTATTTTAAAAAAATTATATACCTAGAATTATTTTAAAAAAAAAAACAAGAAAATAGTGAAAGAAGGAGTGGTGGCAACGTCAGCGACAGCAGCGTAGCTGTTAAAGAACTCAGCGTCAAAATGAATTTCGCACTTTTTCGCATAATAAATTTCAAACTTTTGAAAAAAAAAAAAGAAAAAAGTTGCACAATAAGAAAAAAAAAATAATAATGAAATAAAAATACGTATAAAACTTTATTTTGCATATAATGCGCTGGAGGTTCCACTTTCAAAAGTGCTGACGAACAGGTTCGGTTTGGGTGGAAGAGTTGCTGCGTACTGCTCTCTGTGTGAAAAACTTCATTTAAATTATTGAGAGAAATGTGTATAGATACTTTCTCCACTCCTTTTTTTTTACTCCAAAAAGTTTTTCTTTTGTTGTTGCTATTGTTGTTGTAGTTGCTACCAAGGACAACCAACATGAAGTAAGTTGAAAATTTCTTAAATAAATAAAAATAAACTTTTGCCAAGCCTCAGCATGATGTATTCTTTTTTTAAATGCCGAAATAGGGTAAAAGAAGCGCAAACCATAGAACAGCATGGAAGAAACATAATTTAGCTTAAGCAGTAGCTTAAGCAAATAAATTTATAGGTTTTTTTTTCTTATTTTACAAAGTGTGGAAAGAAAAGGTTTTGTTGATATTTCAAATAAGAATTAAGGGCTCAGTTAAAGTTTTTTCAAAATATATAGATGCGAGTAAAGTTGAACTGAAATAAAATATAGACCAAAAGGTTATTATGGCCTGTATAAAGGGTATTATTGCCTTTGTAGCATGGAATTATTGATGTTTAAAATGTTTTAATCAGGTTCATTATGACATAATTAATTCTCAAAGCATATAGCTGAGAGTACTGAGTGAGTTTAGTACACCGAGAAAAAAAAAAAGCAATAGTAAAATCACCTAAGCCGGCTTGGGTAAAGAAAATTGTATGGAAATTAGAAACTTATGGTTGTTCACCAAAGAAATATGTTGTTTAATACATTTCTTTGAAAACACATACTTCGATACCCTGCTACTAAAAAAACACTTTAATATGTAAAACTTTGGTGTTTTGATCAAAAACTTAGGAGGTTGAAAACTGCCAAAGCCATCGTGTTAATTATACTAGGTTTTTTGTTAATTTTGTTTTTTTCTCGGTGTACTTACAGTATTAATATTAATAATTTTATTTTTTTTCTTTAAACAGTCAGATTACAAGGATAAACAAAATTTTTAAATTATTTTTACATTCTAACCATAGCCTAGGAAGGAATATCCGTACTGTGAAAAATTTACGGAAAACATGATTCTTACTCGTACAAGTTGAATTCACTTGTACGGCCCAATAAATATAAAATATTGTGTAGAAATAAATGATTTCAGTTGCTTCATTACGACTGAGATGAGGTAGTTTAAAAATGATCCCATTCAACTTAGTGAGCTTCGGCGCCATGCCCTGTGTCATGTTTTTGCAAAAATATATGCGGTGAAATCATTTCGTTTCCGGCCAAAACCAAGTTTAAATGTTTTTAGTGATTGAAATAATAGTGCATTTAAAAACCGTAGCACACCATTTTGTTACTCCAATATCGAGTTATGAAAATACCAAACCAATAAAGTTAAAGACCATTGTGTAAATGGTATTCCTTAGAAAAATTAAAAATACTGTAAAAAGCCACTAAATTTAATGTTGGCACAAAAATGTAAAATCATGATAATTTTGAAAGTTACCATCGCTTTTAATGTTGAGATTTTGGTAATTAACCAACTTTGATGATGTCATATCAAAGACTAATGGGTTATCTATTTTCTCCTTCGGAAAGTAATAGTAAAAAACACTCTAAAACTGCAGATTCCGATTAAATTGATTTTGTCTGCTATGATATTTCTTGGTGGTGTGTGACTACATAATGCAGACAACAAATAAATACAGACATTTTTATGTTTCTTAAATATTTTGTCATCTCTAAGATAAAATTCGATTCTTATAAGATTGAACCAAAAACTTCTACATAATATTTACACTGTATTAAATAAACTGAGAGAAGAAAACATTAGCTTAAAATTCAAGACAATGTGTTCAAAAAATGTTCATAATTTTCCATTTTTTTCAGGTGTTTTCAAAAGTGTTTTCATCATCATTCAAATCATTGATAGTGATTTGAAATTTCAAGTCCCAATCAATGATTTGAAAAAAAAAATGCAATCATTGATTGGGACTTGAAATTTCAAATCACAATCAATGACTTGAAAAAAATGATTGTATTCATGGAGTCTCAATCAATGATTTGAAAAAATGATTGCATTCATTCATCACATTCAATGATTTGAAAAAATGAATGCATTCATTTTGAATGGAAATCAAATGATTCAAAATCACAAATGATTGCATTCTTTTACAGCTCTGCCAAATTGGAACGATAGGAAAATAAATTAAAATAAAAAAAAAGATATTAAATTGATTTTAGCTTTTGAAGCTATATTCATGCTACCTTGCTATATATGGCTACCTTGGCTTCGCTGGCAGTGCTCGCGCAATGGGAGATTCGTAGCCATAAATAGAAAAGAGTATAAGTTTTGAAATGGTACAAAATTTTTTTCCTAATCGACAGTTTATACTTCAGATAAGAAACACCCAAAAAATCACTTAGAAATCTTTTAAGGTTTGGTCAGAACATGGGTCGAAATTTCAACTTTTTTAATGACAAAAATTTAAGAATATCACTTGTTTTTAATACCTGCAGTTGTAAGTGTTCTACTTTTTTTGTTTTTATAAGAATGAAATTGAAATGAAAAAATAATAGATATATGATATTTATTGTTTCATGAAATGAATGTTTTTTGTTGTTATTAAAATAAATTTATTTTTTGTGATTTTTTAAAAATAAGCATTTGTAGTGCAAAAAAGCTAAAAAGTTTGAAAACTTTAGCAGTAAAAAAAAAAAACATATAAAAACATATTTCCAGTTTTTTCAAAATAGTAACCAGAAATATATATATTTATAGAAAAATATGGTTCTTGCTGCCCGAACTTGCCCCAAATGGTTTAATGTGATTTTTTTCTCGTTGAATGTCAATTAAAAAATATTTTATTTTATTATATTCAGCGTATCTTCAAAATGAAAATTACATTAAAAGTAACAAATAGTAGGCCGATTTGGCTGAATTTTTAGCAGTTGTTCATAGTTATCAGGAAAAGGATTTTACGAAAGAACATTTTTGGAAAACTCTCTGGAAAAGTCACGAAATTGGAAAAGTCGAAAATTTATTTATTTGTATGGAATTTTGTGTGCAATTGTTTCGGAATAGCTTTTCGAATGGAAAAAAATAGGAAATTCTTAGTGGAAAACTCGGAAAATTTCGGAAAAACGCAAAAAAAAAATGTGAATTTTTTTCGACAAAATTTTGCATTTTGGAAAAGGTGGAAAATTCGTTGTGAGGCATAGAAGATTACTGATGATTGTTAAATTCATTGTGATAAAAGACGTTATGCGTGCATTTTTTTTGAAGCAGTAACGAGATTAATAATAGATGGCGCTGTGTTGGGGTCAATGTCACAACCCGATAGATGGCGTTATACGTTGACTTAGAATGAGCGCAATTTGACAGGTGTCCCTTTGGTATTAACATTTTCTATTGAGCAATTATGCGACTATTTTTGCATTTGTTAATTGTAATGATACATTACAAAAAAAGTCACTCCAATTTGTCAAAACAATTAAACAACAATAAACCGAAATTAATGCGTTTTGTCAAATACTCATACTAAGTTCCCTAAACTTTTTTACACTGCTGTATGATTAACGCGCACCGTAACATAAAAATGCCAATAATGAAGACATTTTTCACCATCTTTTAATATCTTCTGATCCTCTTATCAGCCATTTGCGACTGAAAAAAGACAAAAAATACAAAGAGCTGTCAGTAGAAGCTTATACAAAAATTAGCTTTATGAGCAATAAAAAATATTTTTAAAATTGTAAACGACCTTTTTAATTTTATGCCGACTCCGTCCGCTTATGTTTTTAAGAAAAATGTTAAAATCCATAGAATTTAAACTTGTATACGAAGAGTTTAACAGTTTGTCTGTCGGGAAATTTTGCTCAAATTCGGAATAAAACTTTTTTCCAATACATTATACAAGACTATTTTGTCGTAAGGACTACATTCAGGATTACAACTTCTGGATTACAATTTTTGTCAAAAAAAGAAAGTGGGCGTGTCTGCGAGCGGATTTGATCCAAACTTTTATATATTTCATATTTAAGTATGCAAAGCATTCATACCAAATTTGAAAGCTTTATGTTTATTTTTACTATGTTCTGCAAAAAATTCGTATGGAAAGGGGGGCGTGTCTTCGGCGGATTTAATCCAAACTTATATATATTTCATATTTAAGTATGCAAAGCATTCATAACAAATTTGAAAGCTCTACGTTTACTTTTACTATTTTCTGCAAAAAAATTCGTATGAAAGGTGGGCGTGCCTGCAGGCGGATTTTATCCAAACTTATATATATATATTTTATCTTTAAGTATGCAAAGCATTCGTACCAAATTTGAAAGTTCTACATTTATTTTTACTACTTTCTGCAAAAAAAAAATCATATTAAAGGTGGGCGTGTCTGTGGGCGGATTTGATCCAAACTTACTTATATATTTCATATTTAACTGTTAAAAGCATTTGTACCAAATTTCAAAGCTCTAGGTTTATTTTTACTATTTATGGCCAAAACTTGTATGGCCTCCCACTGTCGGTTCAATTTTTGATGAGTTATGAGTTTTTATGTGCGGCGTTGTTCTGGCAATAGCGTGTTGAATGCTAGCTTCGAGCTCGTCCAAAGTGGTTAGCGTAGACTTGACTTAGAGGCAAAATAATAGAGTGGTATCAAGGCGCGTGGTCGCGGCGACCAATTGATGAACGCTCACCGTGATATGACATGATCGCCAAATTTCTCCTTTACAACTTCGAGCGTTGCGTTACTTGTTTGTCAAGACGAATCGACATGTCTGCCATTACTGCAGCTATGTCTTTCACTTCGCACTAATCTCGGTGCGACAAATTGCCTACGCACTGAAGCCATAATGAAGACCGACCGTATTAACAACTGAGCCGGAATTTCGATAGATACTATTTTTAAATAATTTCATGATAATTTATTAATAAATTTGCATGATAAATGGCAAACCTTATTGAATATTTTGATGACATTGGTAACTTTGACAACTGCTGAAATATAATAATTGAAAAAACCCTTATTGCTTTCTGGTCACCCAATAGTACCTATTTTTAAAGAATTTTTTAATTTTCTTTTACGAGAGTTTTTATCAGAGTTTAACACAACGACAGCTTAATGTCAAAAGCATGGTGAAAATTAATGTTTTGGACTAGCAAAACTATTCGTTGTGTTTATTCCTTAAACATGAGTAAAAAAAATTTGATCGATTTGACGATAATATCGAAATTCCTACTGTAGAGTTTCGTGAAATCTAAAACTAGTGTTTTTAACCTGTTTTTTTATATTTATTTAAAGTGACTAAAGATGTTTCAATAATAATCAATACCGTCAGAGATTAAAAAAAAAAACGCAGAGCACATCACAAGCCTCTCTGTTGAATTATTAAAAACTCCACTTAAACCAAAATGTTAAACCTTATCTCAATAAACTATCCCATATAATTATGGGCACATGTTAAAACACACAATTCCAACTTCCAAAACACTGATTGAAACGTTGTGCAAACTGCTCGCTCACCAAAACGCTTGCAATTTAAATTATATACAACGTAAATTACAAGAGATCAATTACAGGATATGTGGGGCAAGCTCAGGCATATAAATAATCAGTAACTCTTGGAAGAATACGCTTGGAAGAAAACATAACGCATGGCAAGCTTAATTAAACGTTAAGACTCAAGGAGCAGGCGAGCAGCTTGCGTTATATGGATGCACATGAAGGTTGTAATAATACCACGATCGGCAATTTAAAATAATTTCAAAAATATTGCGGTACTTTTTTTTTTTCATATCATAGGTCATTATTATGCGGCAACAGAGGCAAGGCATTTTTAAGGCAAGTGTAAAATTAAATCGCAAAAGCAATTCATGCCGCTTGGCGCAACCCTTCTTGAATTACCTGCAAAAATTGCTATAAAACTAATGGCAGCTATGATGGTGCAATAGAAGGAAAGAAGGGTAGAGAGGCAGAGAGGCCAAATTATTAAAGTTGAATTGGCGAGAGCTATAAAAATGTTTATCATGATAAGCAATCAAATTCAGGGTATTCACGCAAGTGTTTCCCAAGAGTAAGAGGTAAAAAGATGAAACTTGTTTGGGGGAAATTTTGAGAGAAAGCGATGAATTGAATTAACAATTAAGGCTTGGTTTAAGTGCAGTGTTAGATATATTTATGAAATAATAACTGAGGGCTATTCGGTGAGGAATCCATTGATATTAGTTATAGGCAGGTACACTTAGGGCGATTTTGCAGTTTAAAGTGAGAAAAAAAAAACAAAGAAATCATGAAGACCAAACAGTCATGTACTTAACTATTACTATCAACTACTGCTCTAAGACCATTGCAAATAGCAGTTATCCAGAGCTACCCACCAATTCAGACTTCAAACGACAGATTATTTAAAATTTTCAAGGAAAAACACGAGGATAGACAAAAATGACAAAGGATGGTAGTTAAAACAATTTCGATAAAAAAATCCATGATTATCTTGCGCAAAATATTTAGCCATTTGACCACAGTTTCCTAAGACAAGCAGACCAGCGTCGTTTGAAACCAATATTCCAAATACTGAAATCACTGAAATACTGAACAAGCTCTAGAAGGAATTACACGTCAGTTGGAAGGATGGTGTAAGTTGATTAAAACAAAAACAAAAACATAAAATAAAAACATCTTTGAAAGTCACAGCAAATAATTGCTAAAAGCAAAGGATAAGCGCGAGAGAGAGGACATTGAACGATGATGACCAAGGAACGCCATGCCTTTGAAAATTGCTAACTTCAAAGCAGCAAGAAGACATTGAAAAGATGTTGCATGTTGTGTTTTGTTGTTGGGCATTCTTTTTATCGATTTTGTTTTTGGGTGCACAACAACGACGATGACGACGACGACGACGACGACGCACCATAACAGAAAAACTAACTTAATTCAAGAACATGCGAACGCATATATTAAGACCAACAGGTTTCAACAGCGGCAAACCGGCCGACCAGCCAGTCAGCTATCTAACCAGCCAACAAACTTAACTGTGTGCAAAATGGCAGAATGGTAGCCTATAATGGTTTAGGAGCTTGCGCCGACAGATATGGTCAAGATTGTCTGCTAAAAAGAAAAACATTTTTTTATTTGCTTGCATGATTTTTGTGTTTTGTTGTTGTTATGGTTGTTGTTGCTGCTATGCTGTTGTCTTTATAAGGCAGACGCAACGAGATGAGAAAAAGAGTAACGATCGATATAAGTCAAATATGGCGATGTTGTTTGTGTTGTTGTTGACAATCAGGAAGTTTGTTTGATAACGATGGGAATCAATGTTGGAAATGAAATAAAATAAAATGTATCCACAAATTTGGTAGAAAAATTTCTAAACTACAGGAAACTTCATATCATATTTTAGAAAATTGGTTTGATGTATCCAATCAAAATAAAAGAAAAGGATTAAAGTGTAAACTATAGAGAATTCTCCTTTGAATATTTTTTGTCAAACAATTTTACTGTTCTTTTATAGGTAAGGAAGAAGAAATTTATACGAAACTATGAAATTTCTAGGGTATATAGCTTAAGTTATATAAACTGAAATGTATTTTTTTTATATAATTTTTTAATAAATTTGTTAAATTTAAATAATTCATATTTTTTAAAATAGATTTCCTCTGAACTTAAACCCACGAATTAGACGATACTTTATCATTTTGTTATTCAAATTTCTGCTTATTATTGAGAATATATGTTAAATTAAAAATATATGTTCTGTTAAATAAAAGTGTAATAAAATATCTGCTGATAAAAGCTTTTATAATCGATCTGAAATTTGGTGGCAGTGTTTAAAGAGGTATTTGAGAGTATAACTCCGAAACGATTTAGAAATTGACATGATTCTTTCACTACACATCACTTTTTATACAAAAAAAAAAAAAAAAAAACAAAAAAAATGAATACAAATAAACAAAATTAACAAAAACCTTATCAAATAAATATCAAAATTTTAAATTTTTTCTCTCGAGTAAAACCGGGTATATCATCTAGTTGTAACGGCCGACTACTGCTTAGTGTAGCTCCAGCACAACTTTACTTCGAAGAAGAATGTCAATTTCTCAATTCGTTTCTGAGTTATACTCTCAAATACCCCTATAAACACTGCCACAGCAACAACAGCGTCAATTACTGGGTGAAACTTTAGACCTAAGACATCTACAAACCCAGCACTAAGCACACACACACCAAATTTCATCAAAATCGGTCCAGCCTTTTAGGAGGACTTCAGTGACAAAGCCATGTACAGAAGAACTTTATATATAAAGATATGAAATTTTCGGTATAAAATTAAGAAATCTTTTGTAGGCATTTTTTTAAAATTTTGTTAAAAAAAGCAATTGTTGGAAGCCCAAGCTAAAATTTTGTATAAGCCTTAAGAATTGATGCATTATAACGACACTATCTTCAAGAGGTGAAAAATTTACTGCGACCACCATGAAAAATGTGACTCAAAACTTCAGACTAAAAAAATTAAAAACAAAATTTCATAAAAAGAGTCCAAAAAGAGTATACCACAAGTAAGACTCATTCAAGATCTTTAGATACATATATCTCAGATTTTTATACCCCCACGTTTAAAAAACGTGAATGGGTGTATATTAATTTTGTCACTCCGTTTGTAACGCCCATAAAGAGGCGTGGTAGGTATAGAAAAGTATATATATTCTTGATCAGCATCACCACCCGAGTTGACTTAGCCATGTCCGTCTGTCTGTGATCACGATTATAGCCGTAATTTTAAAGCTATCATCGCGAAATTCAATATTTAAGCTTTTATCTAAAATAAAGTTCGAAAATGAGCAAAATCGGATGAAAACCAAGACTACCTCCCACACAAAATGACTTTATCAAAACGGTAGAATCTCTTAGAATTCCACAAAAATAAAAATATAGACTTGCAATTTTGCACATGAGTTTTAATATTTAATATACACTTTAAGTATGAAATTTAACCAAATCGGATGAAAACCACGCCTACCTCCCGTACAAAGTGACTTTATCAAAAAAGAAAAGCAAATTTTTCTGTTAAAACTATAATGAAAACGTTTTTACAGATAAACATTTTATTGATTGCTTAAGACTTTGAATATATTTTGGTTCGGCCGTGGGGGTATTTTTACTTCGGCCCAGTCGAAGATCATTTCTTACCAGTTTTCTGTACGACTAACGGTTTCGAAGTTAGCTGTTTGAATACATGCACTAATTCTATTTTTTAAGATATTTTGAAATTTTTCGCAGTGAATGTTTTTTTAAATAAATAAAAATAAAAAAAAGTATGTAGATATAATATGTTTCAGGAGAACTATCAACCCAGAGAGTTTCAAAATTTTCAAAAATGAAGAGCGGGTGTTTTGACATGGAATCACCGATATTTCAGTATGTTTCTTTATCGGATGTTTTACTTCAGTTTTAGTTCACTTGAAAATTTTGATTACCTACTTTAGTCGCTTCAGTGCAGATTCCATCTTTCAATTTCATGGGGACCTTTCGAACGAATGAATAAGTTAGAATTTTTGTTAGTACAGTGTTATAGTTTGTTAAAAAAATAAACATAAATTTTTCTGAATTACCTCAGCAATACGGGGGTTGCCTTTTAAGTCTTGCGCCTAACAATGAAAAACAGTGGTTTAGCACTGGAAATACTTTTATTTTTTTTTTTTTTCAAAATATTCTCCAAGATGATTAATGAACTTTGCATTGGTTTGAACTAATTTTCGAAAAAGTTTTGCCACTGTTGGTATCGCCGAAACCAAGTTTTTTAAAAACGCTCATTACGAAAATTTGTCTTCATGTGAGGGAACAAGGTCATTGTGTGCCAAGACCTAGCTGTAAGGCAAATGATCCATCAATTCCACGTTTTGAGTGCTCAAAAACTCTTTTGTTTGAGCGGATGTGTGTGAACTCGCATTGTCGTGATGGAGGAAGACCTTCCTTCTGTGGTTGGTTTTTCCTCAATTCTCCGAAGACTTCTGATAAAAAATGGTTATGTACCATTCAGCATTAACAGTTCTACGTTGCTCTAGTGATACAGTTGCGACATGACCGGGTTTTCTGAAGAAGCTGTCAATCATTTCCTTAGATGTGCTGCGTCCGCGGACAACTTTTATCGGGTTTTTTGAAAGACCCAAACAGTGGATTGCTGCTTTATTTCGGGCTCGTAAGCGTGTATCTATGATTCGTCACCTGTGTATAGACGTATAATGTCGTAGTATTTTTTCAGCATTTCTTTGCACTAATCGACACGAGCAACCATCAAATTATGGGCTACCAACGTGAACAAATCTTTCTGACTCTTAATGCTGATGTAAAATCGAATGTATGCTACTCTCACTAAGGCCCAAGGATGACTCATCTCACGGTATGTCATATGCCGGTCTGCTCCCAACAGTTCACGCACAGCATTTATGTTTTCTGCCACAATAGTCGTTCTTGGACAACCTTCACAAAATTAGTTTTGAAGAGAACGACAATCCAGCTCGAACCCATTGAATCAGCGTTTTACAGTTGCTGGGTGTGTTGCTTCAATACCAAAAGTCGAACTAAGTGAATCGATGCATTCTTTTCTTCTTAATCCCCGTCAAAAATCGTAAAAAATCATCACCCGAAAATGTTCACGTGTTTATTCCATTTGGTTTTTTATTTCTGAAATACAATTTTAAAAGCATTGTAAACAACAAAATAAGCGCATATACACCAAAACGTTATGAGTAGGTTTATACTGGAAAATGTCAAGTTTTTGAAAGGAACTCTCAAAATTCATCTAGTAATGCTTAGAGTTGCCGAGGCGTAAGAGCTAAAAGGCAGCCCTCATATAACACCAAAATTTCGAATTTAAATTCGAAGACAATTTATATAAACAGCCACGCATACAGAGCACATATGAATAATCATGTAATAGACCAATTTAATTCATATTGTTAGATTATATCATAAAATTGTTAGATTTTATAAAGAAAGAAACTTAATAGATCGTTGAATTAATAGATCTGGGGAGAAGAAAAAAAAAAAATAATTGAAATTTTTCCTTTTTTAATTTCGGATTCCCATAAGCCAAAGATGGGGAATTTTTTGTGGGCCACAGAAGTAGTACACTAGTTAAAACAATCAGCTATTCATCCTACATCGTAAACTGTGAGTGAAAGTGTCAAATTTTAAGTGCTTATTTTTAAAATAATCATTTTCATGTGGAGGCCGTTTTCGAGTGCGTTAAATAGCTCGTGGACTACTCGATGACAATTCAAGACCAGGTTTGAATCCCAGTAGAGAGATAAAGTTTTTTCAATTGAAATTAATTCTTTTGATCCTCCGTCACCTAAGAAGCTCGGTCAAAGTCCTTTCCAGGGCTGAAATGACCGATTTATTATTTTTTATTATTATTTAAAGAGAGGAAAAATACTCATTTCAGTTTTCTTTAGTTTGAAATATTCTTTACCAATAAAAAATTAGAGCGTGAAAACTAAGAGTACTTATTTATATGAACAGTCTCGTAAGTCATTTCACATTTATCTGATTAAAAGGGGTCCAGACAAAATAACAGTAAAGAAGCCCTGATCTATACATACAACTTTAAAAATAACAGAGCTATTCATGATCTGCACGCATAGAAATTTTTCGTTCACTAAACTGAAAAACTAGCCAACTACACTTCGTTTGCGAGTTGTATTTGCCACAAACGAATATTCAGTTGTCAACTTAAAAATATACCTTATATATATTAGAGGTGTCCTTATTTTTACACATCAAAATTTCGTCGAGCGCTGGCCTGATTCTTTTTCCTTTAGGTCTACAACTAAAATATATAAAATATGTTGCAAATCCGACAACGTTTGATGGACCCGGAAACGATCGCAAGTTCTAATTTAGGGCTATATAGAAAAAAAACTTGAATTTTCAAGGCTTTTTTGTACAAAATGCAAATTTGAATATTTTTTATGGTTAAAACCCATAGTAAGTTCTTGTTAATCAGTATTATAATTTGGAAGTCTTCTTTAATGTTGAAATAATTTAAATAAAAGTTGATTAACGAATATTTCTTAAACATTCTTTTAAAAATAAATGTTGTTTTGAGAGTTTTTAAATATTTACATTTTTCTCATTATTATGCTTTGTTCATAATTTTGATAATTATTTAATAATAACTTTTCAATGTTTATTTAACACAGAACTATCTTTTAATGTTTTAAATACAGTCGAATTTCTCTAAAACGCAATATCTTCGTTTTTGTTACGCCTTCACTTCTTCACTTACATATATTAATAACTTATTTCAAGGAAAAAGCTGCTTCATTGCGACAATTTTAATTTGATCACTAAACACAAGCAACTGCTGTCAAAATTTTTAGCAATGAGACTTTGTTTTTTACAATTGTAATTTTCAACGTTTGGGGAAACCCCTAAATATGTTTTAACTTTTTCTCAAGTTTTATTGATTTCGTATAGAAGTTCCTTATAAGGAAATTCGACTGTAATAATAGTGAATTTATATTAAGTTAGCACAGCCATTTCTTGGTGCTCCAAAAATATGTAACTGATCCAATGCTAAAATAGCAGATGTGGTTCATCAACTAATTCAATCAATATTGTAGATAATGTAAAAGGATTATCATTTGACACAACTTCCTCAAATACCGGTATTAATTCGGGAGCTGCAGTCCTTTTAGAAAATAAGATAGCTCACAACCTCATCACCCTGCCTTGAAGGCATCATATAGTAAATGCGATTATGCGGAGTAATATTTTTGAAATTAAGCTTTCGTCAACGATTTTCAAAATTTTCTCTTGGTTTAAATCAACAATCATTTACAAGTGGAACTAAGAATGAAATTGTTTTATTAAAAATAACTTTCTTGGAGATGACATTTTAAATTTAAAACACCAAGTGCAAAAAGTCACGCCCGATGGATCTCCAAAGCGATATACTGTTTAAAAAAATATTTTTGCTTGTTTTCACTCAAAAAAACTGAAAAAAGTGGCTTAAAGACATTTACATTTTTTTGGTTAAAATCTACAAAGCTTGGTTAGGATATAGATATGCCATTTTAGCTCCGTATCAAGACCTGAATTTTATTAAAAGTACGATAGAGTATGCAAAAACAGATTCCGCAATTTCAGCTTGTGCTATTAAAAAAATAAGTAATCACTTATGGTATAACATATAGTTGATGAAGCAGTAGCTTTGGCATTTTTTGACTCAACGATATCTTCGGAAGAAAAACGAGCGATGATTAAAAAACTACAATCCAAAGAACCTGCTGTACAGCTGAAAAATGGAAGAAACTACATATGTATAGGTATGTTAATTTATCAGATTTCCATAAATACACTCTGATGGACTTCGTTTCAGAGAAAACAAAACACTTTTTCAGTCGGTTCAGAATTTATAAAAAATGATCCGTGGGAAATGGAATTTGATTTTGAAGAACGTTGGAGCTTCTGTCGTGATCTGTTTGTCGTAAACGATACTGCAGAAAGGGGTAAGAAATTCGTTCAAGATTTTAATAGAATTTTGACTAGAATTTTTTGATTTTAATGATGAAGATGAAATAAAATTGGTTCTTCAGTTGGTTGAAGCTTATAAGAAAAAATATCCTTCTGTCAAAAAATCGGTTGTAAAAAAATAAAATTTAAAATTTGACAAACCTTAAAAATTTTTAAAAAATCATAAAAACAAGTCGTTTTTCATTAATTTTGGTAAAAAGTCTTATTGTTTGGAGAATATATATCTATGAATTACAGATCTGCTATAAATAAAGTCCGTTTAGTTGAAAATAAAAGTGAAAAACCGTAAAATTCACGTTTTTTCCATAAAAACAACAAATATGGCTACTATTGACCGTTTCCGGGTCCATAAAACATAATGGCATCAGTACCAAATTAAATATTTTTTTGTTTTAGATCTAAAGGAATAAGAATCAGGCCAGCGCTTTTACATTTGTTGATTTTAAAATTTTTTCATATAAATAAGGACACCTCTAATATATATACATATATACCGCAAGCTATTTCAGTCATTATTATTTATTATATTTATTGTCCTTTCCCCTATGTCCGCACGTCTTCTTATGGATTGTACTCATCGCACCTCTGTTGCTATCTGCGTCCGCGTATTACAAATTACAAATAACCAATTTGCTTATATAGAACAGTTTGTCCATAAAGTAACTCTGAATTATAAGCGTTGTGTGTATACAACGAAGGAAAGAACAAAGGAAATTTTCAGTTGGGAAAAACAATTTTTCAATTGCTGCAATTTAAAAATCAACCGCGTATATGACAAACGAAATTGATTACCTGCAACTAAATGACGCGTTTCTCGCAACTAAACTATTATTATGACAACTGTTGAAACGTTTGCAAATAACGATCCCAAGCACGACAAACGAAGTTCGTTTGCGGCACACTGGTAATAAACTTTTTTTTTTCTTTGCGTGCGGAGCTCTTTGTTGTGTTCTTGTGCAAATGAGCAAAAATGTACAACAAACTGTGAACACACCACATACACAGATCTAGAAGTTGAGGTGGAGTTCAGTCAGCTGTGTTTTGTTTATTTTATTTTTATTTGTTGGAAAGGATTAAGTTAAAATCCGAAATTGTTAAATATTTAATTGAACTACTACTAAACTTTTCACGTTTTCTTTCTGTTTAATTGTTGATGTAATTTTTTGTGGGCACTTTTACGATCAAAATAATAAAATTTAAAGTCTTTGACAGTTAGTTTTTCTGTCACAGAGGTCAAGAGCTCAAGCGCTGAACAAAAGATCTACAAGGTAGCGTCAGTGCGTTTGTGCAAAAAAGCACAATTTTGACAACACGTGCATTATGTTTTTGAAAAGCTGTTTTTTGTTGCACTTTTGCTTTTTTGCACAAGAGCTCTACAAATAGATCCAGATCGTGAACACCGCTAATGTCTTAAAAATTTTAGCACTGAGTACAAGACCCGAGTGTTTCTATTTATGTAAACTATTCTGCGTCTATAACATTACAAAACTGAAAAGTAGAAACATAACAGAAAAAAATTCCCTTCCAGGCTCATTTTGGAATTGAACTATCAAAGCAAAAAATATCAAAGTCCTTTTGACATCACCCAGCAAGTTTTTCTTATACATATATCTAACTCTTATCTTTATTGCTCCTCGGGGATCTTCACTCTTGCATCGTATTCTCCTGACTAACATCTATCGCTATCATCTTCAACATTATTATTATTATTATTGACAATAATCAAAATATTTCGCCGGAACAACCCAGACTGCCCAACGGATGTAATTAATGAGCCGAACTGTGATGTCCTTCCGTTTCCGCCAGCTTCCGTTTACGCAAGTGCGCTGCGTCATATAAAGAATAATAAAAATCAGCTAAAACAAAAACTACACTACATATAAAAACAAGCAATATTATGTGATAGTCGTCTAATAAACGGTTTTATTGCCAGCTCAGCTCTTCAACGCAGCTATATTTACAGCGTATGACTTTTATAAATGGATATAAAAATGCATTTATTGCTCAGCCTGCAGTCATTGGCATAAACTAACAACAACTCGACATAACGACTCGACGTATGATATAGACTGGAAATACACATTCATGTGTTGTGATTGCTTTTTTTTTTTTTTGTTGCAGGTCTTTAGCTATTTTTGTGAATAAAACGCCCTGACTACCCCCAAGCCCTCAGAAAACTTAAGCATACAACTAAAATACAGCTGTAGTACTTATAAGTTCGCTTCTTGCCCCGCTTTGTTGCTCATACTTCAATAGTTTTTGCCGCCTTTTGATCATAAATTGAAGGATGTCCCCCAGTTTTTCTAGTTTTTATTCGTTTTTTTTTCTCCTTGTTCTTTTATTGTGTATTTTTCTTATTTGTTTTTGTGGCTCCATCTTGAATGTTGTTCTTGTTGCTATTTGTGTGCAAGGAATTTCTGTGTGGAAATTCCGCCTGCAGCCAATCTGTCTGACCATGAGTAGGATGGAACCTGCAGCTCATACACACACCATGCATATTCTTTTTCATGTTCAACCAGCTTCATGTCTAGCATAAGTTTGCTAGACGATAGTTTTTGTTAAATGAACGTTGAAATTGGAAATATATTGTTTAAAAAGACATCATATTTTGTTGCTGCATAAATGTTAAAATATCTAGTATCTAGAAAAGTTGTGCGATTCTAGGTATTACTACATTCACTCCCAAGCCCAAGCCTCTTCTAAACAGTGAAGCACTTCAACGTAGAATGCTGGTGAAAAACTTTATTTATGCACTCATAGATGAGCTCTCGTTGATATTGAACCAGCTTGACACTGAACAAGCTTCATTTCTATAACAATTTATGACCTTCTCCGAGCAAGCGTTCTCGTTGGTCAGCTGAGTTCATATCTGATTTTTTTTTATTTATTTTTCTTCTTTGCTTGTCTTTATTTTGTTTTCATTTCATTCAGTTTTGTTTTTCTTTTTACTTTTGAGGATTATTGAGACACATTTCTCGTGGTTTGTTTTTTTTTTTTTTTTCGTTGAAATAACTTTATTTATATTCTTCATAATTTTAACATGCTTGAAAGTCGGTCGTTTGGTCGTTTGGTTGTTTGGTTGAGCTGACTTGATACCGAAATTCATAATAAAGTCGTTGATTATTATAATCGACGCTCTGCGCTGTAGAGGCGTTTAGACTCTCATTCAAATCGCGTGCGGCAAAGTTATTTGAATTTTTATCCATTCATTTTATTTAGTTTGGATTTCGTTGGATGCGTTCTTTTCAATCTCATATTTTTTTTAGTGTTTTTTTTTATTTAATTTGGGGGAAGTGCCATGCTCTTAATTGAGATATTACGCAATTTTAACTGATGTTTAGAGTATTTTTTTTTTATTTTTTGTGAGGTCATTGGGTCAAAATGTGCCAATGCGTGCTTCATAATATTATTAAATGAGCTCATTTTACTGTCTTAAAAGCTGATATCTTTGCATGCTAGGCACGAGAGGTTATGTTTTGCATTGGGAAAGACTTTTATGACAAGCTGAAGATAATGCAAGACATTTTTGAAATATATTTGAAGGATATGATGGAATTCAAAGCATTGGAAGAAAGAATGTTTAGTTCATTTGTGACTCTCTGTAAACATAAAAGTATAAAGCAGTAAAAACAGCAGTTAAAAGTTTTCTGAGACACACCGTGAGCAGATTCAAGGCTCAAAACACTCTAATATTTATACATCCAGGCATACTACATAACGGGTAAAGCTCTTCTCTCCGTTTTAAACGCCCATTTGGAGGCGGGGTACGTGTAAAAAAGTGTATATAACCTTGATAAGCGTCACCAGTTGAGTCAATTTCGCCAAATTCGTATGTCTATCCATCTGTCCGTCCTCCGTCTATACAAGGCCACGGTAACAGCCGTAATTTTGAAGCAAATAGGCTAAATCGTCAATAGGCTAAATCGTAGGAAAACTATGCCTTACTCACATACAAGTAGCTATATCAAAATGCTCTAAAAATGACACAAAAATTTATCCAAAATCTTCAAATTCATCCAAAATAAATGAAAAGCACACACACCTCCAGTGCAAAGTGACGTCACCTAAATGGTATGCTGCATTCATTCAGCTCCCTATTGGCGTTGAAAGCAACTGTAAGGGCATCGTTGATTTGGTGAGTGAAAACGCAATATACTTTGAAGGAGAACACGGCATGCAGCTGCGCTACGATGAAATCCCACAAGATATGCGTGTCGAATCGGCTGAATGACGTCAAGAATTGATAGAACACTTGTCGAATGTTGATGAGATACTCGGTGAATTATTTCTGGAGGAAAAGGGACTCACAGAAACTGATATAAAGGCAGTCGCAGTTGTATTAAGCGCACATTCACGCCCGTGTTGGTTGGCACAGCTTTGAAAAATAAAGGTGTGCAGCCTCTGCTTGACGCTGTGCTCGACTATCTGCCCAATCCCGGTGAAGTAGAGAATCTAGCATTCATTGAAAAGGCTGAGGGAAAAAAGCAAAATATTGTTTTGAACCCAGCTCGTGATAGCAAAGACCCCTTCGTAGGTTTGGCCTTTAAACTGGAAGCTGGTCGTTTTGGCCAGCTAACCTATATCCGTTGTTATCAGGGAGTGTTACGCAATGGCGATAACATCTACAATGCACGCAACAACCGTAAAGTGCGCATTGCGCGTCTTGTGTGTCTTCACTCGAATAATATGGAAGATGCCAGTGAGGTCTACGCTGGCGACATTTTTGCATTGTTTGGCGTTGATTGTGCATCCGGTGATACATTCACTACGAATCCCAAAAATGATATGTCTATGGAATCGATTTTTGTACCAGAACCTATTGTCTCGATGGCCATTAAGCCTAACCCCAAGGACGGAGACAGTTTTGCCAAAGCAGTAGCGCGTTTCACCAAAGAAGATGCCACTTTCCATTTTATGTTCGATGATGATGTTAAAGAAACTCTTGTGTCCGGAATGGGTGAGCTGCATTTGGAAATTTACGCTCAACGCATGGAGCGTGAATATAACTACCCTGTTACGCTAGGCAAGCCTAAAGTTGCCTTCCGCGAAACGCTCGTAGCTCCTTGTGAGTTTGATTACTTACATAAAAAACAGTCGGGAGGCTCTGGCCAGTATGCGCGCGTTATAGGTATCATGGAGCCTTTACCTCCTTCTCAAAACGCCCAGCTTGAATTTCGCGATGAGACCATGGGTACCAACGTGCCAAAACAATTCGTTCCAGGTGAGGAGAAGGGTTTCCGTGAGATGGCTAAGCGTGGCATGCTCTCCGGGCACAAATTATCTGGTGTTCGTTTCCGTCTTCCGGTGGTCACCATACTGTAGACTCCAGCGAATTGGCTTTTATGATGGCTGCAAATGGTGCCAAAAAAGTTTTCCACAATGGTTCTTGGCAAATGCTTGAACCAATCATGTTGGTAGAAGTGACTGCACCTGAAGAATTCCAAGGTACTGTTCAATTGAGCAAGCGTCATGACATCATAACCGGCACTGATGGTGCAGAAGGCTGGTTCACGGTCTACGCTGAGGTTCCACTCAACGATATGTTTGGCTATGCGGGCGAATTAAGATCAAATACGCAGAGCAAAGGTGAATTTACAATGGCATATTCTCGTTACTCACCTTGCCTACCAGATGTTCAGGAACAGATTGTGCGCGAGTATCAGGAATCAGAAGGGTTGAGAACACAAGAGAAAAAGAATAATTAACTTATCTCGTTATTCTAAATGTAGTTCTTAAGCAAATAGCAAAGTCTTGTTTTAAAAAAAATATTTATGTTAGCTAAAACTATTGTTCCTAGTAATGCGAACTTCTTTTGTTCTACGATAAATTAATAAGACGAAATCGATTCAATAAACTTCATCAATTCAAAATCATTGACGAATGGTAAAATATCTAAAAATACCTAAAAATTAATCAAATACTTGCTTATAAGCCAAAATTAATATTTGCTTATAAGCTTTGATTTCAATTACGCACTCTACATATGAAATTTGTCAAAATCGTATGAAAAACACGCCTACTTCCCAACCAAAGTGACGTCATAAACATGGAAAAATCTCTACAAGTAACAGAAATTTTGCACATAAGCTGTGATTACAAAAATAAATAATCTCAGTTTGAAATTTGTCAAAATTATATGAAAACCTTTCAAACTTCTACAAAGTGACGTCATAAGAATAATAAAACATTCACAAATTTCACAAAAAATAAACATGTTAACTTTATAGTTTACTCATAAGCTTCGATATTCAAAACTTACTATGAGTTTGAAATTTGGATAAATTGAATAAAATCCCCCATAGAATTTGACGTAATCAAAAGAATAAAACCTTCAATACTTCATATATTATATATTACTTACGATTGTGGGGGTATTTTAACTTCGATCAAGCCGAAGATAGTACATTCTTTATTAGTTAAATAGCAAATTCTCTCTTTGGAAATTGTACAACTAATTTATTAAGAGGTTTCTTTCCCAAGGATTATACCAAATTATATAAAAAAACCATTGTTGAATGTAGGTTTCTGAAAAAAGGTGTGATTCTGAAATAAAGGAAAGTATCAATCCAAAAGTTACTTCTTTCATTACTTTGAAAGTAAATTAAGATTCAATATTCCCAACTTTATGACCGAATTGTAGATGAATTAAACGTTATGTTACTTGTGGAGTTGGCGAGAAACTGTAGTCGTGAGAAAACTTGCAGTTTTAAAATTGAGCTGCACTCTATTATCATCATATTTTTAGCCACACCTTAAAGTTAATTTTAATACGTAAATAAATAAATAAATAAAAAATAAATAAATAAATAAATAAATAAATAACAAAAACAGAAAAATTAATTCAACTGAAAAACTTTCTGTTTCAGATGGTATTGAACCCGGGTTCTCTGGCGTATGGGTCACGCACTCTACCCACTGCGCCACGCCTGCCGGCAATTTAAATATGTAATGAAATATATTCTAATACATTTTCATGCCTTAAACTTGAATAAATTACTCGGAAAAAGAAAACATGTCTAACTATTTCGATAGAACTGAAAATAGTTTGGAATAGAATTATTAAATGTTGTTATCGAATTGATTTCTATTTTAAGTAATATTGAAGGAAAATTGACAAATGACCAACATTATTTCATCAAAATTATTAGTTTTAATGCGATTCAAACAGCATAGTTGCAACCGTGGCCGAGTGCGTATATAGTACGTGGACCACTCGATGCCGTATGAGCTCAGGTTCGAACCCCAGCTTAAACAGCAGAAAGTTTTTTTCAATTGAAATTAATTTTTCTGAATAGTAGTCATCTCTCCGCAAACAATGACAAGCCTCAGAGAGTAAATAATGTCATGTGAAGCTTCTTGAGAACATGCACATTAGCCGTTCGGATCGGTATAAAACTTATAAGTTGTGTTCTCGGTTATTTCTGTACGAAAGATGTAATAACACGCACAACAAAATTTGATCAAAAAAAAAAGCTCGACCAAAGTCCTTTTAAGGTCCTGAAATGTCCAATTTATTTATATAATATTTTTTATTTTATTCAAAATAAGAGAGAGCTTTATAAAAAAAAATTACTATGGAAGATTTTTGCTCTAAAATAACTGCGAGTAACTTCCACTTAAAACATTATTTTCTTGCTGCTCATTCATTGCATGTTTCGCCTATATTTATCTTCCGTCTCTCTTCTTACCAATGCCCTCATACGTTACGTTGCCCAAAACATAGCTCTTCATAAACAAAATATATGTTTACTTATGATCATGCCACAGCATCATAACGCTACCGTTTTTAACCCTGTTGTGCTAAAAGAATTACCATAAACCCTGAAATATATCCTTTTTTTCCACATCTTGCACCCTCATCCCAACTCAAATGGTTCACTAGATTGAAGTTTACTTAAAACAAAAAAAAAAAAAAAATTAAAAAAAAAAACACCCCATATTAAACCACACTCGCGAAGATCGAGTAGATCCTTTATGCTGTTGGTTGTGGTACTTTACAGTACCGTGCTTTGAACGACGACGACCTGCCTACCTGTTCAAGGCAATGAATTATTTTAATGATTTTTATGTGAGTGCGTTTGTGCGCGTGCGCAAGCAACCATGACTTGACCAGGCTGGCCGTAATAATTCTTTGCTGGAATCCTGTTTTTTTTGTTTTTGTTTTTTTCTATATATGGGCTTTAATATTCGCATAATTTTAAAACATGATCATCATTAACTTGATCTTGGTGTGCAAAAACATGTTCAAAATTCATCAGCACAAAATCATGAGTACAAAAAAAAAAACAAAAAAAAAATTATAAATGGAGCTTAAAAAACGGTTTGCCGAATTTTAATGTTGTACCTGTTTTTGACTTGATTTTATCGTCATATAAAAGAAGTAAACGTTCATCGTTCCTTATATCATCTTTGCTGCCCGATCAGTTAAATATACAGAGGAAGAAAAATGAAGAAAAGCACTGCAAGGCGGCAAGCATGGATTCGGATTCAAAGAACGCAAAGAAAAAAAAAAACAAGTTCTTGAAAGCTTTATGGCGGCTTGGTTCATTGATCTTCTTAGCCTTTTTTTGTAAGATCGGGATTTGAAGAATGCATGTGCAAATATTTTTTATGCTCAACTAAAATAATGTCTAAAGCATCCCAGTGAATCGATGCTGGAATGTATGCATTAAGTATAAATAAATGAGTACAAAATAAAAGGACATGTGCAAGAATTTTTATAGCATTTTCTAAGCAGAGAATCTGGTATTATAGAGTTAGCTCTTTTCTTTAAAAAAAGATATATGTGACCCGGTCTACGAAAAGGGACCTTCGGTGTGAAAATATCATTTTTCACTTTTTTGGCGATTCGGATAGACTAATGTGTGCTCTCTTTCTAATGGCGCAAAGCAGAAGTTTCTTGTTTTTACACCGAAGGTCCCTTTTCGTAGACCGGGTCACATATACATTTTTCTTCTTTATTTAATAACAAAAATTTAACTTGTGTTAAGTTAGGGGATAAATTCACAATTAATTCCCCGTCGCTCAAAGAGTAAGCAATACTGAAAAATGAGTTCACTAGCTCTCTGATCCCTAAATTCCTCAGGAAACCTTATGCCTGGAAACCTTTACACCCTCAGCGAAATCTTTTAAAGATCAGCATAACAGATCAGATCCGAACAACTTAACAAATGTAAAAAATAACATGTACGGCAGTCACAGGTGATTTGAGAACATTCCCGACCGAACTTCTAGGCGTCCTATTATTCGGATTGATTCTTTTTACGATCTATCTTGTACTGAGGACTTATCTCAATGCACTCAGAATAAAATTTTTAAAATTGTTGATATAAATTGACAAAGGATGTAAGAAGGCAAACATGCCCACGTAGTTGCCCGTATGGCCCGCGTGGAACTTCATACAAATTTTTTTCTATCTTAAATTTGTCTTTGCGATGAGCCAAAATCAAAGAATACCTGCAAATAACAACAACACAAACCGCACTCGTTCAGTGTTCAGCACATTTTCCAGCGAACTTTACAAAAACAATTGCATGCAAAGCCAAAATAAAAAAACGCACACTCGACGATGTCGATACTGAAGCTGATTGTCCCGTTACTTGTGTGTCGAGTAATTTTTCGTGCAAGCATTGTTATTGTAATAGAAATTAATCCTTGCCGGAGTGCACTGGAAAATAAAATTAAGTTCATTGATTTGTCATAATTGTAATATCTATCAAACATTGAATATATTTAAAAAAAAAAAATAATAAATCAAATTTTTCTTACAGTGTACTTAATGACATGTGATTTTATTGCGCTGTAATTGTTTTTTGTTTTGTTTGATTTTTTGCCAACACAACAATGAGCAACAATTATGTACTGCTAACTTCCAACAAACTCCAACCCCCCCCCCCCCCCCCCCCCCCATCCGACTATTTTCCAAGCCATTCCGATAAATGTCCGAGAAGGAAGGTTTACTATGGGTCACATATTAAAATAAGGAGTTTTTAATTTAGATGCGTTCTAATTCATGTATCTGATAATATAGTCTTTATTAATCGGTCGAGAAATGATTTCAAGGGCTATGTCGCAAATAGCGCCGTCTTTTTGGAACCAAAATTTGTTTCAATGACGGAACTCAATTTTAGACAGTAACCGTTGCTTGGCTGGGTGTAATGGCAGCTCTTGGACCTCTTCGGCTTGCTCATCAGCTTAGTTATGGACATTTTAGACTTATTAATGTCGCTGATAAACCAGAAATTGGTCTCACCGCTGAACAAAACTTTGGTCGGAAACTGTGGATTTGGATGCAGATTTCACTTCTGAATAATTTGTGGACGATTTATCAGCTTAAGTTTTTTCATTATGAAATGTTAAACAATACTGAATATACTGAATACGGAATACTGATTTGTCATAAGATTCCGACTGATAGAAGTACCTCTAAATGAATCAACCATTCATTACTTTCAGAAAGTCAAGTGGCATTAAGGACCCTTCAGACATAGTGGGAGAGACAATTCATATAATAAGTAATAATGACCGAAATAGCTTGTGGTGTATATATATTTATAAGATATATTTTAAGTTGACAACTGAATATTCGTTTTTGGCAAATACAACTCGAAAACAAAGTTTTGTTGGCGAATTTTTCAGTTGCGGTGAACGAGAAATGTCTATGCGTGTATATTGTGAATAAGGTCCGGACCTATTCAAATGCAATACTTCTTTACAATTGAAACATTGGAATGGATTAGACTAAGTCCCGCCAAAAACTCCACATGCCTCCAATATGAAGTAACTTTACCAAAACAATTAAATCTCTGAAAATTCACATAATCTAATGATTTAAAATTTTTCCATAAGCTTTTATTTTTAAAATGCAATTTAAGTCTGAAATTTTTCAATGTTGCATGAAAACTCCACCTAACTCTCATACAAAGTATCGCCATCAAAAAGCAATACCTTCATAAATCTAACAAAAGGTAATGTACATATTACCTCGTTATAGGAAAATCACGCCTTTACCCATTTAAAGTGATGTCAACAAAATAACAAACCTTCATGCATCTTATGTAAACAGAGCTTTTAGGGCACCCTGTATTTTGGCAGGCCAAAATTTAATGGTTCGCTAAAAATTTAACTGAACAAAAATTGTAAAAGATATCGACAAATGGTTTTTTACTGAACAGATAAAATATAAAATTTTGTTAAAACTTATTTTTGTTGTTGTTGTTGTTGTTGTTGTTGTTTTTGTATGTCATGTCAAAGTGGATCAAGGAAAAAAAAAGATATGCTGCTGGTTGATATAAACAAATTTTGTGAATCATCTGAAAATAAAAGCAAAACGGAAATATGTTAAGAACTAATGCCGTTATCGTCGGTTCTAGAATTAAGAGGGTCGTTCAAAGAATAAAGGAACTAATGCCGTTCAAAGAAGTAGCATCCTAATATTGGGTATATAACTTAATTCGTGCGGTTTTTTTAAATTTGAACGTTTATTTAAGAAAAACATGTACAATAGTATTATTCAAGGTATTGTCCATCGTAAGCACTACTTTTTTCCATCTTTCTGGTAACATATGGATTCCGCGCCAAAAGAACTGCTCCGGTTTTGAGGCCAAAAATGAATCAAGCCTATTTCTGATACTCTGTTCTGAAGTGAAGCGTAGCTCGGTGAGAGTGTTTTGCATACAGCGAAATAAATGATAGTCGGACGAAGCAAGGTCAAGAATATAAGGCGGGTGAGCCAAAACTTCCAGCCAATATTTTCCAAATAGTTTTTAAACAGTCTTGCAACATGTGGCCGGGCGTTGTCATGTTGAAAAATTATGGCTTCGTGTCTGGTTGCATATTCCAGTCGTTTCTCGGCTATGGCTCTCTTTAAACGGATGAATTGTGTTCGATAGAGGTCACCTGTGATTGTCTGGCCCGATTTTAGCATCTCATAGTAGAGCACACCCTTTTGATCCCACCAAATACAGAGCATTACCTTGGCACCATGGATATTTGCCTTTAGCTGGGAAGGTCCTGGTTGTCAGGGCTTTACATATGAATGTTTGCGTTTCTGGTTGTCGTAATAAATCAATTTTTCATCCCCAGTCACGATCCGACGCAAAACTTACTTCTTTTTGTAGCGTTCAAGCAGTATTTCCGACATGCAAAATCGTCTTTCCATATCTCTCGGCTTCAAATCATGTGGCACCCAATTTAATTACTTTTGAATGTATCCGGCTGCTTTTAAACGTAAAATGGCTGCTTGAGTGACTCCCAGCTATTTCGCAAGTTCTTATTGTGTTTGGTAACAATCATCATTGAGTAATGCTTCTAATTCATCGTCTTCAAGCTTTTTTTAGCAGACCAGGACGTTCTTCGTCTTCTAAAACAAAATCACCACTTTTTAACCGTGCAAACCACTTTTGGCACGTTCGTTCAGCTAAAGCATGTTCACCATAAACTTCCACCAAAATACGATGACTTTCGGCAGGATTTTTCTTCATATTAAAGTAATGAAGAAGAATTCCCCGCAAAAACACTTTTTCAGGCACAAAGTTCGACATATTTAAGTGAAAAAAATATTGTTGTTTACACTTCAAATGAATGACATATACTGAAAAAGACGCACATTGACAGTAGCTTTCCAACTCATGTTCGGAATATTGGAACGATGGAATAATAATCAAGTTACGCCATCTCTAAGCAAACCGCACAATTTAAGTTATAGACCCAATATCAAATTTTCAAAAAAAAAGGTAATTTTTAAGACTTAAGATAGGTCCAGCTTCGTTGTTTTTGGAGCTACCCTTATGATTCTGGTACCGACGGGAATGACTGCTGTGCAAAGTATGTGGTGCAAAACTTATTCAAATCGGATAATTTTTATACCCCCTTGTTTAAAATAGTTAAAAGGGGTATATTAATTTTTTACTCCATTTGTAACGCCCATAAGGAGGCGTGATAGGTATAGAAAAGTATATATATTCTTGATCAGCATCACCATCCGAGTCGATGTAGTTTTGACCTTTTATCAGTCAGTCTGTCTGTCTATCTGTGATCACAATTACAGCCGTAATTTTCAAGCTATCATCACGAAATTCTAGTTGTATTTATGCTTTTATCTAAAAAATAAAGTTCAAGTTAAAAAATTAGCCAAATCGGATGAAAACCACGCCTACCTCCCACGCTAAGTGGGTTTATCAAAACGGTTAAATCTCTTAGGATTCCACAAAAATTAATGTATGTGGTTAAAATTTTGTAGATGAGCTTTGATATTTGATAAGCTCTCTGAGTATGAAATTGAAGCAAATCGGATAAAACCACGCCTACCTGCCATTTTCAAAGGTAAAAAAATGTTTAAAGGTAAAAGGTAAAAGGTGGCCTTAAATGAAAATACTTTTTAACACAGCTGTGGTGGTGCTGTTCGGTTAAAACTTCTGTTTAACCGAAGATAATTCCTGACTAGTTCCTCTTAGTTTTTAATTTTGAAATATTTAACCCAACTTCTAAAGAAAATTTTAGTAATTCTCTTAGCTCCTTATAAGCTGCCATTAAAATGCCTACAAATGCCAATTAAAAATTAAAAAGTAGTCAACTGAAAGTGGTTGAAAAATAATTGCATTCCATGGATATTTACTTTCAAAAGACAGCAAACAAAATGCTTTTAATTGTATATCTTTAATCACTGCAACAAGCACAAATTAATGCTGTACAAGAGACGAGAATCGGAATGCAAGCTAAATAAATTAGCTAAGCCCTGATTTGTCACGCCCACTCATTTAGTGCTTGGTTATAATTCAAATGCGCAGAGAGGCGAGCACTTTTTCATGCCTCTGAAAAAACAACAAAATAAAGGCAACATGGAGCAACCATAAACACCACTATATAGGTATATATATACTTTATATACAGCAATAATAACAACAACAACAACAATAACAACTGCAATATAAAGAGAAAAAAGCAAATTACAAGAATAACTACTTGGTTAAAAAACAACGCATTTTTAGCACAACTCGTGTGTCGGCCGCATTTATCGTTCAGAAAAAAATCACATGCAATGCGTTTTTAATTGCTTTTATTTTTTTTTTTTTTTTGCTAGTGACTTGGTGTTGGTTGTTCTTCTTTTTATTTTATGCCTGGTTTTTCTGTTTCTTAATTTGAGCAGGCGCAGCACAAGACAATTGAACAGCGTGCTTATCTCAACACGTTGATTTCTTTAAAGGAAATTATGGGGCATGTGCCTCATTTTGCAGCAACGGATATTAAAAAAAAAAAGTATTTGATTCGCATATACATACACACTACGAATATTTAATAAAAATTCTATTTTACTTTTTTTATAGGAATCATAAAGGAACGTATTAGTTATTTTTATCAGATTATATTAAATAAGTTCTTTCTTATCAAGCACCCTGTATATCACTTAAGCTGCTCTACCCAATAAAATTGGCAATTAAAATACAAAAAGTAAAATCAGCTTGAAATTTAGTGTTTTGCTAAAAAAAAAATCCCCAACCGAGTCTTTGATGATAATTCTTGAATAAGGGAAATTCCTCTGCTCCATTGCTTGCTGCTGTTTTTTATTTTATTTTTTGTTGTTTTAATTTTTTGTTTTTTTTGTTGTTTTTTTGTTTTTTTTTTTTGTAATTTTTTACCCCGACTTGCATCTATTTTACGTTCTTCCTCAACATAATTTAGTTAACTTGAGGCTTTTGTGTCTGTAGTGGTGAAGAATTTTAATGCAGTAGCCAGCGCGACAAGCGCCAAAGTGGTAGAGGGACAAAATAAAAACTGAAAAGAAATAAGAAAACAACACCAACAACATTAAGAAGCTCTTCTAGATGCGTTGAATGAGGTATGGTTGGGCACTTGAAAAATTATTGTTGCGCGGCTGACATTTTAGTTGTTCAAAAGAAAAGTGGGTGTGGTAAGTGGAAGGGGCGACTGACAAGTGGTGGTAGCTAGCTAGGCAGCTTGCTTTAAAAAAAAACCCTCAAACCACGAAGAAGGCATGGAGGCGTGATATTGTTGGTAAAAAAGTTGTTCTTAAAAAGCGTTGCCACATCGACGAAAAAAATGCCATAAAAATAAATGCGATATACTATGTTCAAAAAACCTAATATCCAAGGATAAATAATAAGTTAAAATTTTGCCTAACATTTTTGGAACTTAAGTGCTGCCAGGCTTATTACAGTTTCATTCGAAAAATTTACATTTTTTTACAATTACAGTTTACAGTGGTTTGAAAATTGTATTTCAGCAAAAAAATGGAATTAACACGTGAACATTTTCGGCTGAAAATTTTTTATAGTTTTCGACTTGGCTTGATAAAAAAATGTATCGATCAACATAGTTTGACGTTCTCTTCGAATTTCATGAAGGTCGTCCAAGAACGGCTTTTGTGGCAGAAAACATTGATGCTGTGCGTCAACTATTGGAAGAAGACTGGCATGTACCATACCGTGATATGGAGTCATCCTTGGGCATTAGAGGGACTAGCACACATTCGATTTACGTTTGCTAAAAAAAAAGGCTCGTGTAAGGAAATGCTGAAAAAATAAAACGAGGAGGGTTCGAAGAACGTCTACTACATCAACACAAGAGAACAATCATAGATCTTCGCTTATGAGCTTTATCTGTAAAAACAAACAAAATGCTAAGTTTTAAGTGCAATTTAAGAAAAAAAAAATTCATTACAAAAACTTAAAAATTTAAAAAAAACAAAAAAAAAAGGTAACTTTCAAAATTGTTTGCGCTCAAACATAACTTAATATGAAATAATTGCGGGTGCGTGCTACCCATGATATCGACTAAAAACTGTTGAAAATCGCATCAACAAAATTACAACAACTGTTATGTCAACGAATTGGATACCGTTATTTGCGTCTTTTTAATACCTTTCGTTTGATACCAAATTTGTATGTGTTATTACGGCAAATAGCAGAGTTATGGTAAAAAAACCAATTTTTTGCTGATTTTGAAATGCCATTTTGAAACCCTAAACATTCGATAGAACACATATAAAAAAATACGTCAACCTTAGAATTTCATCCTCTAAAACATATACGAAAATCATTGAAATCGGCGTCTGACACTTGGAGACCTTTCCTTGTCAGTTAGTTCTTTAAATCTTATGGAAAATAAGTTCCTTTCTCGAAGAGTTCTCGATGGAGCATAGAATGAAGTAAGTTCAAGTAGTTCAGGCGAATCTATATTGTTAGCCATTATGTCTTTTATAAAAATAACACAAACTTTCCTCCTCTGAGATAAGCCTTAAATGTTTAGTAATTGGTAGCGCATGGCGTACGTAGGTATATTTTCGGTATCAAATAAACGCCGTAGAGCAAATCTTGTAAACTTTTTTTGGATTTTTTTCAATGCGAATGCTATCGCAGTCATAAATGGGATCCCACATGATATTCAAGTACTCCAAAAGAGACCAAACCAGACTGACAAATAATGTTTTTAGCGTAAAAGCATTAAAAAAGTTTTTCGAGTTGCGTTTTAAGAACCCAAATAATGAGTTTGCTTTTGCTTTTGCTTTTGTTTAAATATAATTTATTGTGTGTTTTAAACAAAAGTGTTTTACGTCAAAATAAATGCCTAAATCTTTGATAACATCGACTCGGGAAAATACATCATTACCGAATCATTACAGTAATCATAAGAAATTTGTGAATTTTTTCGAGTATACGTCAATACATTGCATTTATTAAAATTTGATCTTAGTCCGTTTAAGCCGCACCAATGAATTAGGACATCAATATCTGATAGTCAGAAAAACTTTTAACTGACATGAATAACTTTAAGCCATCCGCATATAATAAACTATTACAAAATTTTCAAAATTAATTTAGGATAATTTTTGTTGGTCATAACTTTGATATTATTGAAAGATATTTTTGTGTCTGACCCTAATATTGTTCTTGGGATCGTAGTTTATACTTACCAAAATAAACAGGAGAAATATTTTAAAAAAATGTTCTCCTTTGAAAACTCGGAAAAACGGTGTCGTTTATAAACAAAGATAGTTAAATGACTTTGATATAAATATGAATATCTTTGAAATAAAAATGGGACTTGAGCCCGTTTTTTTTTTAAAAGAAGTAATTGTATTTCAATTAAAATTTGTTTTTTACATTTTGATCCCTATTAATATAGTTTTATCAAACCAATGACTCTGAATTATGAAGTTATATCTTTATTCAGGACTTTTGAATTTAATTTTTTTTTTCATTTCATTGAAAACCCTCATAGGCACTCATAATAGCACTCATAATTTAGTGCGTCCAATTACTTTTCCATATAATAGAGTGTACATATTTTTCCATTTGGCATTGGGAATATCATTAATATTAGCAAGAGTCAAATGGGTATTGATTCGGGACCTGCACTTTGAATTTCAAAACTTTTACTCTGAAGTGCAGTAAGCACCTTTATAAACTCTTTTAAGCAGAAAATCAGATCAAAAATTTCTGCTCAGTGATGGGTCTAAGATGTATTTTTTATACAAAATCATGCTATTTTAACACTGGTCTTGGCCCTTATCTAGAACTTTAAGGCTACACCGAGAAAAAAAGCAATAGTAAAATCACTAAAGCCGGCTTGGGTAAAGAAAATTGTATGGAAATTAGAAACCAAAGTAATGTGTTGTTTAATACATTGCTTTGAAAGCACATACTTCGATACCCCGCCAATAAAAAAAAATGTTTGATTCACCCAAGCATAGTATATAACATTTTAACTAATAGTGTAGGTAAACCACCTAAAACTTTAAACACTTTATCAAAATGGTATGAGCAAAATTTGTCGCTGAATACTCCATGCTTGTTATAGTTCTCGATTAGTTTTTGAAATGAAAATAATATAGCCTAGATGTTTAGCCAAGGTGCAATGCTTCATGAGTGCATTTTGTTGGCATTAAATTTATAAGCGATCTAAATGCATACTTTTTTTTACCTTGTAAATCTATGTTGTAAACTTTGTAAATGCATGTCTATCAGGTCTGTCAGATTTTCCTTAATAAAAATTAAAATTTTTGGTTCATTTTGTTTAGAAGTTTAACCTAAAGTGCTTGGGTAATTTTGCACAACAGCAATATACGTATACGTATACGTATACACTCAGGGAAAAAAATCGTAAAACCAAAGAAAATACACTTTGCCACAAAGACTTTTATTGGTTAGATTGTGCCCAAAGATAAAACATCCTTACGGCAAAGGTACAAAGATTGTTAAATTCCCATGAAAAATATACTTTATATCATAGACTTAAATTCTTGTGACAAAGATGTACGTCTTTAAAAAAGTCGATTTCCTTAAAACTATATCTTTGTACTAGATACTACCTTTTCTTTCTATTACTCACCCCTTCTCCACTCTCCTTCCCACCCCCTCCCCCTTCCCCTTGACCCTTAACCTATACGCTTTAATCTAGTGCTAATTACAACTTATACATATTAATACATCAATTGCCTTATAAAGTACATATTGCCCACAAAGTAACTGCGAACTATAAGCGTGTGTATTTTTAAGAAAAATATGATTTTGTAGAAAAAATTCTTTAAAGTTAAAAACGTTGTCTTTGAAACAACGATGATTAGCTTCAAGAAAACAAAGAAAATTTGTTGATTTTGCGTACTTTTTTCTTTGTTAACAAATTCTTGTTAACAAAGAATAAAATCGTTATAGTAAATAATTTATCTTTACGGCAAATATTTTTTGATTGATTTAGCTTGAAAGAACTTCAGTCTTTTGTTTCAAGATGCAGCAGTTGCTTAGTTAAAGAATAAATCATTAGTGCAACGATCTTTTCTTTGTAGCAAAGATATTTTGGTTACAGTCTTTTAACAATTTTTTTCTTTGATTTTAAGGCATTCAATTTTCTCAGTGTACATATACGATACTAAGTATATGTACATTTCATACTTGTCTTTGGAAATTTTTACAAAAACAATATACAGTAATTTACCTAAGTAGTTGTATATTTCATACTTCTCCCTGTATATTTATTTATCTATCTATTTATTTTTGATAGTTCAACAAAGTTTTTTGTTGAAAATTTGAACACTATGTTCTTCACAATAAGCAAGAACGCTTCATATTAATTGTCGAAGCTAATGTGTAAATTACAAAATACTTCGCGAATTTATCATCCAAATCAATATCGGTAAGTTTAACATGTAAAAATGTTTTGTCCAAAAACTCAGGAGGCTGAAAACATCGTATAAATCATACTAGGTTTTTTCATACATCGTATAAATCATACTAGGTTTTTTATTAATTTTGCATAAGTTTTTTTCTCGGTGTAGATTGATGATTTAAAGATTTTTTTTTTAATTAAAATAGTTTTTGGTTGAGTTTTTCACATTTTAAAGCATTAAAAAACGGTAAAAATATTAAATTTTAACCCTTCAAAATTAATCATCAATTTCTTAATCATCAATTAAAATCAAAATTTTATCTACAAATAAATGTTTAAATTAGTAACATTTGCTTAAAATAATTAAAAATCAATTAAATTTTAATAAATGTAATAAAGCTAATATTAAAATCCTTATTTCTGTGAAACGTTTTCCTCATTCAAATTTCCTCACTCAAATTCCGTAAGTAAAGGTATTCCATAGACTTTTTATTGAACGTCTATTAAAATAAACAAAATATAATTGTGGCAGCACTGCTCGTCTAAGCATGCTTACCAACTGATGCAGAAAGAAAAACGTATTGCGGCAAAGTTTTGCATTGTGAACATTTTTTGGGTTTGACTTTTTTTTTTTTGGTTGGACTTTGTTTTTTTTTTTTGTTTTTGTTCACCAATGTGAGTACGTTTACGTTTTGGCGCTTTGTCTTCTCCGATCCCGATGCTGTTCTGGTTGATGCGCTACGGTGTGTGGGCCGCAAGGCGGAAACACCCAATACAAGTCACAGCTGGATTTATGTCATGATTTTAATTGGCTTTCAATGCCGTCTGTGAGTAGCCTTAAATTTAACCTCAACGCTAAGTTAACCGACTGACTTTACCGTGGATGCCATACAAAAGCCGTGCAACACTTGCTGGTAATTTTGAACAAAACAAAAAAAATTCTATTGAGGGTGCTAGGGCAAAAGGAGGGTATGATAATAGCTAATTTTATTGAATTTAAATGGCAACTAAAAACTTTGTAATTTAAATGTTAGCCATTTTGTGATATTCATAGTTTTTCAAGGCACTTAAAAACGCATTTAAGGCAATATGAAAAAAAAAAAAATAAAAATTGAAAGCAATCCTGCGCACTAAGGCTGTTGAGTGAAGGGTGGCAACACCGTAATAAAGTCATTGCGCTACAAGCACACATTTTATCCGAAAAAAAAGAAGGAAAGGAAAAACTGTTTGCAGACACAACAACAGCTTGTTTTGAAGTTTATATAAATGGCGACAAGTGGCAACACTTGGCAGTCACTAAGTCATAGTGACTGCCACAAAATAAAATGGCATGAAATTCAATATATTACTTGAGACCGGAGGAAAAGAAAAAAGTATTAAAATCGAGTTTTTTTTAATATTGCCGCACTCAGAGATTGCCTCATAGCTTTAGAATAGAAAAGTGTGCTCATCGTGTCAACACATGTTTCATCATGGCTGCAAAATTATTCATGAAGGTGGCGCATTATTTTGCTCTTTTTTCACTTCTCATAACTTCACTGGCTTACATATGAATATGAATAACGGTTTTTTATATCAAATTTCTACTGTTTTTTTTATTTTTTTTATAAAATTCATCTTGTCTGCTCCTTCAAACATTGTGTAAAAAAATGCAGTATGGCAACGCTTAAGAATTTTTGAGTTATTGTTGACAGCAGCCATTCTCTTATGTTAATGTGTGCGCATTAATAATATAGATTTATGCATACACACATATACATATATATATATATATATATATATTCAAAGTAGAATGTGGGTTTTTCTTCTCAGTTTTATCCTTTTTATGCGCCAGCGACGTGTAGACAAAGTTAAGCGTTTGCTGACAGCCCATAAATATAGCGTTGGTGGAAAAAGTTTTTATTAAAAATTGATATGACTTTGCTGGGAAATTAGCTATAATTCTAAGTTGAGAAAGACATCTAAGGACTTTTTGCAAATTTTATATTTATTTTTATTTTTTTTTTTTTTTTTTCATAGAAAATGTGTGAATTTTTAAGTTTAGAAAACTTTATGTACCCTACTTTATAATTAAGTTTACATGATCAAGCCCAGTTACCAGAAACTGCAACCAACTTCTTGTCCTTCCAACTTTGTAGTAATTTTCTTTCACACCCTTTTACTACCGTTTTCTTTGATACCTTTTCTCTTCGTATCTCGATTGTTGTCTTCAGTTTTGCTTTTTCCCTTTTTATTTTGTCACTTTATTAAGTTCAACTTTCCTTTGTTATAATTTCTCTACATTTTTCTTTTATTTAACTTTTTATTGCTGTCTTCATCATTGCCATCTTTTTTTTTCTTTTTCCAAGCATTGCCACGTCGAAATGCATGAATTTGTGTCATAACTTAAGAGGCTTCAAAAAGTTTTTGTCAAAAAATACACGAGCAGCAAAATATATAAACTCAAGTTAGTAAAATAAGCGTAAAAAAAGAACGTGGCTTAAAATCAGTTTCGTAATTTTTTTCATTGCTGTCTTCAATGGAAATGGGTATCCATTTGAATAACTGGCTTGGAAACAAGGGGTGGTAGAAAAATGCAGTAAAACTATTGGAACTTGAAAAATTCTTGCCGGAATTTCTGCAAAGTAAAAAGAAAGAGAGAAAGAAAGTTTTGTCTGTTCTAGTTGCAGCAAGTGTGAAATTGCAGTGCTTGTGTTGCCAAGCGGTATTTTTTTTTTTTTTAGTAAATAGTTTATCACTAAGCAGAAAAAAATTGCTTCCTGTTTGCATTATTTCTCTATGAAAATAGGTGAATAAAAAGAGAATTTCTAGATTTTTATATTAAATTGATTAACAAGAACTATTTGTATGTAGGTTTACTCTCTACTGCATAATAATGCCTTTAGGCACACTTAAGTTTGTATTAAGATCTAGAACTGAAAACCTTTTTTCCAAATTAGAAATCAAATCATAGATTATATGTCGGTTCTATACACTTCCGGCAACATTTTTTGTAACAGAAAATTTTTTTTTGTTTAGCTTAGCGCATTTTTAATTATTGTCACTTGAATTGTAAAACTGAGCGTTTCGAACTCAAAAATCATGCATTAGAGGGTAAAGGGTACATATGCTATCAAAATACTTAATTTTAATTCGCCATTTTCCCTTTTTGAACTGAAATATTTTTTTTTGTTTTTTTTTAGATTTTACATTTGTCTGAAAAATAGATTTGCTTGCCATCATTTTATACTTTGTAATTACTTCCAAAATCATCGGGAGAGAATTTCTTAAAGGATTTTTTTTTTGTTCAAGAACTTCAAGAAACTTCGAATTAAGTGAAAAGTCCAAACTATGCAGTGAACAATAACTTATTTTTACCTTTTATTGAAATTACGAAGATCAGTGTTTTTACAAAATTATCAGTGATATTTTTTGTATAAAAGTTTATATGAGTATTATCCAAATGTTATCCAGAATCTCTTCTAATCAATGATGCTTTATTAATTTTAAATTAAATGGTAAAATGTTTATAACATAAATCTTTTATTTGACTTAAAATTTTAAAATAATGACTCTAATAAAAATAATTTTTTTATATTCTATTAAAACGGGCATTAAATTTGAAATTCTTTTGAATTAATTTCCAAAAAGGGTCCGTACCGTTTTCACGACAACACCCTTTAATACTATTCAAACTGACTTTTTGAGGTTTTTTAAATCAATGTAAGAGGATATGTGGAAACAAGTAAAAATATTTCAAACACAATATATATTTGATTAAAACAAGGCTTTTTGGAAAGGTCACCGAAACACAAATTTTTCAATAAAATCTAAAGATTCCGTTTTAAATCAAAACTTTTTAAATATAATGAACATTTTTTTATGATTTTAAAATATTTAGATAATTTTAGAAAATGAACTGAAAATACTTCAGTTGATAATCGACAATCTTATATATTAATACGTTTACACAAAACTTGAACCCCCTTTTTCTCAAGTTATAAGTAGATAACACATTTTAATGAAACTGAAATCATTTGAGAGGTCTGGTTTATACCAAGTGCAGAATATAATTTTTAATCAAATGTTTTGTCATTAAGATGGTAAAAATTAGAAATTAAAAACACTTTTTTCCCCATATAAAAAAAAAAACAACAACAAACAATGCTACATATTAATGTGGTTGAGAAGTAGGTGAGAGAGAAAGAAAAAGTTTCAATATAGCTGTATCTTTTGCTCTTTCTTACTCGAGAGCAAAACAACAACAAAATACATAGCGACCCATGTCTGTTAAACATCGTTGCTGTAGCGTACACGAGGAAGAGTAGAACGCGAGATTGAATTAGACACTTTAAAAGAGCTGTGTAGCATTGTTGGTGTTGTTTTTGCTTAATTTCTCTCTCTACGATAGCCTCATGACAAAAACAGACAAAATATTCATGCCGTCATGACACCGCGGAAAGAGCCAAAATTTATTAATCATTCAACGGAGTAGCATAGAACTATTATTTGGGGTGTATATGAGGCACGATGAATGTGAAAAAATAAAAATTATAGAGCTACAATAATTAACAACAATAAAAAGTGGTTCTACGTCCTTAATAGGAAATTTTTTTTTTAAATTAACTGCATCACATTGTCTCTCAGGGAACTCTTTAACGTAACCAGAATGCACCAAATGGAAAAAAAAAAAAAAAAAATAAAAATATAAAAAAAAAATAAAAATGATATTAAAATTAAAATAAAGACAAGTATTAGAACACGTATTATAAGAAGGATTAGAAAAGGATGACTTCCACATGGACTGAGACAAGGGTAAGGGCAAAGATTGGGACATAGCTAAAACAATGTTTGGAACAAAATTGGGAAGAGTGTAAGAACAAAGATTTGAAATCAAAGAAAGTAAGAAATAGAACAAAGATTTTAACGCCATAAGAACAGAGCTTTATAAAGGAAATGGGATAAGGATAAGGTCAGGAATCTGGATATGGATTAAAACAAGAGCTTGGACTGGAAGTAGGTCAATTATTAGAACAAATATAAGAATAAGAATATGAATGAAAACACGTTTTGGAACTAATGAAGGGATAGGGACAAGAATAAAGATAAGAATAAAGATACACTGTCACTTCAAAACCTATTGATGTGTCCACGACAAAGCCAACTTCTTTTTAACTTTACCAAGCGTCTTTCAATAAAAATAAAAAAACGACATAAAAATCAATATTGGTACGGTCGAATTTCGGTCTATATAAATGAAAATTTAAATGTATGTTTGTTCAAAATCGCAAATCTGCGAAATTTCTTCACCGATTGCCTTCGAATTTTGGCACAACAGTACATTAGAATAGAGTTGTGTTTTTATGTAAAAAAAATTTTTCCACTCCCTCTTTTTGCGCCCACATCTAAATAAAGTACTATATTTGAGACGGTTTGGATCGTATTAGACTAAACTTTGACAATTTAGTTCGTACGGTTACTGTCGAAAACTATATTTTAAATGGGCGTGGTTGAACTATATCTGCGCCCATTTTTCAGAAGTCATAATTCCTGAGTTATGCGTTTTTGATAGTGAAATCAAGGTGCATGGATCCAAGTGACGGTCACTATATATAAAAATGTTGCAACGCCAGCTCTTACAGCCCATATATATTTTTTAAAAAAGCAAAGTGTCTGATGGTTATATACTCTAAATATACTGGGCCGATTGGGCTGAAATTTTGGCATTCTTTTTGAGTACGAGATGGTTTAGGATCAAAATTCTGCCATACCTTTTTTACCACGCACAAATCAATAAAAATATATTTCAGACGGTTAAGCTTTTTTGACTGATTTTCCTATTTTTCTGTGCAATATATCACTGAATTGATCTCTTCGGAATTATTTGTTCGTGCGTATAGAAACGTGCGAAAGAAAACATTCATTCATTTATTCATTCACTCATTCATTCCTTCATTCATACCTTCATTTCGTGAGTATTGTATATTATTTATTTTTGCGTTGTGCGAGCCACCGGAACGCGTGGCCGGGTATATTTTTTAAAAGACAAACAATGAATAATGAAAATATGCCCAAATTTGAAAACTATTCAATTTTGAAATATTGACTCAAAAAGCTCAATCCAAGAATTTAACAAAAATTTTTCTCATAAAATTGTTATGCGATTTATGCATAAAGCTCAACTTTTGCTATCGGCGTTTGAAAACAAAAATTCTAATTTGACTGCCATAAAAAGAATATCATATCGATTATAAATTATTTTGTTATCGAATCTAAATTACTCCCTAAATTTATTTAGCTAAAATATTAATTATGCGGATAAAATTTATAAAGTTATATTTAAGTGATTTTGTTTTTCGGAGAAAAGTGTCATAACTGGATATGTAAGCCTAGCAATCATATCCCTGCTCCGAATCATGTCGCAGGCAACCCTAGTAAATTTTTTTACTCATTACCTCCCCGCCGCTACTTTTTCAACCTGCTTCCGCTCTTTTCTATACGACGCTCTGACGACGTGTACAATTTCCCATAATTCAACAACTATAACGCATATATTTTCACCTACAAACAAACAAACACATATTCTACTATATGTATGTAGGGGCTGAGACACAGATTCAAGCATGCTCGTTCAACATGGTTATATGCCGAAAAGTATGCATTGTCATTTTGCGCCATAATTTTTGAGCTCAAATTTCTTAAAGAATAGCAAACGAAGCTTAACGCTTTCCGTCTGAAGCTTACTTAAGCTTCATGGTTAACGTGCTGCTCCTATGATTTCTTAGAGCGCCTGCCACACCGACTGCTCTGCAAGTTGCCCACGCGGAACACGGTATCCGGTCGGCACTCCACTCCGCTCCACTCACAACGACTTGAAGCTTCCGTTAATGCTTGTTGTGAAGCATCGTTTTGCATGCAAGCTAAGTGAATATAAAGCGCCATCTATATACATATTTAAAAATAAAGCAAGTAACACTCAAACAAAAGTAGTAGAATTAGTAGCAGTTGCAATAGGAGAGAAATCGGTAGCATTGGAGCTGAGCTGGGCTGGGCTTGGGTGGTTGGTTGGTTGGTTGGCTTCGGTTGTTGCTTGGGTTAGCATGCGAGAGTTCGGGAAAAACCCAATTAGAGTCGAGATATACGACACTTTAGTGAAGCTTTATACGTTCTTGTATAAAAGAAAGACAACAGCAAAAACACAAACAACAAAGACAACAACAACAATAATAACAACAACGACAATATAACATTTCATGAGTCTAACAATGAAGCGTGTAATTACAATCTTCTGGCAACATTCGCACAAACAACAACAACATAAAACACTGGATCTGGCCGAGGACGACGACGACGAAACAAGCACATTTGTTACCCAAAATCCAGAGTTAGGGCTCATATATAAGACGTGTGTCAAGGTGGTTGGTGGGTGGAGGATGATATAGAGAGAGGCAAGAGTTGGGTTCATGACATAGGCTGAAAGGGTTTCTTGGGATGCTGGCGTTAGAACAAAATGTGACATAGCATTGCAGCCGCTACAGGAAAGTCTAGTGTGTGAGTGTGTGTGTGTGATTGTGCCTCAGTGCTATTTGTACGCGTTGCAGCGCATAATTACTTTACAAGTTCATTATAAACAATCATAAATCTATAAAGGTTCACACACACACACACACACATATACATAGAGTGTGGAATGGGTACCCAACACCTTTGAGTGTGTTGCCTGCCTGAGGGTTGGCTCAATAAATTCAACTTTAACACTTTCTTTTTGGATCGCATAGAAGTCATCCAATGCGAAAAAAAGGGGGAGCGACAAAATAGCGCAGAACAAGTGTCAAGTTTAAGAATAAAACAAAAGCTGGCGGCACCTCGTTGTTGTTCACTTTCCTGTATATTTCCTTTGTCAAGATATTGATTGCAAAAAAACAACAAAAATAACAAAAGAAATTACAAACATTGCTAAAAGTCACAAAAAAGCGCGTCCTTAGAATTTTGACCAATAAATTGTTTTGCCTTTATTTGAAATCCTTCAGCAAGCAACACTGGCTTGGTCAGAGAAGTGGCAAAAATTTTCTGTAAGTTTTGAACAACAAAACATGTTGCTGACATTCTAGCTACATAATAAGAAGTTTCTTTTATACCTTTCACAGCTGTATTATTTTCTTTTTTGTCTAACAACAACATAAATTCATTGTTACTTGCTTTTGTTGCCTCTAGGTTGCACTCACATACTCACAAGTACCTTCGGCATTTTGGCCAAGATGTTGTTACTGGAGCTACTTGCTGCTGCTGAAGTTTGTTTTGTTTTTTTTTGTGTTTCTATTTTTTCGCTCCTTTTGCCAATAAAAATTGTAGTCAAAAGAGTCAACTTTCACTTTTATAATGAAGCGCCCAAGCCATGGCAACCAAAGCAAAGTGTTTGTTTCTTATTTTCTTTGTACGCTGCAAGACAAAGAAATGGCAACTCTAGTGATTTTTGTTTGTTTTTAAGAAACCTTTCTGTGCACTTTATTCTAACATTTATTTGGTCGTTATATATGTATAAATGTGGTGTGTGTAACTTTATATGGTTGCGGTCATATGGCGTTTGTTTACAAGTGCTTGTTTTTCGTAAATGACATTTATAGGGTTTTAATTATCTTCGTTAACTTATATGTGCTCTGAAGTTGCAGTTTTCTGAAGTAGAAAGAGAACTTAACTAAATTTATTAGCTGCTAAAGAAGCACAAGAAATGAAATTTAAGAGAACTAAAAGAATTTTAAAAATTTGTTTGCTCCACTGGTGGTAAAAGATTGTTGCAGCTAGTGTATTTGTGTCAATAGAGTTATTTGAGCAGCATGTTTTTTATACTGAACATAAGTTTCAAATGGCTACCTTTTTTAAAAGTGCCTTTATTTATACTGAACAATGCGGATCTAGTGAAAAAAACTGCAGTTCTTTGTGTCAAAAAAAAAAAAAAAACAAAGGTGTGTAAATATGTTTTTGCACCGTTACCAACAGATTCCTGCCAATTATTGGTATGATTGCCGCAATAGAGTTAACATACGAGTATGCAATTGATCTTTGGCTTCAAAGGGATCTTTCAACAAGAGGTGTCACTTTAAATTTCGCACTATTTTTTCAGGTCGGAACATATAACTGTCATTCGATGACGTTTGACAAAGACAAACTAGGTGTTTTTCAGATATGGATCGATACATACACGTATAACGCACTGAAATAGTAAAAAAAAACAAAATAGTGACACCTCCTGTTGAATGACTCTGTATAAAGCTTCCTATAAACTTTATCCCAATTAGTTGTAGAAACTATTTATCCGTGATCGTGATAGTTCGTTTCGAATCAAGCAGTAGCGGATTCGCCAAATAGGGGGGGAGGGGTTGAAACTACTGTTTTGTATGCCAAGGGGGGCTTAAACGTCTTTTTGAACTTTTTTTAATTTTTTCCCATCCAAAAAATTCTCCAGGGGGGGGCTAAAACCCTTTCAACCCATATGTAGATCCACCACTGGAATCAAGCAATGATTGTATGTAGAATAATTAACATAATTTTGTTAAATTAACACCCAAAATATTTCTAAAGGAAACGATTCAACATCTTTTTGGTCTTAATTTCATAGTGTATGTTTAAAGTTACTTAATTTAATATTAAAACCCTTTAAGATCAAACTTGTAAGAAAATAACTGAATTTAAAATAGATAATAACTATTTTTAGAGCAAGACTCGAAGATGAGGCGAGTTTTAATAAAAAATGTGTCTTTTATCTTATAAATAAAAAAAAATAAATAACTGGCCATTTCAGCCCTTGAAAGGACTTTGACCTAGCTTCTTATGATCAATTGTGTTGTGCGTGTTATTAAGTTTGTACACAATTGACCGAGAACCGGACCTACATGCTTAACGCCGACTCCGAACGGCGATGAACGGAATGTTCTTGTTCTCATGAAGCTTTTTACATGGCATTTTGATTACTCTCTGAGGTTTGCCATTGTCTGCAGAGAGGTGGCGGCCGTACAGAAAAATTATTTTAGGCCCCTATTAGGTACGACAACTCAACTTAAGTTGACGTGACTTAAGACACCTCAACTGAACTTTTTTGGCATATTACGCATAACATACATTTTCAGTTGAGCTGTGGTGTAAACTTGCTGTTTTTATTGGAGCATGATTACACCGAAATTTTGACACTTTCGTTGAAATGAATCAGCTGTTCGCATTAATTTCAATTTTTGTGTATATGTATTTTGTTCACAAGTAATAAAGCAAGGAAATAATAATATAGAGCAGGAGTGCCCAAAACTTTCTTATGGAAGTGCAAACACTAATACATATAAAATCCTGCAACCTTTCGTAAACGAAAGCATACTATGTTAGACAACAACAAAATCTACGTAGAAGATCACTGTCACCAAAATGTACCAAGAAAGCATACGAAAGTGTTGTTGCTTGCACTTCGGTATAAGCAACGAAAAAAGATCAAAAACAAAAAAGACAAATTTGTTTGTGTATTTTGTATTGCTTAGTGCGGAGTGCTGTGTGTGTATATTAGAATACACAGCCTATGCCTAAGTGCTTCTACAAAAACAAATGTGCACCAAGTGCATAGGGCTTGGGCACCTCTAAAGACGCTATACAACTAGCTCAAAGCAGATGTAAGTTTTTGACAGTTTTTACACTCGAGACATAGTTGCATTGTTAAACCTAATACCACAAAAAATACATACACATCTCTGAGATACATACTTGTCAGTCGATAGACACATATGTACCTCAAATGTGTAATAGACAATACAAATTTACAAATTACACACTCAACTTAAGTTGAGTTGTCGTACCTAATAGGGGCCTTAATTCAAATAATTTTCTGTCGCTGCTGGGGTTCGAACCTGGGTCTCCAGGTTCTTTGACATAGCGGCCACGCACTTTAACCAACTACGCCACGGACGCCACATCTTAAAAACAAAAAAAACGAAACCATCAAACATGGTAACACTGCCAGATTCTATTTTTTTAAAATTGGTACCTCAGTAGAAAGTACATGAGTTGGTATTTTTAAAATTTATAGGGTAAAGAATCTGGAATCTGCTTTTTGTCGAACTTTATTAAACCCATTGTTAGCATAGCGAATAAAAAAAGGTAGGTTTTGTCGAGGTTGTGATCTAACAACATGACCTTTGTTCCCAAACTTGCCCTCATACAGCAGACTAGTTAGACTGTTTCGATGGCCGCTACACCAACCCATCAGTAGTCTTGCATGACTTTAACTGTGATCCACTCAGTTTTGCTAGATCTCAACTAGTAAAGGGAAAATTACTAGGAATTTTATTTTCAATATAATTGAACAAAAAGTTCACATTAAACTATATTAACCCAAAAATATTTTCAAACAATAATCTTAAGTGTTTATATGTATATAATAACAAAATTACATATTGTGTTAGTGTATTAATTTCTTTTCCGAATACCTACGTGAATTCTTTGACGAACATAGCGATAAAATCAACCACTATATTTGCAGAAATAAAGAAAGCCTACACTAAGGGAAATAACGTATATTAGCATTATCTACGCCTCAGTATAAATTTTATTTAAATATTTACGTGGATAAATCAAATGTTTTCCTTACAACTCGTTTTTTTCCCGTATTTGAATTTTATTTATACCACACACGTACACACATATTCCATACTAGCAAGCAGCAACAGCATCGCACACGTACACACATATTCCGACAAGCAGCAACAGCATCGCACTCTGTTCCTGCAGTTTATTTCTTGCAGTTGCAGGTTTTTTATAGTTCTCATTTAGTTAATGTTGCAAGGGTAATATAGCCTGGATTTTTGGCAAATATGATTTTTGAGTGCGATGGTGATTGCAATGCATTATGAAATTATGTAGGGTGCATAATTTGCTTCTTATTTTCTATCTTAATTTTTATTTTTATAGTTTATACTATTTTTGACATTTGGTGCCCTAACATTGCACCAAATAGTATAAATTAGAGAACGAAAAAAGAAAATAAAATATACCACCAAATGGTATTTGATGGACGCAGCTGGTGGGAATATTCAAATAAATTGGTTTTCAATTTCAATATTTTTATATAAATTTTCCTTAAATGCGATAGTTTTATTTTCAAATAGTAAATATTTGAAAGATATTTAAATATATTCGTGCATAATTTTAATATATTTTTTATTAATTCTATTCAAATATTTTAATATTTTATTTAATTAAAAAAGTATTTAAATAAACTTTAAATATTTACGTAGTCGATTTAAGTAAATGCGTTATTGGTGCAAAAATTACTCGCTTTTTGGATAAATTAAAAAAGTTTTTGGATTAATTTAATATTTTTTTCCCTTAGTGTATAAACGAAAAATTATTATTGCTATGATCTGTAAATAATATTGAAGCTGTATTCGCGGAACTTCCAAATAAGGGTACTCCTGATCAGTGGCGGATGTTGGATTCGCAAAAAGGGTAGCTGAAACTACTGAAATGTCTTTTTGAATGGTTTTTCATTTTTTTCCCATACAAAATATTCTCCAAGAGGAGGGGGCTAAAGCTCTTTCAGCCCGTATGTAAATCCGCCACTGCTCCCGATAAGCGAAACGAAAAACTATCGGGAAAAACGCAACTTAGGATGACATATATCTCCAAAGTCTGACATGGCCCAAAAAAGCCAGATCAGCCGACAATAACCTACCCGAAAAATCGTTTTAGAACCTTGAACATTCTAGCTGGTACTTCTATTACTTTAAAATATTAATGTTGTTGCATATGTTATCAACACTCGTATGTATTTTAATTTTTATTGTTAGAACTTGTAAGTTTATGAAAAATCAAAATATTAAAAATAAATTTTTTGACATGAAAGAAAAAATATTATTGAAAAATGTTTAAATTTTAAATATAAATTATTAATTCTAAATATAAATTATAAATAATAAAGTTTATAGATACTGCAAATCATCTTCACTTTTCGTTAATCGTTTCTTTCAATAAATATTATATAAAAATATTATTCTTTTAATTCTATTTATTTTTGTGGATGTTTTCAAATTTTTAATGATTTGTATTTCGTTCGATAGACGAGTAAATGGTACTTTAAAGATTTTCCAAAATAAGCCATGTTTGAACATACACTAAGGGAAAAAAATATTAAATTTATCCAAAAAATTTTTTAATTTATCCAAAAAGCGAGTCATTTTTGCACCAATAACGCATTTGCATAAATCGACTACGTAAATATTTAAAATTCATTCAAAAACTTTTTTAATTAAATAAAATATTAAAATATTTAAACAGAAATAATAAAAAAATATATTAAAATTATGCACGAATTTTTTAAATATCTTTTAAAAATTTACTATTTGAAAACAAAACTATCACATCTAAAGGAAATTTATATAAAAAATATTGAAATTAAAAAACAATATATTCAAATATTTTTAACGAGCTGCGTTCATTTATGCCATTAGCATGGTTACTTTATTTTCTTTTTTTCGTTCCATAATATTATACTATTTTTGACAGTAGGTGCAATATTATGACACCATATGTCAAAAATAGTATAAAACTATAGAACGAAAAAAGAAAATAAAGTTACCATGCTAATGGCAATAATAAAGCAAACTAATAAAGCAATATATGGAGGCAAATGACAATCTGTGCGACAATTTCGTGGGAAAATGTCGAGTTGTCACTCCAACCTACATAATTGCATAAGCAATAGCTCATATGTACGACCAAATATTTCTGTTATATTACTCTTGCAACAAAAACGAAATGAGAACTATAAGAACTAAGGTTGCAACTGCAAGAGAACAGAGTGCGATGCTGTTGCTGCTTGTCGGAATATGTGTGTACGTGTGCGATGCTGTTGCTGCTTGCTTGCATGGAATATGTGTGTACGTGTGTGGTATAAATAAAATTCAAATGCGGGGAAAAAACGAGTTGTAAGGAAAATATTTGATTTATCCACGTAAATATTTAAATATAATTGATACTCAGGCGTGGATAATGTTAATATGCATTATTTCCCTTAGTGTACCTTTGGCATCTGAATTTTTGGTTTTTCAATTTTTTGCACACTAACTATAGCTCTAAACCAGTGATGCACAGCGTTGGCAGAACTTTCACTACAAGCGCAACTTTTTTGTTTTAGTATGTGTGTGCGAGCAGAATACTGAAAAAAAAAATACTTTTGCAAATACTTTAACACTCATTGAGTAAAATGATAGTATAAAGTGTTTTTGATAGATAGATTAAGGCTCATAATAAGGGTTTAAATAAAGTAATAAAATAAATTGCCAAAAAGGTCGAAACATGTTTAATTCATTCATATATTGCGTTTGTACAGCATTTAACAAAATAATTTGCGCATGAGACCCTCACTCCATGAAGTGCAAAAGCAAACTGATTCTCTGCTAGCGTCGTATAAGTTCGGTACCTTCGCACACACGACTTGTATGTGAAAGCCGAGCGGCTCTGAAAGCATCTCGTGTGCATCACTGCTCTAAACAAATGATTGCAATTATTTTTAAATTTTGCATTTTTGGACATTTGGGAATTTTTTTTCTTGAAAACACCTTAACCAACTTAAAAAATGGTAAGTTTTACCATTATAACGGCAACGGAAAGTCATGCAAGACTACTGATGAGTTTGTGTAGCTGCCAATGAAACAGTCTGTCTAGTATGCTGTATGATTTGCTCTATACAGAGCTGTTGTTATTGCTTTTCCACTGCTTTTATTGAAACCCTGTCATATTTGCATTTTTACGCATTTATTAAAGCATTTCCTTTTTTTTTTTTTTGAAGTGTGAAGAATCACAGCTCTGGTAATTTTTGTACAATTTTTATGTTTGCTCTCTTCAACGAAAAATTAATTGATGAGCATTGTGCATACCAGCAAACTAGCGCCTCAAAAAATTTATTGGGTTTGTTTTTTTTTTAAAAATAAAAATTTTCGCATATAAATCCCTTCGACCAACAAAAGCTTGTGGCGGCACCTTTAAACCTTCTTCGAACTCATATTGAACTTCGAACTCATATCTGCGATTCGTTACTTTTCTGAGTAAGGGCTCGTTCATAAACTACGTTACCGATTTTCAACTTTTTTTACCCCCCCTCCCCCTCCGTTACTCTTCGTAGTGCATTTCAAAACCCCTCCCCTCCCTCCATAAAGTAACGTAGTATATGAAATAAAAAAATTAATTGATTAAAAAATATTTGAAAATATATTAAATATATAATAATATATAATATATTTAATAATATATAATAAAAATATATTAAAAATTGACTAGATCTTGGTGTGCTATCATGACTAGATAATTTTAAGAAAAAATGTTAAGAATCCATTATTTTCATCGATAAAAACTATTCCATCTTCAATCCAAGAGGCGATGCTATCAATCACTGGAATTGAAGAAGCTGGAAACCTTGGGGACTCTTCGAAATAGAATTTTTCAACGAATTCTATGTTGACCCATTCAAGTGTATCCTCATTTTTTATGCAAACAATTTCGCCTGGTGTTTGAGAGAATAACCGTAAAGGCTGCACCTGTACAGCAACAAGTTCAGTGTTTTTATAAGTATGCTTCCTTAAAATTGTTTTATTTAACACTTTAACTGCCACCATACAAAAAAAATATCGGGTGCTCTGGGCCATTTTTGTTTTTACAGATCTAGTGTATTTTGGTATCAGAAAATCCGAACAAAGAATCAGAAAATGTTTTTTTTATATTCCGGTGAAATTATGAAATATTTTATTGAGTCATATGTACCTCACGGCCTAATGTATGCGTTTACTGTATATTTAGTGTGGATGACGGACAGTTGGCCATGGCTAAATCAACTTGGGTGATGATGCTGATCAAGAATATATACACTTTTCTATACCTACCACGCTTCCAAACGGAGTGAAAAAATTAAAGTTTTTAAAATTTAAAACCCAGTAAAGGGGGTTTTTTTCAATCGTGGGGCTATAAAAATGATGCGCTTAATATAGGTTTAGCTATGCCAGGCCATGCGGAATTGAACTACGTTTACAGGTTTGCATTTCGAGGTACTAATTTTAAACCATGAACTATAATGTGTAATCAAATACTGAGGCACATACGCTGTGCCTCAGAGCCTACGTGGACATTTTACTGAGGCACACCGTATGTGCCTCATGGCAGTTAACGTGTTAAATAGTATGTACTTTTTATATCAATTTATAAAACTCACTTATGGGAATTCATTGATGTTTTTGAAACAAAATACAAGCCGCAATACAAATATAGGACACAATCTTTTCATGAACAATGACCTCCTTAGTGAACATAAGGCATCATCAATGATTTTAAATTTAACTCCAATTTTTTTTTTTTTTTTTATGTAGAATACGTCATTCTCGGAGGTAAGTAGTTGATAGTGATCAGGTGTTGGAATTTATATCACAATTTGAGCCTTTGGTGTGCCTAAAGTACTGATCGAACAATGTTGATGTTAACACTTGTTGGTCTGCTTGATCCTCACTGGGAGAAAAATTCATGTTTGAACTCTCTAACTTATATAAATTTTACACAATTACATGAAACATAAAGCCAACCTTTGATGTTTTAAATCTTAATATTTTTGAATATGTTGATGTTTTTGTTTGCTTAAGTTTGCAACCTATTTATCGACAGTTTCCGGTTTTATCGACAAAACCATAAAATTTGTATGGGAGCCCCCCTAAGGAGTGGTCGGAGGGAATAGGTGTCTTAGGCAAAAATGTTCGTTTTGCAAAAATAATGGGGGTCGGTAAAACATATTAACACTTTCTGGCACTCTTTTAAAAGTCATTTTTTAAAAAAGATGCCATCAAAAGTGAATTGAATAATTCTACGTCTTGTGTTACGACATAGTCGAAACTACTGTACCTATCTCTCTTTTTTTTTGTTTTTGTCTGTCGTCCAGAGTTACTGTTTGATAGATGTCATGTGTCAACAATGAGGTTAAGTAATGAAGAATTAAATGTAAATACAACATATAGAAATTGTGAAAATCCATGACTAAAATGGTGAGAGGAATGCGGAGATGGTTCGAACATTCAGATTTTTTGGTCACCGTAACCCACCCATCATGAAGTCAGCATAACGTTCGATTAATTTCTTAATCCAAGCCCAATGGACATCTTTCTTTGTGGCTTTCTTGAAAGGCATGAGTTTTTCCAATCGCCCAAAGAAAAGATTTAATTGATGAAACTGATTTGGCAGTATGCCAAAATGTCATTTAAAATTTCAACAAAAGGATCAATGAGTGCCATCACAGTCACGAGGCGACCGTTATACGAAATTGTGTTCCATACATAACCTCCCATGTCTAAGCTTCTTAACACAATAAAAACATAACAACTTTAAAACAGTGCCTGTTAAATTTAAAAATAGGCGGCCTGAATGGGACATCCTATAAGCTGCTCTTATAAAAGGAAAAGAAAAAATTAAATTTTTCTCAAGTAAGAAGTTTGTCAGCAGCCGTAGCGCAGTGGGTAGAGTGCTTGACCCATACGCCAGAGAACCTTGGTTCAATTCCATCTGACACAGAAAGTTTTTTCATTTGAATTAATTTTTCTGTTCGGCCGTCACCTCTCTGCAGACATTGGCAATCCTCAGAGAGTAAATAATGCCATGTAAGGCTTCTTTAGAACATGTACATTATCCGTTTGGAGTCGGCATAAGACTAGTAGGTCTAGCTCTCGATCAATTGTGTTCAAACATTTAATAACACGAACAACACAATTTGATCATAAGAAGTTCGGTCAAAGTTCTTTCAAGGGCTGAAATTACCAGTTTATTTTTATTTTTAAGAAGTTTTTTCTAATAACTTTAAAAAATGTTATCACTGGCATTAATTTTCTTTAAGAAAGCATTCGATAAAAAAAATTGGGATACATACGATATTAGCGTTGTGAATAAAAAACAATTTTATACGCAATCAAATAGGATTTCATCCGAGTTGAAACCATTAAAGCAGAGTACTTTTATCTCAAAATCTTACGCAATGTTCAACGATGAGAAGACTGCACTGAGTGCAAATTGTAGCGCAACTGAAATTGTAGCGTTGTTTGTTTGCTCCTTAGTATATGCAAAGGAAGGCAAATTACACACAGCTGGATATTAATTACAGCACATAATAGATTGGATTACGTGCACGGAAGTTAATGAGTACCAAAGAAACATAGCGCAAGGCGTGGCATTTAATTTGTCACAAGAGTCACAATTTTGAGTATTAGCTAAATTAGTTAAAATTTCTCAAATGGGAGCACAATAAATTGTGTAAACATATAAATCAATATTAATGCCGGGGAAAGTTAAATATTGTGCTGCAGCAGTAAGAGCAACAATAACAATAACAACAACAACTAAGCCAAACACCCGCTAGCAAATGATTTATTAGGCAATTTTTCAGCCATGTTCCCCGTGTAACGTGCGCCATCGACATCTTTACGTTTATGCCCGGCAACAACAAGAACTTTCTTGATACAAGCACGAATTTACGAAATTCCTACAACACGCTGATGCCACTGGTTCCTACGCAGCAAGTCATCCCCATGCCTACTTTCTTCTATACCGCCTGTCATCCCAAGGCCCAAGATGCTGAAATAATTCAAACGAAATAAAATAAAACACGCACCACGGCACATTCATTCATCCCCCAAGATGTATGGGCCTTGCCGTGGCTTATTTGCGTTGCCAATAATTTTTGTAGCAGCATCTTTTACACCACGACAACCACTGCCACAAGCAGCAAGCAGCAGCCAGTCATGCATTAGAATGGCAGAGGGTGCCTTTTTTTTTTGTATGTTTTGCGACTTCTTGGAGTGCTCTAGAAAGGAGAAAGTTTTGTCTTGACTCGATCACGAAAAATCTTAGGTACGCCAGGCATACAAATGGTAGAACGCGCGCGCATTTTTTCTAGACAATTTTTAAGAAATATTTCATCGAAATGTATCCCTGGTGTAACATTTAATATGAGCGGACCGAAGGTGGGATGGATGGCAGAGTGCGTTTGCATGGACAGACAATAGGACAGATGGGTGTTTGACTGGCTGGCTGGCAAAGGTATCAACATATAAATTAGCTACTTTTTGAAGACATTTTTTGGAAGTGTTTTTTTTTTGTTTTTTGCTTAAAAAAGAAGCACCTTGGTTCGTTAAGAAAATGAAAAAAAAAAAAAACGAGGAAAAGGGCATAATTTTTTTTTTGGGCCACAGCGAGGGAGACTAAAACGTGCCTTTTGTTTGAAAAAAAAAACAACGGCAACAATTTTCAAATTACAACTAAGCTGAGCACAAAGTTAAACAAATAAATCAAGAGTTAATTATAACGGCGTATTAAGTCATGAAGATGAAAATGAAGAAGAGCAGGAAAAACTTTGCCTGGGCTTAAACTTTTGTCAAACCCCCAAGTAGATAAAATTCCAAAGTAAAGTAAAAAAATATTTGAAATTTTTTGTTTAGTTTTTTTTCTGTTTTACTAGAGGATCTAATTTTTATGGTACATGACGTTAAAATGTCGTCTTTCGTTCATATTAAAAATGAGACCGAAACACACAAAAACCCAGAAACTCAAACTCATTGTCTTTGAAGATCGACCCTCTGTCTCTGCTGCTCATAATTAATGACTTGGCATCACTTTCTAATTTATAATGGCAAATTTTATTGCTGTTTGCCGTTCTACTACTTTAGTACTTTAGCACAACTTATGGAATAGTAGTGTAGCAGCAGAGCCGGGCTGCCATTTGCCGATAAGAAATCATATTAATTACTTTGGTTTGTTTGTTCAACCACCACCACCACCACACATCGATAGCAACAGCAGAGCCCAAAGACAAACAGACAGACAGACAGACTACATATTTTGTAGTATACTTCTAGGCGATAAACATTAAATATTCAATACTAACATTGAACAGTGAATGTGGAAGAAAATTATAGAATTTCACTTGTCATTAGATTGAGGCGTATTAAATTCCAAAGCCAAGCATTTCAACTTTTGCTCTAATATGTGTATGTGTGTTGTACATATACATATGTATGCATTAATATATTAAAAGATCGCTTGCAGGGTTTTCATAATTAACAGGCATATTCGATCCAATGTATTGACTTATGATGCAGCCCGTTCTATTTGTGGGGTGCTTAAGTATGCATTTAGTTGTTGTTGCTGTTGTTGTTGTTGTTGTTATTGTAGATGTTGTTGTTTTGGCTGTTGTTATTGCTGCTGTTGAACAACACATATGCCATTAAATGCGGCAGCAAATGCATTTTATGCTTGCTAAGCAGCGCCTAAAAGTATGCTACACACACACACCATACCAAATTCAAACGTACGCGTTTATCTCACAGCTACTAAAGTATTAGATATATTTTTGCAAATAACAAACACAAGCTCATACGTGCACACACACACACACACACACACACACATAGAGAGAGATTTATGCACAATTGTTTTATTTGGTTTATTGGTTGTTTATATGTTGCGCTTGCTTTTTAGCTTCGAGTTACTTGCATAGCACTTCATGCTTGTGTTGTGTGTGTGTGTATGCGTGTGCTTGTTGTGATATTATGCTGGTTTGTGTTGTTCATGATGTTATTGTTGTTATTGTTGTTGTTGTTGTTGTTGTTGTTGTTGTTGTTGTACTGAAATTTGTGCGCATTGAGATAAAAGTGTGGCAGAGCAACTTGTCATCATAAATTGTTGGCTTTGTTTAACAGCACCGAATGAACAAAAAAATGCAAAAATAAAACACACCAAAAAACAAAAGCTTTTTATGAAAAATTGCTGCCAACTTATTCTATATAATATATATTATTTATTTGCACGAAAGCAAAATTATATATTGTATATACTATAGATATATACATGCAATTTATTCACTTCCAAATGAACAAAGGAGACTTAAATGAAGTGTTGCCGATGCCATCGTATTTTACGTGCATGCATTGTTTTTCTTATATTAAAAGTTATGTGATGATGATGTTTCTTTATTCTCTAGGACGCCAATGCATTCATTTTTAGACTTCCAGTCAATTTTATTTGAGGTACATCTTGTCGCTTTGTTTTATGAAAAAATATAAAAATATAACGAAAGAATTTAAAAGAACTATTACAAAAATGTTGATTAAAGAATGTGTAATTTTCGTAGTATCATTCCTCTAGATATGGATAACGCCGCGCTGCTTTGCGTTATTGAGTTGAAGCACTTAAATACGCTACTGCGCCAATTCACTTATTTGAAAAAAGTAACGCAGTAGCGCAATAATACAAAAGACACGCTTTAAGGAAAATGAGAAATTTTACAACGAGCCAAACTTGCACAAGTTTTACGGCACCTCAAACATGGAGATAAAATGTTCGAAGCGACATTTCCAGCTGAACCAATGTTGGTTAAAAATAAAAATAAATAAATAACTGGCCATTTCAGCCCTTGAAAGGACTTTGACCTAGCTTCTTATGATCAATTGTGTTGTGCGTGTTATTAAGTCTGTGCACAATTGACCGAGAACCGGACCTACATGTTTAACGCCAACTCCGAACGGCAATGAACTGAATATGTTCTCATTCTCAAGAAGCTTTACATGCAGAGAGGTGGCGGCCGTACAGAAAAATTATTTAAATTCAAATAATTTTCTGTCGCTGCTGGGGTTCGAACCCGGGACTCCGCCCCCCCCCCCCCCTTTTAGCCCCCCCTTGGCACACAAAACAGTAGTATCACCATTTTCCTCCTCTGGCAAAATCTAGATCCGCCACTGTTCCTATGTGAACGCATATTCTCCCATGCTAGACAAATTGTCAACGAAAGAAGAGAAAGGCTTTATACATTGAATATATCTCATGTTGTTTTTTTGAACTATTATCCAAATAACGCATCGTAAGTATTTGTGTTTATATCACTATTAATTTGTTCACTACTTAATTTAAAAGAACTCATTTTTATGTTGTTTGATGAACAGAATTTATTTTTTCTACCAACATTATTTTCTTGAATTTTCATAAAAATATGAAAAATGGATGAAATTAAAATTTTTGCTCTTTTTCTGTGCTGAACACATTTTCTTGCTTAATGTTAAGCGGCGCTACTTTTCGTTTTGCGTTAAAGCTTAATATTGCGCTCATAACGAAAAAATAACACAGTAACGCAAAATCGCAGCAATTTGTATTTGCTTCATGCTCAGTTTTTTCTATAGATTTGCAAGCTTTTTAGGTACATGGAATCAAAGTAGCATCCAACTTCCAACTTGTCTTGAGTAGAAGAAATGTGTTTGTACAAATTGTTTGATAGCTAGCAGTAACTTTGAAAGGAATATAGTTTGACACCATGCTTGAACTATAAAATTTGTTAATTTTTGGTTAATGCTAAAAATACGCTCTTTGTTCAGTAATGTTTCATAATAATTAATGAAACTTTTACTAAATTTTAAATGAATTCATGAACAATAAGATGGATATATTAGTTCAGGATTTTCTATTTGATTCCATTTGCTCAACTTGCTCCTTCACCACAAAACTCACCGCATTCAACAAATTGACCACATAACGCGTCAAGCTATCCAATTCAGAAAGCCTGCGCTGATATCATAGCATTTCAAACTTCTTCATGGCGCATTTGCGTTAGCGCATTACGCTGATACAGTTAATTGCGCTTGGGTTAGTGAAGCAGCGCAGCTTTTTTTGCTGCGTTACCCATGTCTACATTCATCTCGTTGATAGTTAAATTATATGAATCAATGTGTAATGGACTAATCCCCGTCGAAATTGACTATTCCTCCTTTTTTTAAAAAAACAAGATTTTGCAAGATATCACCTTATATTGCATATACGTTTGGTTTTCATCTAATTTTTCCAAAATTAAAACTCAGAGGATTTTTTATATAAATTTAACTGAAATTTATGTAGATTTTGATATTTTATGTGAAGTTATTTTGTATAGGAGGAAGGTGGAATTTCATTGGATTTAATTTGGATTTCATTGGATGATTTTTATGATCGAGTAAAAATGAGAAGTGTGCGTGGAACCTTCCATATAACCTTAATTTATTAAGTGCCATGTATTGATAACAGGTAAAGTAACAATAACGAGATTATTGAAAATACTCTAATAGGTACATTCCAAAAGTCATACCAAATTTGGACGTGATTCCACAAGTGGACGTAGCACATTCCATGCATCTAAACAGCTGAAATACACTTTGGTCTACAACTGAACAACGAGTAAATCCATAAAAGCCTCCTACTCCTAATTTGTTGGTCAAAACACCTAAGTTTTACATGTTAACTTACCGATATTGATTTAGATGATAAATTAGCGAAGTATTTTGTAATTTACAGATTAGCTTCGACAATTTATATGAAGCGTGGTTGCTTATTCTGCCGAACATAGTGTTCAAATTTTCAACAAAAAACTTTGTTGAATTATCAAAGTTAAATAGATAAATAAATATAGAGGGCGAAGTATAAAAAAATACAACTACTTCGGTAAATTACTGTATATTGTTTTTGTTAAAAATTTTGAATGACAAGTATGAAATGTACATATACTTAGGTAAAATTTTCTATATTGCTGTTGTGCAAAATTATCCAAGTACTTAGCTAGGTGAAACTTCTTAATAAACTGAATCAAAAATTTTCATTTTTATTAAGGAAAACCTGTTCTATTAAATGTAAATAGCCATACATTTACAAAGTTTACAACATAAACTTACAAAGTAAAAAAAATTATGCATTTAAATCGCTTATAAATATATCTAATTTAATGCCAACAAAATGCACCTATGAAGCATTACACGTTGGCTAAACATCTACGCTATATAATTTTCATTACAAAAACTAATCGAGAACTATAGCAACCCAGGAGTATTCAGCGACAAATTTTGCTCATACCATTTTGATAAAGTGTCAAAGTTTTCGGTGGTTTACCTACACTATTGGTTAAAATGTTATATACTTGGCTAAGGTGAAAGAAAACGTTTTTTTATTGGCAGCTGCCAATTGGGAATTTAACAATCTTTGTGCCTTTGCCGTAAGGAAGTTTTATCTTTGAGCACAATCTAACCAATAAAAGTCTTTGTGGCAAAGTGTATTTTCTTTGGTTTTACGATTTTTTTCCCTGAGTGAGGGTATCGAAGTATGTGCTTTCAAAGCAATGTATTTAACAAAACGTTACTTTGGTGAATAACCATAAGTTTCTAATATCCATACAATTTTCTTTACCAAAGCCGGCTTTGGTGATTTTACTATTGCTTTTTTTCTCGGTGTAGGTGAAAATGTGCCAAATGCAGCAAAAGGGTGTATGAAAAAAATTGGTGTGGATGAATGGTCTTGATTTGATTTAAAATATTTTCTCCTTTATTTTTAGTTTTCCAAAACCTTTTAACACATTTTTCATTCCTTTAGCAATGCAACAGGGAATTCAGGTGTCTGGAAGTATCCTGTCTCATTCTGTCATTTAATTTTACAAATTTGTACTTATAAAGCTTATAAAAAAATTTGACTACTTTCTTTGATGTTATTTTAACGTTTTTTAACAATATAAAGTTACAGATACTTTGAGTGATATTATGATCCAAAATTTTTCAGTTCATAAGAACGAGATTTTTTCAACAACAGCTTAGACCACTATAACCTTAAAGGTCAATTTTTCTCCTGAAATCACACAACAACCTGATACCCACGTTTATTTTACATCACAGCCATATTTTTTATTCGTTATCAATAAAAATGTAAATAAAGGGTGAGTCATCTAGTGGTTTCTTTTTAAATCATAGGTTATTTTGACACTAACAGCTGTTTTCCGCTCGAAATCTTGACATAAAGTCAATATCATACCTTCGCGGAAATAAATGTGTCGCTTTATGCTTGAACAACTTTGGGAAACATTGAAAACTTATTTGCAAAGTGAGTACTGTGCAGTGGCGGATTTACATAAGAGCTGAAAGGTCTTTAGCCCTCCCCTCCCCCTTGGAGAATTTTTTGTAGGGGAAAAAAGTAAAATAAGCCCTAAATGCCGTTTTACCCCCCCTTGGGCTAAGAAATTGCTCTCTTAGCCCCCTCTCCCTTTGGCAAATCCTAGATCCACTGGTACTGTGTAGCCCAAACAGTGCGTTATTTGAAAAGAATTCTTGGCCAAAATGAAGCACCCGCCTCGCCTGCTGTACGCAAGTTTGTGCAAAAATTTAGTGAGACTGGTACGCTAGTGGACAACACTCATCAGTGGCGGATCTAGGATTCGCCAAAGGGGGTGGAAACGTCTTTTTGGACTTTTTTTATTTTTTTCCATACATAAAATTCTTCATAGGGGGGCCTAAGGCCATTTCAGCCCGTATGTAGATCCGCCATTGACACTCATGGTCCCCGTCGTCGTACGTTGCGCACATACGAAAAAGTAGCTGTAACCGAGAGTGTGAGACTCAATTCTCGAACATCAACTCGCCATTAATCTCAACAGCTCAACATTTCACGCACTAGCCTGAGAAGAATTCTGCACAAAGATCTCGGATTATTCACTTACAATGTCCAATTCATTCAGCAATTAAAGGCTCATGACCATCCGCTTCGTTATCGCTTTGCAGTTTGGGCCATAGAGCAGCTTGAATTGGACAACGATTTTGAGCGAAAAATCATCTTTTCATCGGCCACGTTAACAAATAAAATTGTCGAATCTGGGGCTCGGAAAACCCACAGGTTATTGTCGACAAGCCGTTGCATCCACAGAGAGTGACAGTTTGGTGTGGATTGTGGACTGGTGGCATCATTGGACCACTTTTCTTCAAAAATGAGGCTGGAAACAACGTTTCGGTCAACGGTGGGCATTACAGAGCCATGTTTACCAACTTTTTTTACTGAAATTAGAGACATGAATTAAGATGACCTCTGGTTCATGAAGGATGGCGCACCATGCCACAATCGATCTTTTGACAAATTCCCAACATCGTGTGGGCACCGCCTCGGAGCTGCGATTTGACCCCTTTGGACTTTGTTTTTGTGGGGAACCGTGCAGAACCGATGTTATAACAACAATTCTAACTACTTCTATTCAAGCACTTAAGGCCAATATCATCCAAGCAATCCGTGAGCTGAGAAACCATCAACAAGGTCTTGGAAAATTGGAGTGAGAGAATGCGCTACTGCGAAGCCAGCTGAAGCAGCCATTTGAACGATGTTGTATTCCATAGTTAATGGGAATGTTTGCTCTTACTAATAAAGTCATAATACATGGAAAAAAAATTGAAGTTTTTTGTTTTATTGCATTGAAAAAAAACTTGTATTTGGCCCACTCTGCATATAGATTATACGTTGTCAAAAATTTTGGAATCATCATGATTTTTAAATAATTAAACCATAACTTATTAATATCATGAGTCATGAATTATCATAAATCAACATGAAACTTATTTTACTCTAGAATCTCTGAAAATTTTGTTATATTCCAAATAATATATGTTTTTTTTGTTCTTAATATTAATAGCTTCTATCATAAGATATGTAAAGAAGGTCTTTGACTACAACTCTCTGCTGGGAGCTAAAACTCATAACTTTTTCACTGTCGTCAATATTGAATAATATAAGACATGTTTTTTTTTTTGTCAAATGATTTATATTCATTAGTAGATCGTTGCTCTGGAGAAGTAACGCAGCAAGACCGTTCTTTTATAATAGGTGAATACTCACAAAATAGCACCGAGTTTAGAACTAAGACATACATACATATATATTCAGATGACATAGCGGCTCATTCTCCTTTAATGCGGCACATAATGAAGTTATAGCTTTACCGTAACCAAGTGATAATAAATTATAAAGTTATTCATAGCAAAATAAGCACTTGTATTTTACATATTGGCGAGATCGATAAAAGACTTGAAAAAAAAAATATTCAAAAGCTATTGAAAAACTCCATAGGTTTAAGGAAACTGCCTTTAGAAGTAGTCTTTATTCATAACCAAAAATACTTCAAAAATAAATACAAAAAGATCTGTGTAAAAACCATGCAAGATTTAAATGCTGCAACTGCAACACTATAAAAACATGTTGCTGCACACTTCAAACAACTCCTGCTGGTTACCCTCAAGCAACCCACATAATAATATTTTACATGACATCATATACTAAAGTATATTCTCTGCTCCTGCTCTGCACACGCTAAATCATGGAGATATATCCTGTTCTTTGTTTTTCCTCTCATCGATTTATTTTTGCATCGAAAATTGCAACTAAAGCCAAGTGAAGCTGAAAATAAGCTCAAAACCGAAGGAAGTAAAGAAAAAACCAGAATCACATTTTACATTTATAAGTACGATTTTTCGTTCACATCTTAACACATACTCAAATATGAGTTATTATAACATCTTCAATTGCAACAATGCGCAAGAATGTACGGGCGGTACAGTTGCATAAGATAGTTGGATGGAACGGGTAGGAGTGCCAACGCACTGCAGCGAAGTAAGCAGTGACCATAGTCATTTTTGTATGTATCCATGTGTTTGCGTATAGATCCGACTTTTTTTTACCTATTTTCTTGTTGATTTAATTTTTTATTCTCTTTAAAGCCGTTGCTGTTTCTTTATGTGGTACTTTTTGTATATTCGTGTCCGTAGCCAAAGTCTTTGTGTTCAGAAACAATATTACATATTGGGGGCGTGGGTGTCTTTACATTTTTGTTTGCACAAACCAACCTAGGCCCAGGTTACTTAATTCTAAGTACGTTAACTAAAGAACGTTACATATTTTTTTAATCTCTGCCATTTCAACCTATATCTCTGATACTCAAATGTGCTACGTGGAATGGAAACTAAGTGCGCCTGGTAGTCTGTGAAGTCACTTAAAATGTTCCGCTAAATAAATGTAATAAGGCATTTATTGGAGGCCACGGCAGTCCAGTGACAGCACGCTTTACTGTCACCCCAGAGGTGCTAGATTCGAACTCCAGCCCTTCCATGGCCCTAATTTCTTACCTTTCTTCATTTGTTTCGTCATTTCTAATCAACTGAAATTGAAAATTCATCAATATTGGCGACTTAATAGTTCTATTTAGTTGTAGATAGAGCATTTTATGAATTGGAATGCCTTTCCACCCAGCATTTGAAAGACTGTTTTGCTATCAATCACCTAAACGAGTCTTTTTCAACTCATTTTAACGATATGAGAACGACATGAAAAAGCATTTTTTTTTGCATTCTGCAAAAGCATTTTACGCATGCTAAAGACAGATGTACGCACGATCGGTGGTGCCAATATAGACTCGGATCTTGTCGCAGCCAAGATCCATATACGTTTGTGCGGAACCAAGAATGCTCGCAATCCAGCACAGAGAAAGCTAGACGTTGAACAGCTGCAATCACAACGAACAGCCCAAGTCTTCGCTACTCGACTCTCCCTCTTGCTTCAAGAAAGCACTCCTCCGATCGACGATATATAAGCGCAGTGGAAGCACATTTTTAACTGTATGCGTATGGCTACCGAAGAGGTAGTTGTCTATCACCGCCCTAGCCGAAACCACTGGCACGATCAGGAGTGTCGCGACGCCATTACAGAGAAAGATGCCGCCTACAAAGCCACTCTACAGTCGGTTGTAATGCGTGCTGCTAAGGAGCGATACAAAGAGAAGACGAGGGAAGAGAGACGCAATTTTAGGCGAAAGAAAAGAGAAGCGGAAAAGTGTGAGTGCGAGAAAATTGAGATGCATGGTGACAGGAATGAGGTCCAAAAATTTTTCGAAAAAATAAGATGCCTGGCCGCTGGTTTCAAGACCGGGGCCTCTTCCTGCAGGGATGAAAACGGGAATTTAGTGACAGATATCCAGAGTACACTGATGATGTAGAGAGAACACTTCTCGAGGCTTCTGAATTGCGACGACGACAAAAATCCCCCTAATAGAGATGATTTCCCGGAAACCCCAGTTATCGACGACAGCGTTGAAGTTCCGCTGCTCGACCATAGTGAAGTCTTGAAAGCTATAGCTCGGCTTAAAAACAACAAAGCCGCAGGAGCCGATGGCTTACCTGCTGAGCTGTTTAAGAATGGAAGAAAAGCTCTATTTAAATGCATTCATGAGCTCCTATGCAGAATATGATCGGAAGAATGCATTCCAAACGATTGGAACCTTAGTGTTCTATTCCCAATCCATAAGAAAGGCGATCCCACCAACTGCCGTGGGATAAGCCTCCTGAATATCACATATAAGGTCCTGTCGAGCGTATTATGTGAAAGGCTGAAGCCCATCGTAAGTCAGCTGATTGGACCTTATCAGTGTGGTTTCAGACACTGCCAGGTAATTGGTCACCATAGACCAAATATTTACACTACGACAAATCTTGGAGAAGACCCTAGAGAAACAAATCAACACACACCATTTTTTTGTTGATTACAAAGCCGCCTTGGACAGTGCAATAAGGAATCATCTATAGTCCGCCATGTCTGAATTTGGTATTCCCGCAAAGCTCATCCGTCTTTGCAGAATGACACTGAGCAACACCAGCAGCACAGTAAAAATCGGGAAGGACTTCAGTTCTCCAGTCGATACCAAACTAGGTTTCAGACAAGGTGATTCCTTATCGTGTGACTTTCTAAACCTAATGATGGAGAAGATCATCCGAGCTGCTGATTTGAGACGCAGTGGCACGATATTCTACAAAAGTATTATGATGCTGGCGTATGCTGAAGATATCGATATCATTGGCCATAATACGCGCGAAGTCAGTGCAGCATTCTCCAGATTAGCGAAATAATCGAGCCAAATGGGTCGCAGTTAAGACAAAATGCTTAGTGTCAACAAATAAACAGTCCCAGCATCTTGGAAACCTCGCCACTGTTGACAACATCTTCTTCGAGGTTGTTAAGGACTTCGTCTACCTGGGATCCAGCATTAACTCTTTCAACGATGTCAGTATTGAGATAAAACGAAGGATTACTCTTGCCAACAGGTGTTACTTTGGGTTGAGTAGGCAATTGAGAAGTAGAGCCCTCTCTTGACGAACAAAACTCACGCTCTATAAGTCACTAACCATGCCCATCCTATTATATGCAGCACAAACCTGGACGTTGAGCAGTTCTGACGAAAAGACTCTGGGAGCCTTCGAGAGAAAGATCCTTTGCAAGATCTTCGGTTCATTCTGCGTCAATGGCGAGTACCGAACTCGATGTACCTACGAGTGAATGAGCTGTACGCTGTCATTGACATAGTTAAGTGCATTAAAATCGAGCGGCTTCGCTGGCTAGGTCTTGTTGAGCCGATGCAAAATGACGCTCCAGCGAAGAAAATATTTGATTCGGTGCCCGGTGATGGTCAACACAGAAGAGTACGTCCACATCTTCGTTGGAAGGATCAAGTGTTGAATAACCTGACTACGCTTGGTGTTGCCAACTGGCGCCAGTAAACGCAAAACAGAAATGGCAGGCGCAATTTCTTATACGCAATTTATTCTAATACATATATATATATATATTTATAATAAATAACTACTAACTTTAACAAATCCTTTAATAAATTTCCAAAGAAATAACACAAAGAGAAAAAATAACAAAAACTCTGAATTAAATACTGCGGCAACTTTTAAGTCTAGCAACCTGGTGTGCAGTGATATGCAGACCAACAAGAAAGGTGAAATATTTGCACACTGTAGGATTTGAAATATTTTACAGCAGTAACAACAGCAACAACTATAACAACAACAGCAGTTCAAGTAGTACCAACAACAGTTACAAACACCAATATGGATCGTGCAAAATTTAGACCAAAGCAATGCATACATAGGCCATTCATACAAAGAACGACCCATCGACCAACCGACCCACCAAACCAACCAAGCAAATGAAGGAACAAACGAACGACCGACCGACCAACTCATTCATTCATTTATACCAGCAACATATAATAGAGCGGATGCAGCAACATGCGCAGGCAGCAGCAACAAATAGCATCAAGTTGGTTCCCAATGATTTCGCTCTCTCTCTCTCTCTCTCTCTCTCTATGATTGTGTGTGTATGTGTGCGTTAATCTTGCAAATCCAAGTGCTGCATGCGGGGTATTATGCGAAAATTTATCTGATTTAACACCTAATATACAATAACTTAATATGCAACGCTCTGATGCGATGGAAGCGATGCGATGGTACACAAAGTCCAACAGGCAGGCAGTCATGCCGCATGCCTCCTATTGCTATATGAAGCGACCTGCTAGCCGGCTGGCCAAGCACAGAACCGCAGCAGCTTTGGACTAGATATATATAGATAGATAGATAGATATACGTAGATGCAACGAAAACGCTGCCAACGAATGAGTTGTGTGAGTGTTAACGAAAATTCAGCTGCAGCAGCCTTTGCTGCTGGACACTTGCTCATCGTATTCTAGCACTCTAATAACTATAGAACAGTCAAGGCAACCAATACCTACTCATACTCGCTAACTAACACTCAAACTCATATACAAACATAAACATTGCTCTTTGGCAAGACTTGCGGAATGAGGTTCATAAGGTTTGGGTTGCCATTGCTTTGAATATGAACTGCATAAATCTTCCAGCGGCAACATGAGCGCGTAGCAATAGAGCTTCACGCCATTTAATATTTGCTCCATAGTGAGTTAGGACCAACAAAAGCAACAACAACAATAATAATAAAAAAAAACATATACGCAGCCTAGTTTTGGTGGTAGGAGGAGGTGGTCCTCAGTCGGCTGGTTTGGTTTTTTGTTGCATTGCACTAGAGTTGAATTTGCCTGCCTTAGCAGGCTGACTGGGTTGGTTGGTCGACTGCACTCTACTGTGTGTTGTTATTGTTGTTGATGTTGTTGTTATTGTGGTTGTAGTTGTTGTTGGCCTTTGGGCTAGATTTGACTGCGTAGTTATTCACAATTCATTTATCCTTTATTATTATGCATTCATATCGCCACTTTAATCATGCACAAATACCAACACTGAAACACACACACAGACACATTAACTAACATACAAGGGATGCGTGTATTTTATTGCAAAATGATGCACTTGCTGCACCATACAGGGTTCTTCAGTAAAGGATATTACTAAATGTTAAACGCAGTTTGTTAACATAACTTTTGTTTGTTACAGCATTTGCAGAAGACGGGACTTGAGTCAAGTAGGTTTCCAGGAGGGGAAAGTATTCATTACAGAACTTATTATGTAATGATTACTTGGTAATGGGAGGTAGCTCCCTGCTTAATAACAACACACAGAAATAAGGTATTTATTAAACATGAGCTTGTCATAGGCGGTAATGTATGGTGCTTACCAGAGATCTGCATGAATGGATTCATTTGCTGTTTCAAGTTCCTTAACTTTTTTAACTCCCTGCAAGTCTAGGCAGCAAAAAGCAAGTCGCCTCCGTGTCGTCCGTGAGAGAGGGCCAGAGAGGGGTAATATGTATGACAGACCCTTATTACTTTTGAAAAAGGAAAATTTTTCCTTTGGGGACCCATTCCCTCCGACCACTCCTTAGGGGGGTTCCTACACAAATTTTATGATTTTTGTATATTTATTCCCTACACCTGAAGAGGGAGGCTTTAAGGGAGATCCAGAGAGGGTTTATATGTATCAACGACCCCCATTACTGTTGCAAAAGGAACATTTTCTCCTTGAGGACCTATTCCCTCCGACCACTCCTTAGGGGGGCTCCCATACAAATTTTATAATTTTTGTATATTTATTCCCTGGCTTTAAGGGAGAGCCGGAGAGAGTTAATATGTACCAACGGCCCCCATTATTTTTGCAAAAGGAATATTTTTTTTTTTTTTTTTTTTTAGACTAAACCAATGCTCAGGGGATGCCCCCTATAAATGCGAAAGCATTGTGTAGATTCGGAAGAAGGGTGATAGTTAGTTAGAGGGTGGAAAGATAAAGTAGTGTCGGTGAAGATTAGTTTAAAATTTACATAGTTCAAAACTGCCGGGGAACACGCTCGCAGGGAGATTGTATGGGGATGGGCTTGGTGTAATGCCCTAGTGGACCTGGGAAACACACGAGCTGATGGCGTCAGGTCATGTATCTCCCTTGAACACTTCCCATGGTAGTACCTGTACAAAAGGCTTAAACAACCAACATTCCGTCGATGCCCAAGAGAGTTGAGAGAAAATGAAATATTTTCATCCCCTATCAGATATATCGCAAGTCGTTGAATTCGGTCCAGAAGCTCCAAATAACAACTTGAAGCTCCTGCCCAAATGTGCGAATTGTACTCCATTTTCGGCCTAACATATGAGGTATAGATCACGCGTAGTTCAGTCGGAATGAAGTATTTTTTTAAACCGTTTTAAAAAACCTAGGCACTTGGCCGCTTCTTTCGACACATCGAAAATATGATCATTCCAACGGAGATCAGATTTGGTCGATATGCCCAGAACGTCAAGAGCATCTGACTCGCGAGATCCACACCATTCATATTGAGGGGAGCTAAGGGACAAATCACTCGTTTGTAGGCTAAAAGGCAGCACTGGGTCTTGTTAGCATTAAACTCAACTCTATTAGCAAGCCCCCACTCGGAGATTTTTTCCAAGTCATTAAGCAATGTGACATTCATATAAAGCCTCTTTATCTCAATCTCCAAAGAGCTCGGACATTTTTTGAAAGAATATGAATGACAAATGCTGCTGTCATCCGCAAACGAGTGAATTGGGTTATGAGTCAACGACAGAAGGTCGTTGATAAAAACCAGAAGCAAAGTTGGCGATAGAACTGAACCCTGCGGCACTCCAGCAACGATGGACGAAATGCCGTCGACCACGACACGAATCGACCTGTCCTTAAGAAAACATGTGATCCATCGAGCAAAGTTAGCACCAACACCATATGCAATTAGTTTTGACACGAGTGCTTTATGCCACACTCGATCAAACGCCTTAGAAATATCCAGAGTAACAACCCTGCTAACACCTTAAAAGTGAACACATTGGTTTCATTTCTCCGTGAGGAACGCCATTAGGTGTCCAGTAGAGCGAGCCCTTCGGAAGCCATACTGACGGTCACTGAGCAATTCGTTGAGCTCCAGATAGTTCATAAGGTGGAAGTTTATTACATACTCCCTGACTTTGGAGAGCGTAGAGCATATCGCTATGGGTCGGTAGTTTTCAGGGTTCGTGGCATCGTCCTTCTTAGGTACCAGCTGAACATTCGCAAACTTCCAACAAGATGGAAACACTCCTGTCCTGTATGAGATGTAGAAAAGGTTACGCAACGGTCGGGCCAGTGTAGAAGCACACATTTTAAGCACAATTGATGGTATACCATCGGGGCCAGAAGATTTGTTTATGTTGAGGTTTGCCAGGACTCTTTTGACCGCTCTCGTTCGAAAATATATCTCCTGCATTGAAGATGATCTATTCTCTAAGGAAAGCGGTGGCTGATTGCTACCTGGAATTGTGGTATTTTGTGCAAACATTCCAGCCAATAGGTTCGATTTATCAGCCGAGTCAGTGAAGATTTGGTCACCCTTTAAAAGAGCAGGAATCGAAGAGGACGTCTGATTTTTAAATCTTTTAACGAATGAAAAAAAGTTTTTGCTCCCTTTAGGGCAGAGAAGAACCTGTTCTCTGATGCGAGTTTCGTGAAGAAACTTTACGCGTTTTAAAGCTACATTACACCGATTCCTAGCCTCAATGCAAAGTCTTCTAGTATCAGCATTCTTGCTGGAACGCCAATTCTGAAAGGCTTCCTCTTTGAACCTGGCTGCAATCCTGCAAGTCTCATTAAACCAGGAGTGGTCTTTTGGTTTAATACTTCTCAATTTATTGGGGATGAAAGACCTCACGCCCAATAAAATTATTTCTTGTACCATTAGAGCCGCGGCATTTACATTTCTATCAGCGAAACATAATATCCAATTGAAATTACGGTAAAAATTATTTAACGCATTCCAATTTTCTTTTTCGCTTTTTGACAAGCACACTGAACCAAAAATGAGCCAAAAAATCACTGAACAGAAGATTGCGATAAAACAGTGGGTTGGCTTCCAGTTAATTTTTGGCCCATTGACTGAATAAACAATCTTATTCCGCAAAATGGCAAACTATGCTGAGCACAAAAAATAATAGAATTGCCTGATCCGACCACTGTATGACAGTTTTATCCTTACCGAAAAAATGAAGCCTATAAAAACGGACCTATAAGTTGGTATTCTTCAACTCCGAAAATAAAAAAAGTTTGATACATTTAACAATTTTCATCCTCTTTGTAATTTTTATGCATTAAAATGTACATACACTGGTGACTATGAAAATTCACTCCAAGAACTTTTTAGAAATGTTAATCCGATTAATATCGAATGATCGGTGTCAATCGCAGAATCTCGAAAATATTTTTCTCTCAATTTCGACGCAAGCCAGCAACCAAACTTTGCGCCTTGTAACGAGCTTCCATTTCTCAACCACGCTCTGTGCACAAATTCTCTGTGCATCTTAAGCGGTCACACTATTTTATAGTTCAACACCCTGTTTGCAGCATTGCAATCTTTGCAGCAAATAAGAACATGCCGCCAAAAATGTGCTGCATTATATAATAATTCATGTTGACTACAAACGTACATACATATTCATGTATGTGCTGCGAAAAGTGGTTAAAATTTTTGAATTAAGCCCAGCTTAAAAATCAAATAACCACTCATACAGGAATGGAAACAAACATTGAGCATTGAGCTCAAACATACACACACACTCAAAAAGCATCATGGACTTTACACAGTCACTCCAGTCAGACACACAGCCAGCCAACATGCCTTTAGCCATATTATAAATTTACTCAACACTGTAAATATAGGAATGAGTGCATGAATTTAACGGACTTAGTTAAGGATATTTTGAGAATATTTGTGATTGTGCCATTTTTCAAACAAATAAGCCTGACTAGCTGCCGAAATGAATGTTGGATCTCTGAGGTATGTGAAGGTACGTGTGCATTAAGAATGTTAAACAATGCAAAAATATTGCAAAAATGTATTGAAAGTTAACTGTAGAGAAAATCAAGTGAGCCGAAGAGAAATGCCGGTGAATTGCAAAATGTAACATTCGGCAGTAGGCAGGTGTTACGACAAATCAAGGATTATGAAAGTTCAAAAGACGACCTAGATGGTAATTAAAAGAATTTTTTAGAGTTTTGAAACTCCTTTTCTCAAATTAAAATTTTACTTATAACTATAAAGTGCATTTTTAGAGCAACTTGTCTTTCCTTGTCATTCCAAATGCTTTCTAAAGCCAATTATTTTAAGCCAACAAACTTTTTAATTTTGACATTTCAACTCTGGGCTTTAAACCCTAACAGCGTGCACCATAAACTTTCAATAGCAACAACATAATCATTGCAATTTATTTGTTGTTTATTCTCTATTGCAGCAACGATGTAACTGTCAGTTGATGGCAATTAACTCTCGGTTGTTTACTTTAAAACGTTTGAACTTCGAGCGCCCCTGAAAATTATTAACCTGCGAAGCGTTGAAAAAGCAAGCAAAGCGTTTAACCTGCGTCTAAGCACAGACATATCGTCAGACGGACAAACAGATGAACGAATAGTCTAGCATATGCTTGCATGCAACAAAATCAACTACAACAATAATAACAACATCGAGCGCATTTATATTAAATAAGTTTAAAACGTACTTAAAATCAATTTACTTAATAACCGGCCATTTAAGTACTCGCGCGCATTTCACTTTTTCACAAAAGCCGCCGCCGCCCCACTCATTTACTGGGCGACAGAAGAACGCTGCTGCATGTAAGCGGCTCACACAGGCGAGCGTCACATACAAACAAGCACCAACATGGCTTAATTCAACGGTCGCGTATTTTTACAAAACTTTATCAAATAGTTTTTTTTTCTAACTCTTGCTTGCTGTGGACTGGCACAATGAAAAAGAGTTGTGGAGGGCGCTGTTACAGGAACAGGATTGGACTGGATTATATTGAGCGAGCGTTAAGCATGCGAATAATAACAACAACAGCAGCAATAGTGTTGTTGTTGCTGTTGCTGGTGCAACCAAACACGCCAGTACTTGTGCTAAGGTAATTTTTCCACACTACCAACTAACACACAAATACACACACACACTAATATTTAAAACCCTGCACATAAAAGAGATGGATTCGTGCTGTTTTTGCTGCAGGCGCATTTTGTGTTCCTCAACAGGGACAAATAAAAGCAATTCCAACAACACCAGCAACCAACATAGACGGTACAACCACAACTGAAAACAGCAAAAAAAAAAATCTTGCCATGTTGTTGCCTGATGCGGTCGGTGTTGTTGCTGCTGCTGATAGAAAATTGCATGTTGCTCTTGTTGCATTTTTTATAAAATTGTTGATGTTGATGTTTTAAATTAAACTGCGTCGCAAACTGCTGCTCAGTCTTATGTTAAATTGTAAATTTATAATAAATAGAATTCACATCATTTACTTAAGTGAAGGTAAATTTATGATGGGTACTACGACCGACAGTACGGCGTTTTATTATTTTTCTTCCTAGGGTGCAAGGGGTTAAGTTGTCGCTTCATCTACGAAGAGATCCTCATCGACCAAGTGAATATCGAGCATTATTGCTTGCTGTAGGCTTAAAATTGCTCAGAAAATTACTGCAATTGTTGCATGTTGCCTTAGCTGTGTGATGAACGACGCAGTTTTATTTTTTTGCAGGCGCTGAAATTGATTGAAAATTACCTGGACAGACTGGAAAATATTGTTTTTTTTTTTCATAATATAATAAATAAATTTTAAGTTGTTTGAAGATACAGCAATATTTTATTTAAATTTTTTTTTTTATTTTTCAAGAAGGACGATAAAAATAATTGCAAAGAATTATAAACTGATCAAACAGGTTTCTAAAGTGAGTATAGGAAGCAATTTTATTTTGTTTTGGTTAAATAAAACAACGATACTCATGCTGTAAATCAGAGTATTTTTTATTCTTCTAATAATGAAGAACATAATTATTAGGACTCCTAAAGTCTTTGAGAAGCACAAACAAATTAGATAAAAAAAAAATAAAAAAAAAAATAAATAAATAAATAACTGGCCATTTCAGCCCTTGAAAGGACTTTGACCTAGCTTCTTATGATCAATTCTGTTGTGCGTGTTATTAAGTTTGTACACAATTGACCAAGAAATGGACCTACAGGTTTAACGCCGACTCCGAACGCCGATGAACGGAATGTTCTTGTTCTCATGAAGCTTTTTACATGGCATTTTGATTACTCTCTGAGGTTTCCATTGTCTGCAGAGAGGTGGCAGCCGTACAGACAAATTATTTTATTCAAATTATTTTCTGTCGCTGCTGGGGTTCGAACCCAGGTCTCCAGGTTCGTTGACATAGAGGCCACGCACTTTAACCGACTACGCCACGGACGCCACTCAAACAAATTAGATATCTCATCTTAAATGTTTCCTTCCCATCCCATTACTTCGGGTAGTATACATTCTATGTGACTTAATTTTATTGGCTTATGGTACTGGAATGTTAGAGAGATAAATGTTATAGAGAAAAATCAGTGGTTTTCCGACATATTTTTCCTTAAAAATAGTACTTTTATAAGTCTCTGATCACAAGTTCGTTACCAAAATTAAAAATGTTCAAGATTGCGGATCGTGAAAGAAAATAAGAAAATAAAATAAGAAAAAGAAAAAGTAAACAGAAATTTTAATTAATTAAAAATAAAAAGCTAATTAAATATAAAAATAAAAAATAAAATCAGCTATACTAAGGGAAAAAAATATCAAATTTATCCAAAAATTTTTTTAATTTATTCAAAAAGCGAGTCATTTTTGCACCAATAACGCATTTGCATAAATCGACTACGAAAATATTTAAAATTTATTTAAATATTTTCTTAATTAAATAAAATATTTAAATATTTAAAATTGTTTTTAATTGGGCTTTGGCCGTCGACTTTCGATATAAAGACAGATATTATCTTTTTAAAGAATATTCTTTTTTATTTTGCGATATTTATATAAAAAAGAATATTCTTTAAAAAGATAATATCTGTCTTTTTATCGAAAGTCGACGGCCAAAGCCCAATTAAAAACAATTTTAAACACCACATAGAAGGCCGATTAATTTTACATAATATTTAAATATTTAAACAGAATTAATAAAAAATATATTAAAATTGTGCACGAATTTTCTTAAAATATCTTTCAAATATTTACTATTTGAAAATAAAACTATCGCATTTAAAGAAAATTTATATAAAAATACTGAATTTAAATAACAACATATTAAAATTCAATAAGAATTAAAATGTATAAGAAGAAAAATATGCAGGTAAATGACAACCAGAAAATAGCAAGTTGTCACTTTACCCTACAGCAATCTATAAAACGACCACCCATCGCATTCACAAATCATTTTGGCAAAATATCCACCCTATATTACCCTTGCAACAATAACTAAATGAGAACTATAAGAAACCTGCAAGAAATAAACTGCAGGAACAGAGCGCGATGCTGTTGCTGCTTGTCGGAATATGTGTGTACGAGTGCGATGCTGTTGCTGCTTGCTTGTATGGAATATGTGTGTAGGTGTGTGGTATAAATAAAATTTAAATACGGGAAAAAAACGAGTTGTAAGGAAAATATTTGATTTATCCACGTAAATATTTAAATAAAATTGATACTGAAAAAAAAAGTTGCAATAAATAAATAAATCAAATCGGGGAAAAATTTTTGAATAATTTAAAAAAAAAAATTTAAATAGATGTAAATTGGATACGCTATTTTTTTAACTTTAAAGTTCTGGTACTAGAATCGTCATCAGTGAGCAAGTTAGAAATTTCGAGGGCAAAAAAAAAATTTGTAAAAATTTTAAAAATTAAAAAAAAATTGTCCGAATTAAGAAAAATCTATACATATACAGAAAGAAGTGTACATTTTGATGTCACTACTAACTACAGAAAAGGGTCAACCGATTTCAAATTTCGTTAAGTACGTTAAGGCTGGTCTGTAAATGGTTTATGTCAAGTTTTCACGAAATCGGCTCGATGGTTCCGGAGATAAGGCATTTTAAAGATTTTCCCATATATAAAACAAAGTGTTTGTAATTTCATAACTTAAGAACGGAGCGTTTGATTTACTTGGAGTTTTCTTTTTTGTGTTCTTCTTAGTCGTAGCATGGTTCGTACGTAAAAATTGTTTGCAACATCCCCTTTAACCGCCCACAAATGACTGAAAATTTTATATTTCAGACGGGTGGGATCTTATTAGACTAAAATTTAGTACTTTGTTTCTTATGGTCACTGTTGGCAACTGAACTACAAATGAGCGGAGAGCTTTATAAATATGCTGCGAGTTAGCCCCCCTTTTTATGTATATCTATCTATATTCTTAACCATCCTCTATCTATATATATAAAAAAGAGTTTTTGTTTGTAACTACGCAATAGACTCCTAAACTACTCATCCAATTAACATGAAAATTTGGGTGTAGAAGTTTTTTGATATAGAAGTTTTTTGACAACTTTCGCACCCTGCTCTCCACTATGAGCCTACCTTGTAATTGTATTTCGATTCAGTGTATGTGTATTCATATTCAGTGCATGATACAATTACAAGGTAGGCTCATATTGGAGAACAGGGTGCGCTAGTTGTCAAAATCAGTTGGTAATTTTTAGTTTTTCTAATTATTGTTGTTGCTTTTGTCGTTTGACGTTTGTAGCTCCTATAGCTTCGTTGTTGCAAAATTTCTCAATTGAGCAGCCATCTTAAAATAATCCTACCTCATAATTGTATCTGCACTGTATCTGTAATTGCACTGAATATTTTGCGCATTATTTTGTTATGAGCAGCTATGGGCAGAGAGCGCTCTGGGAGCGTTGAGTGCAAGAATTGAGAGCAAAGGTCTCTGAAGCAACACAAAACCCAACAACAAATTAAAGACAAAGCACAAACACAAAAACAACACAGAAGCTTTAAATGTAGTGGTGTCCATACTCGGTTATGAGCAAGAATCTTTTGTTTTGCGAGTGACTTTCAATGAGATGCAAGCAATATATATGTAAACATGCTCTTTCTTTCATTGTTTTCCATTACGATTAGTGAAGTACTGAAAAAAATAAAACTTTTTGAACAGTTTTCCAGGAATTAATTGTTTTTATTAGACTTTGTAATTCGTTTTCCAAAAATTATTTATTATAAATTCACAACAGGAAACTTAAAAATATAGTTAAATAACAATATTAAATTATTGCTCAAGTCTAAATTTAATGAATAAAGTTATAAAAAAAGTTATGATTAATGTAATGAATAAAAAGTATAGTACTGAAAAAAAAAAATGAAAAAATAAGTTCATAAGTAAAATAAAAAAAGTAGGTTAAATGGAACCTTAGAACCAGTCAAATTTCTTTTTTGAATTAGGGTCAGGACATGGTGATTCCTTATGGAAAAGTCTCCCTTTTCTAAATTTATATGCAAAAACATAATTTGATTATCATTAGAGCAAATTGAAGATATTTTTTCACTTGCTTGCAGTGTATGTGAGAGTATGTGTATACAGTACACTCTCACAAATTAGAACTCTCACAAATTCAAATTGTCCAGAAATTAGAACATGCCATTTCAATATTTAACGCTCTGAAATTAGAACCTGGTTCTAATTTCTGAACGTTTCTTTATTTATTAAATTCATAAGTGATCTTTGCTCATTGATATAAATATGAAAAGGGGAATTATATGAGTTTTATGTTTAGAAAAAACATTAAATATTAATAAATAAAAATTATTTTGTGTTAACATACATTTTTTTTTATCAGTTTCATTCTTTTCTTTTAAATTTCTGTGAAAAAAGAAAACGTCCAGAAATTAGAACATATCAGAAATTAGAACCACCCGTGGAACGAAGTGGTTCTAATTTCTGAGAGTCTACTGTACTAGTATACCGAATAGAAACAAAAATAACGCAAACCTCTCAAAGTTCAGATCAGTGCCTACAGTGTATGTGAGAGAACAGATAAGGCATAAGCAGTGAAGCTCGTGCGCAGATTTGCTCTTGACTACACGACCTGTTGTTTAACTATAATTCAGTGGTCATCAAACTCTATACAAACATAGTTTGTTTATGTATAAAAGCTCATTGAAAGCTTTGCACTGAAAAAAAATACTCAAAATAATGGAGTCTCAGTCCAGCTTTCATACAAGACGATGGTTCGCTTGTTTGATTATTCAGTGGCGCAAGAAAAAAATTTTCATCTGCTATATTACAAATCTATGGAGATGCGTGAGGGGGAAATGTGCTTGCTTACGTAAGTATGCTTACTATTGTTCATAATAACATAATTCATATCGAAGACATTCACTATATTATGCACTGTTACAAAAAAGGAGAAAACTTTAAAATAGTATAGGTTAATTTCATAATTTAATTTCAATTTTTAAAATTAAATTTTTATTTAGAAGTGTCAATACTTACTATACGAAACTGTGTCTTTTCTTTTTTTTTTTTTTGCTTTTTTGTTTTTTTTTAATTCTTTAGTTTTTTTTTGAAAATAAAGCTATAAAATAACTAAAACATTTGTTGTTTCAAATATAGACACATTGATTCAAATTTTTCTTATTTACCCTATATAAAATTCCTTTTCTATGTGTTTATCCCAAATTTATGAAATATACAGAAAAGTGGCATCGCTAAAATACTTTTTGACATAAGCAGTAGGTCTTGTCAAAGCTCCTTACCCTACCTTCTTATTGTATCATGCTGACGCAGTTCAGTGCTCGTCCGTGAGTTAATATGTATACAGAAAGCTTTTAAGCACAAAAGCTCAAATGTCCGCGGACATAGGCTTTGATGATCACTGCTTTAATTCAATTACAGTGTACTCTTTAGCAGTCAAGCAGAGTGTATTCGCTTTGCAATTATACTCATGCAGGGCTCTATTATATTTACAAACGTGAGTGCAAATTATCTAAGCCAATATTTATTATTTAACCACTAAAAGATGTCTCAAATTTGTTTGATTTATAAATTTATTAATTTGACTTATGAGTTTTATAATAAACAAATGCTTACTATGACAATTATGATATTGATTGGACTATATTGTTAACGTCTATAATTACTTTTTTTTTTAGTTCTGAAGAGCTTTTCAAAATTGATAAATTTTTTTTTGTAAGCCTTAGCTCAGACATATAAGTCGAAATGTTTCATTAAAAATAACTACACTAAGGGAAATAACGCATATTAGCATTATCCACGCCTGAGTATAAATTTTATTCAAATATTTACGTGGATAAATCCAATGTTTTCCTTACAACTCGTTTTTTCCCGTATTTGAATTTTATTTATACCACACACGTACACACATATTCCATACAAGCAAGCAGCAACAGCATCGCACACGTACACACATACTCCGACAAGCAGCAACAGCATCGCACTCTGTTCCTGCAGCTTATTTCTTGCATTTGCAGTTTTTATAGTTCTCATTTAGTTATTGTTGCAAGAGTAATATAGTATGCATGTTTGGCAAAGAAATGAAATTATGTAGGGTGGAGTGACAACTCGGTATTTTCTCAAGAACATCTTGGACCGGTTCTCATTTAACTGCATAATTTGCTTCTACCTACATATATTTTAGACATTACTTTTTCGTTCTCTATTTTATACTATGTTTGACAGTTGGTCCAATATTAGGGCACCAACTGTCAAAAATAGTATAAATTAGGGAACGAAAAAAGTGAAGCGAGAATAAATTATACAGGCAATGGCATTTAATGAACGCAATATGAAGAAAATAATACCATAGAACCATTAATAACATATTCAATTTAAATATGTTTTTTTTTAATTCAATATTTTTATATAAATTTTCTTTAAATGCGATAGTTTATTTACAAATAGTAAATATTTGAAAGATATTTTAAAAAAATTCGTGCATAATTTTAATATATTTTTTATTAATTCTGTTTAAATATTTAAATATTTAATTTAATTAAAAAAGTATTCAAATAAATTTTAAATATTTACGTAGTCGATTTATTCAAATGCGTTATTGGTGCAAAAATGACTCGCTTTTTGGATAAATTAAAAAAGTTTTTGGATAAATTTAATATTTTTTTCCCTTAGTGTACAAGCGTTTTTTCAAAAAGCTATTTTATTTAACTTCAAAAGCGACTGAAGACTGGTTCTACCAATATGGAATTGAGGCTAGTTACACTGCTTAAATCATAATCAAGCAAATCTTAATCAAGATGTAAAAGCAAAATTGACATAAATAAAAAAAAACTCAACTCAAATGCTGCTTCGTACTGTCGGCAAGATTTAAAGTCTTAAATTAGCTCTTAGCTAATAATTTAGCTTTAACTCTTCTTTATATATGTATAAACTTACTTCACTGTCGGCTTAAATTGACTGCAATTTACTCTTTTTTTAATTTTAATCCATTAGAGTCATTAATTCTAATTATATTGGATTAAATTTAATTAAATAAAATAGAAAACAAAAAGAATGAAAATGAAAACGAGTTGCATTAAATTAATAACAACTCAGCAGGAAAGTACAATAAATTTAAGCCAAAAGCGGAGCAACAAGTTTACAATTTAATTTGATTATATAATAAATAGCAAAGCATTAAAACGCTCCGTAAACAGCGCATTTAAAACTAATGAAGGTGATGTACGCTTGCGCGGCGCCACACACAAAGTAAGTTTTTATGCTATGCTCAAGCATGCGCGAAGACAGAGAAACATCAGCAGCATGCTAAGAAAAAGGAACAACAATAGCACAGAACAACAACAACAAAAACTAAATAAAAAAAAAAACAAAAAAAAAAAATACAAAATAATAATACGTAGGCACAACAACAGTGAGCAACAAGTTTTCATTCATTTTCATTCAGAAAGTTTTGAATTTTAATAAAACTCTGACGCAGTCAGTCAGCAGGGGGAAAGAGATAGAGAGAGAGAGAGAGAGAGAGAGAGAGAGAGAGAGAAAGAAAGGGCGAGAACAGAAAAGCGCGCATACTTTGCATAATATTAACCCCTGGCTGCCAGCTGCTTGCAACAAGTTATAACTCAAGAAAAACACGCGCTATTGTCTGATGATTGCGTCGTGCAGCGGTGCAGAGATCACAAAGAATTGTGGCAATTCACAGGACAACGTTGCCACGTTGCTACGTTTAGTGGCATGACGAAGTTGTCAGCTACATCACATCACTATCATCAACGTTGCGTCGTTAGATTAAATCGCACGATTGCAAAAGCGACCGTTTTGCAGGCATAATAAATGATTTTGTCGCAGGAAAAGAAAAACGAGTCATCATACTGTGAGCTGCCAGGAAGTGGATTTAGTGACTAAGTAACGAATATGTTCGAAAACCGATTTCATGTGAGTTATTAAGAAGAAAGAAACTATTTCAGAATTAGAAATTAAAGCTATTTAATTTTTTTATTTATTAAATAAATTATTTATTTATTATAATTTTTTTTTTTATTTTTAGCTAGTAACAAAAAAAGAGACACAAACGCCTATGTCACTAGAGATTGATCTATTTTTTTTTTTTTTTTTTGATACGTGTGAAACTAGGTTTTGGATACGAAAAAATAATTTATTATTATTTTTATTTCCTGGTTCACCACTTGTGTTAAATAAAAATCATGTATAATTCAACAAACTTCAAATTCTATAACCAAGACCCATTCCAATATGCATTTCTTAAGCAACTGTTTAATAGTAACCATTTGCTAGAGTAACCATTGCAGTTTAAGAGCCGTCTACGGCGGAACCATGGCATGGCTCACAATCAAAATGACGTATTATCGCTCATTTACTAATTTTTCAGGGCAAATGCAAAATACTACTAAATTCAGCTACAACAACAGAGAAGACAATATTCATGGTTGCCATAGCAATGGCAACTGCGCATGCGTTCGACCGCTACAACCAGGACCGGTCTATGGCTGTGGCAGACAAAGTCAGTGTCAGGTAGTAGGTTGGCAAACGCACTGTCAGTGAGACAAACGTTTGCATGGCTGCTAAATTTTTTGTTGTTCTTGTTTTTGTTTTGTGTTTGTTGCCATGCCGTTGTTGTTGTTGTTATTTTTGTTGTTGGCGGTGGTGGTGGTGCTTAGCGGCAATAGTGTTGGTGACTTTAATGGCTTCTGAAACGATCATAGAGTGAAATAAATGGCAGACGGAACCAATAAACGTCGCGCATTATGGTGCTCTGAATTTTGTTGTCTTTGTTGTTTTTGTTGTTGTTGTTGTTGTTGTTGTTGTTGTTGTTGTTTTTGTCGTTGATGCCATGTTGCCAACTGTTGGCATGTTGCTAACATGTGCGCATAATCAACGAAAAGTTAATATTTTTAAACCCACAAGCTTAAAATCATAAACTGAAATGAATAATATTGTTAGCAACTCAAATTATTTGATTGAGCCATTATAAGTTGAGTTTTAACTTGTGAAATAAGCAAAACTTCATAGAAGTCTGAAACAGTAGAGCTTAGTACGTTTTCTGTTAAACAGTCGAGGGCAGTAGAAGCGTTCTGTATATTAAGATCAATTATGTTTCCTCTTTTTTTTTCTCATTTAAAAAAGTAGAAAATATGTTAAAATCATAATTATAACATCAAAGTAATCTTTACATAATCTGAAAAAGCATATTAAGACCCCCTACATTCTTGAACAATTTGTTTGTAATAGTTCTCCATATGCCTCAAGCTATAAAAGTACACAAGTTCACAAAAATTATTTAGTTATACATAAATATGTTATTTTGTTTATTAAATAAATTAACGTCTACCAAATCAACTGGTCTAACGCTGTTTGCATGGACATATCCTGAACTGCAATCTGTAAAAAAAATTTATTTGTTCCTACTTGAGATGCTGTATAGAGAGAAAATCCGTCTGTGTTTAACGGAGACACGCGCCTTGACGGTTTAATTCTACGGTGCTCCAACCACGGAACCGAAACATTGTGTCGATTTGTTCCTTTGAGTATTTAAAGGTACACAAATTAGCTCAAAGATTTGATGACAAATTGCAACCCTTGGTTTGGATGGAGGCCTATTTAACACCTCTTCCGTATTTTGGTGTGCGTCATCCGTACCAACTACGGTCATTTAAAAGCAAGGCCAGACACAGAGAGTACTCAAAGTCCGGACGCCCTTCAACATATTAACCGGTATATTTATATGTTGAATACCATTTGATTTGACTCCATCTGTTCTATAGACAAATCTTTCTGTAACATTATGTGAAAATTGTTAGGGATATAAAATTCATCAGGAAAAAATGCTGTTTGATGCATGAATAAGTTCCCGCTGTTTCCCGATAGATGGCGTAACTGTGACCTTTTTGCCTAAATAAAGCTCAATCATCTGGATCGAAATATGAAAAGTTGTGGATTTGCCTAAGAACAAAAAAAAAAAAAAAACAAAAACATACCATTTCAAATTATGTGCCAAGAAGGGATATTTGTGGGAAATTTTACTGTAGTAATGATTTTGATGTTGAAGAAAAACGAATGTTGTGAAGCACCAAACAATGTGCAAGATGAGGAATTGATCGATAAATGAAGATCCATATCAGACTCGGGCTGTACTTTCAGATTCATTAGGAGTTTATCAAACCACAGTTTTCAAATGTTGAAAATCATTAGTATTAAAAGCAAAGAAATTGATTTCGCACAATCTGAAGCCTAAAAATGTCGAACGGCGTTTTTCACGTGTAAACAGCTGCTTCAAAGCCAGAAAAGGTAAAGTTGCTTGCAACGTATCATAATTGGTGATAAAAATGGATACACTACGATGTCTCCAAGGGGAATAAAATTGGAGGGTAAGCCCGGGCAAGCATCAACATTGACGGTGGCGTAATTGGTGGGATCAGTTGGGAGTAGTGTGTTGCTTAAACCCAATAAAACCATTACTAATAACTTTAATACCATCTAGATCAGTGGGGCCCAAGAAAATTTAAGCGCAGGCCAATGCTTAAAAAAACAAAACAAACACAAAATGTTGCTCATCGTTGCTTTTGACAAAAAATCAAACAAAACAAAACAAAAACAATTACAATGCAATAAAATTACATATCATGAAGTACACTGCCAGTCTTAATTTCTATTACAATAACAATGATGCTTGCATGAAACATTACTCGACACACAAGTAACGGGACAATCAGCTTCAGCATCGACATCATCGAGTGTGCATTTTTTATTTTGGCTTTGCATGCATTTGTTTTTGTAAAGTTCGCTGGAAAATGTGCTGAACACTGAACGAGTGAGGTTTGTGTTGTTTTTTTTTGCATGCGTTCTTTGAATTTGGCTCATCGCAAAGACAAAATTAAGATAGAAAAAAATTTGTATGAAGGGCCACGCGGGCCATATGGGCCACTACGTGGGCATGTTTGATCTAGATGTAAATTGAAGGATAAACATTTGCATCGAGTACATGATGCAAAACCTTCTTAGAAATACTGAATTGGTAAGTCCTACTCCACCATTCGTATTTACCGGACATTTTATCGTTCGCGTTTCACTTGCTCCGGTCTATGCCAAAATTGGGTCAATTCCTAGATAGCCTCAATAGACGTATCTTACTTACAAAAAGAATTAATGGAAGCAATATTGAAGAAAGTTGTGGAGACCAAGAGACAATTTCTTATTCATGTATCCGATCATTTTTTTCATTTTAATACCTTATCTGCACTCCTTTAAAATTACCTTCATGGCATTGTACCTTTCATTGAAATGAAAGGTCAAAAGATAATCTTTTGAATATCAAAGATTTGAAAACCTGATGTGAAAACCAAAGTTCACTTTGACCTAAATCATGTGTATGAATGTTACCAGGGTCAATGAGACAAGGATATGTTGTCTAATTAAGCTGAACTAATAAGAAGCTCGTTGAAAGAGTGACACAAAGAGTGAGCGACTTCATGAAGCTAAATTGGAAAAAAATACGAAAATTAGTTTTTTTATACAACCATTAAAATCTGAAAAATTCTGGGTTTTTTTCCATATTTCATTTCATTATATTTCCAAAATTTCTTTAATTATATGGTGACAAAATATATTCCCTTGATGCTTGATGTACATAACCAGCAGCTTAAGGATAATTTCCAAATATTTGATATCTGAGACTGGAAATTTGATTTATTATCTTTCTTTTCTAAAGATGAAGGATAAAATATACCCAGGCTTCTTCGCCTCATTTTCAACTCATTCAATACAAATATCCTCAATAACAAAATTTTTGTTTTTATGATGACATTACCTTTTTTATATGCGCCTAATTTATAGTATTCATTCTGCATCTTAAAATTATTATTGTATAGTTCTGTGGGAAATGCAGAGTTGAATGCAGAACCTTGAATTAATTTTTCAGTAAGATTATGTTTTCACGAAGATGGAAGTTCATACCGAAGTATATACCTAGTTGTCATGCTTAACAAAATACATTTTAAACCTTTGCCAATTCTGCTGCAATGGCTTTTCCACATATTCTTTTCAAATGTTTCCCAACTTTTTTCAGTAAGAAGATTTTTTAGAATGCGTCGTTCTCATGCTGATTCTATGCTGCTATTAAAAAATTTTTGTTACCATGTTAACAAATTTTTGCAATAAAAAAATTCTTTAAACCTCAGAAATAACTTCTAAAAAATTTGAAAGTCACAAAGTGTTCAAACCCTGCAAATCATTAAATATTCAATCCCTTAGTTAATATTAAACATCAGCCTTTTTAAATTGTCCTGCCAATGGCGATGGCAAAAAGCCCGATGCAGGGCTTTTTCCAACTGTTGCAAATTGAAAATAATAGACAATTTCTCTCTGACCGCACTGAGAGAGTTTTTCTGTTATGAGCATAAAATTGATTTTCCGGAGACAACAGCATAAAAACCAAGCCACATAAGTACTTCAATAGAAAATAGAAATTTTTTCCGGTCTTTACTTTTTATTTATCTACCTACTTATATCCACTCATAAATATATCCTTTTTATATTAAAATCGTTCAATCATTTTTCTCTCCTAACAGCATTGCAGTCAATAGCAAAAGCTTGCCTCCATCCTTCTACTCGTACAGCATCCAGTCAAAGCCGACAGAATAACTTTACGATAATCATATATTTTTACTTTGTAATAATAAAAACCTATAATTTTATAGAAAAATGCATAGCAGCAGATAATAATAAATGGCAAGAATTTTGTAATATAATGCAAAAAATACAACAACAGCAACAACAACAACAACAACAACAACAACAACAACAACAACAACAACAACAACAGTATCAACAACAACAACAATCACAAGAAAAATATAACAAAAGGGAAAACAAGTTGGCAGAGGAAGGAGATTAAATTTTTATAATTTATAGACATCAATCAAGAAAAGTTTAAAGAAATTGACCCGTGCACGTAAAACACGACAGAGGGCGCTTGCAATAATGCTCAGTCGCTGTTTACGTTGTTGTTGTTGTGGTTTTTTTTTTCTTTTGCTTCTATCGATAATAAAAGTAATTGCAAAACCCTTCAGCGTTACTTTGATTTCATATTTTATTTTGTAAAAATAAAAAATTGCTATAATTTAAGCAAAATTGCTCTTCAATTTTTTTTATTTATTTTTGTTTTATTTTATTAAATCTTAACATTTAAAAGCAACTCACACAAACAGACTGGAGCTGGGAAATATCAAAGCAAAGGTTGTTGTTTGGTCGATCTGCTTGATGCGGTTATTCTTTGTGGTTTACAAGCAGCTTTGTAATCAATATTATTAAGTTAAGTGGTTTTTGATATAATTCAGTGGGACTTACATCACTTTGAGAATTTTCGATTTGTTTTAATTAAGTTGAAGTTCAATTACGTTCAGGTAAGACACTTGAATGAACTTTTTTCGAAACTATTTTCGACGACAGAAAAGAAAAATGAAAATTTCTAAATAATCTAGAAATTGGTGACTTCAATCTATGATCTAACTATATTTTTAAGGCATATCTCTTTAAATATGAGGGCCTATTTAAGTAAATCATGTTAAAAATAAAATCATGTTAAGAAATGTTAAAAATGTTCTTGTATCAAAGTTTCGGGCGCTCTTTAATGTCTTCAACCAACTTTAAGCTGATTGCAAACTACTTTCAAAACAAAATAAAAGTGTTGAATAGTCAACTATTCTCTTCGAAAATAACTAGTGATTTTTTCTATTAAATGGCCGCAAAGTCACCAGTACTCACTACCTTTTTTCCTTTTGAAACCAACTAGTAGTCAGTCTATGAGATTATAGGTGGTAACTGTTATTATACTAACTAGTAGAGCTCTCGATTTCGACTTTAGAGCTTTTAGGGTATTTCTAGCTACCCGACTAATATCCGGGTATCCAAGAATTTTTGGGGTAATTCGAGCTAGCCGGGTAGTTTCGAGCCTTTCGGGTATTTCGAACATTTTTAATAAAATTTTTAAATATTTTAGCAGCGCGTTATGGTATTGAAAGAAATATAGCTTTATTCGGTTTGGTCATGGTAATAGCGGTCAAATTTAGAGTTTATTCCAAAAAAGTTCCAATCAAAAAATAAATTTTAAAAATTCGAAACGTATTGATCGAAAAACTAGCCGGGCTTTCGAGCTACCCGGGCTTTTTTCGGGTTTCGAGTACCCTTGTGCTGGGGTACCCGGGTACTCGAACAAATCTCGAAAAAAATCAGGAGCTCTATTTACTACCGACTCAAAATTTAGTATCAGCTTTAAAAAAAAAAAAAGATATTAAAACAATGTCAGAAAAGCTGCTTCAACATTTTAAGTCGACCTTAAAATATTTTTTGGTTGGCTTGATTGATTTTGTCTGGCTATATGAAACCAGTTAAAAATTGTAATTGTATATCTATAGTTCATATGAATAAAAAAAAAACTTCAAACCTCTTCTATTAGCAGCGAGCAAAATTTCGAACACGCATGCGTAAATTTTATTCGACCATCTTTCCAGGGTTAAGAAATATGTAGAAAACTTTGATGTAAGCAACCTCAGCATCCAACTTAAATTGCTGAAGAGTTTACATGATACTCCACCTTCACGTTTTCACAAAATTGTTGATCCATTCAAAAGCACTGCCATAACAGTGTTTAAATCTTTAAAGGAAGTTGTAAAAGTATTTGGTTTTGTAGTTACAATTCTGGTATCTGCAGTTACTTCTGAGGAATTTTTTAGAGTTTTCCGTCGCTTTAAAACATAACTTCGATATAATATGATTCAAGAACGTCTTACGCATTCGGCACTTCTTCACATTCATAATAAACTTTAACTTTTTTTTTTTATTTTTTTTCTTAGTGAAGTGTTTTGCCACCCTAAATAAAAATGGCGGCGCACCTGAGTTCTACTTACTAGCATTTTTATTTTACTTACACTTTCTTTTATAGTGTGGTACCTTACTTACAATGGGTGGCCTTTTGTAGGTGCTCTTTCCAACCTTATCTCACTGTTGGCTCTTCTTTTGATAAAAAATTATTGAAGATAAGTGACAACTATTTCGTTTTTTTGAGCAGTTATAAGAAATTTTTAAAGTCACTCAGTGTTTATTGTTTAGTATTATTTTTACTAACATCCACTAGTTTCCACTCTAGTTTTTATGTTACAGCAGTACATACATACTTTCTCTATCAAAAAATTTTTATAATTTAAGAAATAGTGTTTACTTTAGACATGCTCTTTTGATCTTATGAATTATATACGATAGAAATATATATGTATGATTGAAGCAGGAACCTATCCTAGTTTTTTTTTTTCCTGAAGAGAGGGGTTTCGATAACAAAAATACTAGGTAAAAAAATCAAAAGAGCGTAGTAATACTAATAATCACAGCAAAAAAAAACACAGGTAATTTAACCTTATTAGCTAAGATAGAAAATTTGATAGGAAGCCTTAAAAAACTTTCAGTTATTAAAAATTTTTTATAATTTTATTAAAATTGCCCCTGCCTTGGAAAACAAAGCTTTAAATTTTATTTAACTGAATCGAGAATTAAATATCAAAAGTTTCTTCCAGTTTCTTGACAAATGGTACATAGTGAGAATATTTACTTAAATTTTATTAATCCTTTAAAAAAAAAATAATAATAATAAGAAAACATGGAAACAATTTTTCACAATTAATAAAAATTAATAAAATTATGAAACTCAAAGAAATCCTCAGTAATAATTTTGTAACATAAAGTAAAGTTTCCAACCAGAAGTAGTTCGGGCAAAAACTCTTTCCTAATCAAAATTAATTATAACACAAAATAAGCCCATTTAACATTTAATTTCCTTTAACATCCTTTTTTAGGACTTAAATATATGTATATATTAGCAGTGGCGGATATACATACGGGCTGAAAGCCCCCTCCCCCCCATGGAGAATTTTTTTTATTGGGAAAAAATGAAAAAAACGTCAAAAATATGTTTCAGAACCCCCTCCCCCTTGGCATACAAAAGTGTAGTTTCAGCCCCCCTTTGGAAAATCCTAGATCCGCCACTGTATATTAGAGATTTAATTAAGCTTTTCTTATTTGGCAATTCAATTTTTTACTGCAATATTGGTCGGCCTTGCATTTGGTATACTTTTTGGAAGATATGGATGGGTTTTAATATTGAGACCTGAAGCTTTAACCTTAGGTCTATAATGCTTGATTGGAATATAATGTATGCCACAATTTAGTGCTTCAAAAATATATGCCAACTGCCGCCTATAGCTCTCTGTTGACTTTCTTAACCGTTTTCTTCTGCCAACCCCAAAAAACAACAGGGTGTTTTTGCTACGTTATAAGCTCTTTCTGGCTTTAGTACTTCGTTATCCTTATAGATATATGTTTTATACAATCATTTTTCGAATTTTGCGCTTCCTTATGATGCTACTGCCTCTGTTGTTGTTGCATTTCTGCGCAATAAAATCGTCATAAAACACATTGGTCACGTAATTCCGTTTGTCTGTGGGATTTTATTGCTTGGTCTTGGTGTTTGTTTTTTTTTTTTTTTTATCTTCCTCTGACTATGCGCTTTTTTAAATTGTTATGAATGTGATGGGTGGGCAGACGAATGGGCAAGTGTTCGGTTATGGATGGGTTATATGAAGCAGTAACAGGCGATTTTAACCTCGGCTACATGATTTTGTTACCACTGAGTATCTGTGATGTGGCATATAAACGCACTGAGGATATATTTATGTATGTGAGGTAAATACAATAGAGTAAAGGTATTATAATTATTAATTTAAACAGAAAATAACATTTAAAATTAATATGAAAAAGGTTTTAATTTCTTTGATTCGATTTATTTCATTTGAAAAAAATAGCTAACCTGAAAACCGGTTTTACACGGCAGTATTTGCCCTGCTTTTTATATATAAATAATACAAAGGAACAGTTACATAGAAATTTTGAACTGGATTTTATTTATTTTAAATTCAATATTTTTGGATATATCTTTAACTTTGTATATCAAGAACGATTTATATTACAATCCTTCAAATTTGGAAATTATCACTTTGTACAGTATCGTCAATCCTAAGCGAATCGTGATAAAATCAAATCTTATTCATTTCAAAATAGCTTTTTTATGGCACCTAGATATTTCTTAAAATATCATTGAAAGATTACAAATTAGTCTACTACCTATTCCAGAATATATGTACCTTACATTTAAAATTTTATATCAATAAGAGCAGCTGTTTGAGCTAGAAAGACAGACAAATAAACATACAGACAATATTATTAACACGTTAACTGCCATGAGGCACATACGTACCTCAATAAAATGTCCACGTAGGCTCTGAGGCACAGCGTATGTGCCTCAGTATTTGATTACACATTATAGTTCATGGTTTAAAATTAGTACCTCGAAATGCAAATCTGTAAAAGTAGTTCAATTCCGCATGGCCTGTCATACCTAAACCTATCTTTAGCGCATCATTTTTATACCCCCACGATTAAAAAAAACCCCTTTTACTGGGTTTTTAATTTTAAAAACTGTAATTTTGTCACTCCGTTTGTAACGCCCATCATCACCCGAGTCGATTTTGCCATGTTCATCTGTCCATCATCCACAGTAAACATACAGTAAACGTATACATTAGGCCGTGAGGTACATATGTTGTGCCTCAATAAAATATTTAAAAATTTCATAGAAATATAAAAAAAACATTTTCTGATATTTTGTTCGGATTTTCTAATACCAAAATATACTAGATCTATAAAAAGATGGCCCGGAGTACCCGATATTTTTTTTGTATGGTGGCAGTTAAAGTGTTAAATATAAGGACTTTCGAAAAATGTTGACACAGTCCATTGTGTATGCAAGTATACAAGGTTTTGCTTTTAGAGATAAACACTGTATAAATATTACTGTATAAATACTTAGTAATTTTTGGCTTTAGATTCCAAAATAGAGATCAGAATTGATTGCTGATTTCAGGATTTTGAGTTGTTTGAGGCTCTATATTAAAATGTCTATTTTTAATTTCTAACAAAGCTATGGTCATTTTAAAGTGACATGATAAATTTTACGCCCTGCTCCGCATCATATTGAAATGACATGATGTTGCCAGGAAAATCTATTTGTGACCATTTGACATTTCATACTGAAAGAGATGACTGGTACCAAATGGTGCAATTACTAAAAAATTACTATATTTTAATAACAGTCCATTCAAAAGTCCATAGGATGACATATAGATGGCATTACTCGTTTTTTCGATATGATTTTTATTTAGTACTAACCTTCAAACGATACGTATATAAATTTGATAACAATCTGACTATTTATTCGTGAGTTATAGCATTTTGTGTACAACTTTTGTTATTGAAAAAAAAATTGGAAAAAAGTGAATTTCGAGTTTTGATAAAGCATTGCTTTTTGATGAACAGTGAAAACCTAACAATAGTTTGATATACATTATCCGGACTCTGCTCCATCGAGACAAAAGGTAGAAAAGTGGATTGCTGAATTTAAACGTGGTCGTACCAACACAAATGATGCAGAGTGCAGTGGACGCCCAAACTAGGGTGTTATTCCAGAAAACATCAAAAAAATCCACAAATTAGTTATAAACGATCGCACATTGAAGGTGCACGAGCTGGTTGACATTGTAAAGATATCAGATGGTAGTGTTTTTACCATTTCACACGAACATTTGGGTATGCGAAAGCTCTCTGCAAAGTGGGTTCGAACTCATAGTCGACCAAAAACAACAACGAATTGATGCTTCAGAGGAGTGTTTGGCGCTGTTAAACCGAAATAAAATCGAATTCTATTGTCGATATGTGGGGCAATGGATAAAGCATGGTTTCACTTTTACTTTTTCACTTTTCAGCTGAGTGGTCAAACCGAATCCAAAACAAGCAAAGATCCAACAGTCGGCCTGAAAGGTGATGAGGTCCGTATTTTGGGATGTGAAAGAAATAATATTCATCAACTATCTCCAAAAAGTAAACCACCACTTTTGGATCGATTGAAGGCTGAAATCGCAAAGAAATGGCCACATTGCAAGAGAAAAAAGTGTTGTTTCACCAAGACAATGCACCGTGTCACAAATCGATGAAAACGATGGCAAAATTTAATGGATTGTGCTTCGAATTCACCCCCCGTATTCTTCAGATTTAGCCCCCAGCGACTTTTTCCTGCTTTCAGATCTCAAGGAATGCTTGCTGGAAAGAAATTCAAGTCCAATGATGAAGTAATCGCTGAAACTGAGGTCTATTTTGACGAGAAAGAGAAATCGTGGTGGTATCATGGTATCGAAAAGTTGGAAAATCGCTATACTCGTTGTATCGCTCTCGAAGGCAACTATGTTGAATAATACAATCGAGTTTTATCAAAATTTGGTTTTTTTCTTACTTATCCTACGGACTTATTGAATGACCTGTTAATTCTGAGCAAATAACCTCAATTATCCCGATATTATTATGTAATGAGCGAATTCTCTGACATCCAATTCGGACGCTGTGCTAACATTTTTTTTTTCCAGTAATTTCTGAAGACCTGCTATATCTTCAAACATTTATTGAAAGCAATTCAAATTTCTCGAAACCAATTTACTTTCTTAAATATCATTAATTTGCAAAATTGTAACTTTAGTCCAAAGATACATCCCCCGATAAACCAAAGTAACATCTTATAAAATTTGTCATTAGTATTTAGCGTCACCTTCACAGAAACAACAACAACAACAGCTCAACCATACCGTTAGACCCAAATTCTCCAACAGCAACAATTAAAAAGACAAACTTTGATTAATGACTTCCTTGATGCCGAATTTTATTAGTTTCTATACGCTAGCAGTCATGAATGTGTGTGTGTGTATGTGCGACACCCTGTTACACATCCGACCAAAAGTTCAAATATTGTTGTTGTTGTTGGCGTTTTAGTTTATCCCCATGCCTGAATTGCAAATAGTTTGCACTAATTAAGGGTCGCATTGTTGCCAACATTTTGCAATTAGTACGTTTGAATTTTCCGTTGTCAACTTTTAGGCAGGTCAAATAAAACAAATCCGAACAAAGAGCAAAAATTTCGAAAATAGTTTTAAATGTGTTTTTTTTTTTATTTTACGAAAAATTAATTTTCCAATTGAGGAATGCAGAGAAATTAATTTAAATTATTTTCCAGCCAAACAGCTCGCTTAAACACACACACACACACAAACACTCACATAGTGGCAAATATAAATGTATATAATTAATTTTATGCACACAGACATGCCTACATTTATATGTAGTGACATAGTGAAAAATGGTTTTCCATAAATTTTCATGTTAGCACGTGATGATGATGAGTTGGAAAACTGTAGGTACGCCATTGCAATTAATGATGAGTATGGGGTGGATGAAGGGAAGTGATTGCGGCCAAGCGAGAGAGGGATGATGTATTGAGTTAGTGGCTAACTGGCTGGCTAGTGGGTGGCTGTCATGCATATCCTAGTCAGGTTTAATTTATTTAGTGCACCATGACAGAAAGTTATTTGCTGCCATTGTTTTATGTGTGAATGTACAAGCCTTTGTGTCTGTGTGTATGTGCGTGTGTGTGGGTCTGTGGGGGAAGAGGCAGTAAGTAAACATTTATTATTAGAAAACACAAGCCAAATTCAGCAAAACTTTATTTGCTGTTCATTTAATGAATGAATGAATAAAAACGGACAAAAGTACAGTTTAAATAATTTTAAAACAAACATAATTGTCACTATGGGGCAAAAGTGACAGGAGGCAATAGTTTGTGATTGTCAGAGTGCCTGCACTTGATTGTGTTAATGCTGTACTGATAACATAAATGTTTAAATTTTACAGCGATTTTGGTTATGTCAAAACATTAAATTGAAATTTTTTATAAAATTGGGAGAAGAATTTAAGAATTTTTTAAAAACGCAAAAATTTCCGGAGCGACAAAAATAGTCTCAATAAATTCTACTTTTACTTTTAAGTGAAATAAAGAATTTTAAGTTTATCCCTTTAGATATGCAACATAAATTATTACCTTAAGAGACTTATTGCTTCTCATATTGTTTTTTTGCCATTCAAATTTCTTTCAAAATTTTTAATATGACAGTTAATTAGGAGTGCAGATTTGGTTTTTTTACAATTATCTCAGTCGGAATTAATTTTGTTCCACTCTAAATCACAACGTGCGCTATCTTCAATTTAAGCTTTTTATCCAGCTTAAATGCAGAAAATTTTTTTGTCAAACGCCAAGTAAATGTTGCCTACTTTTTTGGCTTTCAATTTTTTTTTTTTTTTGGTTTTTTTTTATTTATATTCTCGTTATTTTGTGTTTCTGTATTTTTTGTCATTGTTCGTGGCGTTGCCAAACGTTTTATTTCGTTATCTTTTTGCCGCAGGCAGCTGCAATATTCTACGCAAATTTAACATGCCTTGTTTTGTGGCCTCCCTACCTGCCATTTGTGCCATTTTGCTCATTTGCTCCCCTTCTATGTTTGGTCACAGTTTTAGTTGAGTGTATATGTATATGTGCATGTGTGTTTGTAAGTGTGCATTGTGCCTTTTTTTCTCCTTTGTTGCTGTATTTCAAGTTTTACCTTTTGTCGTATTTTGCCTAGGTACGTTTTATTTATATTTTGTTACCCACACAATTTTAATTTTTATTTCTTTTTTTTTTTTGTTGTTTTTGTATTTTTTGCTTGAAGGCTTTTTAGAAATATGCTTTACACATTTAGTGTTAACTAACAGGGTTACACTTATTAAACACCCACTTATTTTATGCGTGTGTTGGTGTCTTTTCTTTTTTTTTTTTGCTCTCTTTTATTCTTGTTTCTGCTTTACTTAATTTTGCACACTTTATTTGATTTAAGTTATGATTTGTGTGAATGTGGAATGTTTAGTCATATTGTGTGGGTGAGGATATGGAAAATAACGACTTAAGGGTAGTTTAAAAAAATTAAGGACGCTGTAAAGCTTGAGGCATACATTTTTCAATAGGTCGTTTTTTAAAGAAATAAATGCAATCTTAAATGATTTGATGACGTAGGAGACTGAACTAGACCTCTCATATCCGTAATCTATAACGGTTCATTTTTTGTTTTTTTTTTTTTTTTGTATTGAAAATATTTTGAGCTTTCTCTGCAAATTTGTACCGGCAGAGCTCAGACTAGTTTAAATCATTTTTTTATATTTCGAAAAAATTTGTTGAATATAAAAGATATTTTCAGAAAATTTCTTTCATATTGTGGTAGGTAGATCATTCGAAAGTTAATCTTTGAACGATTTAATGTGGTATATGGGTTGCTCCTTCTTCATTCAATGCCTTAGTATTTTGATCATCTTTTGATAATTCGTTTTCTTGTCTGAATATTCTAAATTCTTACACTAAATTATTTTTCAATTTATCATCTCAGAGCACAAAAGAAATTTTACCGAGCTTCTAAACATTAAATCTTGCATGTTATTAAATGATGGGGAACATTAAGTGCACAAATTATTGAGAACTGCACTGGTACACTAAGAGAAATAACGCATATTAACATTATCCACGCCTGAGTATATATTTCATTTAAATATTTACGTGGATAAATCAAATATTTTCCTTACAACTCGTTTTTTCCCGTATTTAAATTTTATTTATGCCACACACTTACACACATATTTCATACAGCTACCGAGCAGCCGCCAAGCAGCAGCATCATCGCACTTTGTTCCTGTGCGATGCTGCTGCAGTTACTTCGCACCAGCAACTGCAGGTCTTATATTTCTCATTTAGTTAATGTTTCAAGGGTAATATATCATGGATATTTGGCAAATATGATTTGTGAGTGCGGAGGTGAGTGCGATGCATGATGAATTCATGTAAGGTGGAGTGACAACTCGGTATTTTCTCAAGAATGTCACTCCACTCTACATGATTTCATCATGCATCGCACTCACCACCGGACTCACAAATCATATTTTCACAAAAAGAAAATAAAATATACCACTAAATGGCGTTTGATATGGACGCAGCTCGTGGGAAATATTCAAATAAATTTTTATTCAATTTCAATATTTTTATATAAATTTTCCTTAAATGCGATAGTTTTATTTTCAAATAGTAAATATTTGAAAGATATTTAAATATATTCGTGCATAATTTAAAAATATTTTTTATTAATTCTGTTTAAATATTTTAATATTTTATTTAATTAAAAAAGTATTTAAATAAATTTTAAATATTGACGTAGTCGATTTAAGTAAATGCGTTATTGGTGCAATAATGACTCGCATTTTGGATAAATTAAAAAAGTTTTTGGATAAATTTAATATTTTTTTCCCTTAGTGTATATACTTGTCTTACGACGACTACGAATGGCTTATGTGCATGATCTCAAGAAGCTTCACATGATCTTAGTTACTCTCCATTGGTTTGCCACTGTCTGAAGAGAAATGACGGCCGATCAGAAAAATTAAATTGTGGACAATGTGTGTGTGTGTGTGGAACCGTGGTCCTCGCGGTTTATAAAATTGAAAACTATTTGTATCTAGCGAGCCTTAAAACATAAAAGCACCGAAAAGGTTAGTGCAGAAGAAAGAATTAGTGTGTTCTATTCAGTTAATTAATTGTATCCCGACTGTGTGGCATGTGGCGCCATTCTGCTGAATGAATCGTGTCTGAGACACGATTGAGACACAAAAAAGTTGGTAATCATGTCTCTGTACCGCTCTACATTGACTGTAACGTTCTGACCATCATAATTTTTTTAAGACATATGGACCAATGATTGCACCAGAACATAAAGCGCACCACATTGTGAGTTCTTATGGATTTAATGGTGTTGCGAGAAAGGCTTGTTGATGATCAATACTTAAAATACGGCAATTTTGTTTATTCACGTGGCTTTATCACTGTGTGATGAACTGAAAAGTGTGCTTCATCACTGAATATAATTTTGTAGATCAATGGCAATCTCTCCTTCGGCCCATCATTTCTTCGGCCCGGCGCACAGTAGATCGTGCAGTGAACAAAAATTAAAAATGTTTTTGTTTCGAAACCCAACAAAATGGGTAACGTTGTAAGGGAAATACTTTAAATAAAGAGGTTATAAATAATCAGTTCAAACCAATACTGGATGTGGCTTCCAAATCCCTTTAAAATCAATACTTTTAGACAATTTTATTGTTGTTGATTCTTTGTTTTTTATCGTCTAGGAAAAAATATTTTGTAAGCAAATTTTTCAAATTATCAAAAGCATTTTATTTTCGGTTTTTATAAAAATTATTCAAAAAAAAAAAAACAGTTTTCATTACTTAGAAGAAAAAAATGAAAAATTAAATTGGATTTTTTACATGATTTTAAAAGTGATCAAAAATATATTAGCCGCCTCGTACTACTACTACTACTACTCGAATCTTTAAACACGTTTATCTAAAAACTGCATTTTTATAGTACTATAGGACTATTTTCAACCACTTGGCACTTTGAAATTATCTTGAAAAATATATTGTGTATGGAAGTACGTAGGATTTTTTTGAAGTAAAACTTCTTTAACCGCGATGGGGAGTAAAACCGATGAATCAATTCGCCGATGGAACACTTCGCCGTGAAACGCTTCGGCCTGTTTTTAACAGAGTGTTACGCAAAATTAAATAATTATAATATAGTATGGTAGCTTTTCAACTGCATGGTTCATACATCGAGTAATTATAATATTGCCATAAAAATTCGAAGCATATGGAGCATGTCTTTGTTATTCATATTGAAAACATCAACCTAAAACAAAACGACAAACACTGACTGCTGCTAAGTAACAGAGTTGTTGTACAGCATTTTAAACTATATTTCAAACTTTTGAGAATGACAAAAGGGTGGGTACACAGAGTATATTTTGGTATTGCATTTATTTTCTTTACATCTTTATATTTTTTATACGAAATTCTACATATCACATAGCTTTATGATACATATAAACCCTCTCCGGCCCTCCTTTAAAACCCTTCTGTTTAGGTTGAGGGAATAAATATATAAAAATCACAATATTTGTATCAGAGCCCCCCTAAAGACTGGTTGGAGGGAATAGGTCCCCAATGGAAAAATTTTCCTTTTGTAAAATAATGGGAGGCATTCATACATATTAACCCTCTCCAGCCAGTTCTTAAAGCTCCCTGTTCAGGTGTTGGGAATAAATACATAAGTCATAATAATTGTATGGGAGCCCCTCTAAGGAGTGGTCGGAAGGTATAGGTCTCCAAGGGAAATATGTTCCTTTTGCAAAAGTAATGGGGGTCGTTCATACATATGAACCCTCTTCCGCGCTCCTTTAAACGCCCCCTGTTGAGGTGTAGGGAATAAAAATTCACATGTGCCAGCCAGCAACAAAGCTGAGGAAAAAAAAATAAAACTGGACAAATGATTTTTATTTTTGAGCAAAAAATAAAAATTGATGAAAATAATAAATTTCAAAAATATTCTTATTTTTGAACCGAAAAATAAAAATCAAAAAATAACTTTTATTTCTGCTCAAAGCAATAAAAATTTTAAGATAATTTTAAGATAATTTTTACTGTCGAGCAATAAAATAAAAATATAAAAAATAACAATTAAACTTTTAGTTTTTGGATATCGCTTATAATAATAACGATCCCTGATTAAAACAGATTTAATTTACTCCTGCCATTATATGAAATTGGTCTTTTTTAGAAAGACTATATTAAAGATATATTAATGATTATATTAATGTTTGACTTCTACCGTGCTTGGTGGCCACACACATATGCTTTTTTTTTTTATTTTTGTTGTATTGAAGAGTTAATTTTTTATTAACAATAATCTGATGATTTTGTGGGCAAATTTTTGACTTTCCACTTTATAAGTGCGCCAAATATATATATATATATATATATTAAAGCGCCTCACAAAAAGAAAATTTTCCGGGTCCCCCCCTCAAAATAGACTTTGGTCTATGTCCTAATGATTCCCCAAATATTTTGGTTCTAACGATAGCCGTCAGCTAGCTAGAATGGTTCGAAAAAACCTCTAAAAATCGCGTTATGCTTGGATAACTTTTTTGCCATGATATTTTTAGTACAAAAAGTTGTCACAAATAGAGTAAAACAAAGAATTATAAGCTTCTGCATCAAAAAAGTTTTCCTAACACAAAATATATTTACTTTTTTGCAGTGTTTTTTTACATATTTTGTTTTTTTTTTTTTGCAATTTTTATTAAAATATGTACAACTCCTCCATCTTTTGCCTGATTTTCAATTCCGAGGTAACATTGAAAAGGTGCTGACGGCTGCTTTTCATTCTTGTCACTAATTTACCCTTATATGCCTTTTTTATTCTACTATTCTACTATACTATTCTACTATTCTACTATACTATTCTACTATTAATATTACTTTCAAATTTACCGTTTAAAAGTTTTTGCAGTGGAATAATGTTTTATATCCAAACCTGAATGGATGATGAAACTTTTTCAACTGAACATAGAATATTGACTTATGGTGCTTAAAACGTTTTTTCACTACTTAAAACGATAGCTAACCGCACTTACAACGTTCTTCCAAATTACACTCACAGGAGCATTTTTATTTTGTATGGTTTTTCCATTTCTCGAAATATGAGACTTACCACTATCTCTTAATCTTTTATTATTGAAATTTTTCCACTTTTCGAAATTTATTTTACGTTTTGAGTATCGATAGTACTTGCGCATCAAGTTCTGTTGTTCAATTCTATTCATTTTACAAGCACGTGCAACGTTTTTCCACTGACTGGCAAAAATGCGTTAAAAATGCCCGAACCTGCATTTTTTTTACTCACTTTTGTTTTCATATAGTATAAGAGATTAATTCTAACAGGTATCCGAGAAAAAAAGGCTTTAAAAACGATATTCGCGATTATTCTTCAATTGTTGAAATCAATAAAAAAAAAACTTAATATCAATATTTCTGACCATTTTTGTTTAGTATTCTTTCAAAAAACGCCTTCAGAATGGTTTATATTACATAAAGGTACCCTTAATAAAACAATCCAAGCAAAGTGTTGCACACGTCATATGACTTGGAGTCGTTGAAGTTGCAACAACTCTTATGCGAGTCACAGCAAGAAGAAGTATGCAGCGATAGCCCTACTGGGGTTAAAACAATCAATTTGAAGCTTTGACAACAGAAGTGAATTTTTGATAGCAGTTATGTATCGTTATAGTATACCTACACCCATATTTATATAAAATTCCTTATAATCTTGAATAAAGGGCTCATTATGAGTTTCTTAAATTGTGACAGTACTGCAGCTTTGTTATTAAATCTTCAAATGTGAGCCATAGCTAACTATTCGGTTACCAAACAGCATTCGGGAGTATAAGAACTCACATTTTGCTGCCATAGCATCATTTCATTTTAAAAACTTCAGCCCAAATTTTATAATTTTCTAAGAGTACAACCAGGGCCAGATTAAGGTTGGTGGGGGCACTGAGGCCAGTTATTGGTGGGGCCCCCTAACTATAAATGTAAAAAGTTGGTTGTACAAAAACGTATGCAGATTCATTATAATACCTTTAATTAGATCATTTTTATTATGTTTAAAATATTGAATTAGAAAAATCGTTATTTGTTATATAAAAATATCGTTAATGACAATCATCAGAATAGTATGAGTGGTTATTATTTAGAAGTTTTATGAGATTTAATCGAAGCGAACACTTTGATAGTATTTTCGAAAGATAAATCACGAACAATGTCAATTTATGTGCTCAGAATCATGAGGCTGGTAAGATGTTTCTGTCCCATACTCGTACGCAATCTATTTTTCAGTGTTCGTATGCAAGTATACAACATTTAATGAGCTAGCTGAGCTGGTTTTATTACGACATATACAGTACAATAATATACATCAAGAATGCACACAATAATCGGGGCTTCTTTCTATAATAATTCTATTGAGTACTCGATTCGACATTGGTTTTTTTTTCTAATTTTTTTCTCATTTCTAACACGGATGGTGGGGGCCTGAGGCCAGTGGTCTCACTGGCCTCCAGGTTAATCCGGCCCTGAGTACAACGAAATTTATTTCTGAATCCGCTTTTTTTTATTAAAAATAGAAATGCTAAGTAGTTTTAAACAAAAATAATACTTAGGTCAGACAAAAGATCTCATTTTAGTTTTCCCAAAATTCTTTTGAAAAATGATTTCCTCATGTGAATCTAACTACATTATAACAGCTGAATTATTTTTAAAACAATCAAGTTTTCATTGCGTATTTAACGAATTAAATATTCAGAGTTAATTGTGTCTTCTCAACAAATTCACACCGAAACCGTTATTTACATCAATGTCAACATTAATCTGAAAAAGAAACTTTGGAGAAAAAAGGTTTTAACTTTTTTTTCCCCAGAACAGTTGAGGTTAACAGCATTCTGTCAGCGTTACTAATTTAACTCTTGAAGTTTTAACTCGAAAAGCTTATGTTGTGGCTCCAAATATAATAAAAAATCTGCCTTTGCCTTGATTTTCAACAACTTCCCATAAAATTGATGCATTATGATGAATGATGGACACGACTTAACCGTATTATTTATGTACATTTAGCTGGAATTTATATGCCGAGTTAAATAATGTTGTTTGCCAAAGAGAGGAAAAGAGAGACAGAAAAAAAGAGAAAAGGGATTACAAGCTGGCATGAGAACAAACGCTTAAATAATATTATTTTGAAAATAAAGGAGTTTCCCATTTTTTTGTTACATTCAATCCCCACGTTTTTATAGCTTTTGAATTTTTTTGTTTTTATCTTACTTTCCCTCGCACTGCCCGGTTTTTAAAAGGCTACAAATTTGTTGTAAATTGTGTTGTTGCTGTTGCTGCTGCTGCTGCAAGACAAAATAAAAATGCAGTAGAAAAAGTATTTTGGGCTTAAAATTAATTGCTTAATTAGTTACGGACGGCGTTGGAACATGTTTTGAAATATGGCGGTCATTTAATACGCTTGTCTTGATCGCGTTGGCTGCTGTTTATGCGTGAAAACATTTTAAAAAACATTTTGTTTTATTTTTTTTCTTTTTTTTTTTTGCTTTTGTTGTGTTGAGCTGGTTATAATTGCTTCATTAAATGGGCTTAAAATTAATGCGGTTTTTTTTTTTCCTTATTGCGCTGAAAGTATGGCGAGAGGGTGAAAAGGCACAGAAGCTAAAAAAGTGATATAATTAGACAGACAATTATGACGGGGATGCTACAAAACGTTATTTTTTCAAGCGATAAGAGTTGTTGTTTATTTCAGCTCCGGCTCAACTAAAAAGAATATTGATTTTTGGCACTGCAAATCAATTTATGCGTCCACCACACTCAAAAACTATGTCTAATAAAATGGCGTATCTTAAAAAAATATTTACAATCAACAGCGACTCAAAACAAAGATAGCCGGGATACGGAAAAAAAAACGAAAAAACTAGCACTAAAAGCATTTTCAAATCTCAAAAAAGTGCTGCCAATGCAAATCAATAAAAAGCCAATCCATGTCATGTTCGTTCCCCCACTTGGCGATGCGATGCGGTATTTAAAAGGCAGACCCTTACCATTTTAAATCACTTTTCTAGATTACAAAACACAAAAAAAAAAAAAAACAAAAACTAAGCAAAAAACAAAAAACTTGATATGGTGCATGTGGAAATATAACATGATGCCCTGCATGCGCCGCGTCTATCTTGCAAGCCATTTGTTTTCTTTTTCCATACATTTATTTTTTTCGCAACTGCTGCGAACGCCCTCATTTAAATTTATTTTGCAAATTTAGCAACGAGCTACCAGCAACACTCTAGTAAAAAAAAAAAACACAAAAAAGCAGTCAGGGAGTAATAAAGAGCATCAAACCCAATCAATAAGCATCTTAAATAAATTCATGGCAACCACTTTTCGATGTATTTCATTGATTTTTTTTTTATTGTGGCACTCCTCTGCTACACTTCCTGCAATGCTATGGGTTATTTTTTTACACTTCAACATTTGCTAGACAAAGTTTTTTCCTTCTAATATTGCATATATTTACGGGCTAATGTTAGATTACGCATTCATTCGTATGTGTGTGTGTGTGTGTGTGTTTGTGTGTGGCGTGCTATTATCTGCATATCTTTAAGATACTTTTTTCAGAAAATAGAAAACTACCATTTGTTACAAGGCAGTTGGGAAGAAAAAGTAGGCGTTCATTTGCATAGCAGCAATCTTTTTTTTCTTTTCATGAAAATGAAAAGAAAACTCTTTTACATACATTGTAGCAACGTTTCTTCCATCCAGCCTTTTCCCAACCTCAACTTCAACTCATTTTAATTGGCCGCACTCTTGCAGCGGCAATTTTTGTTGGCAACACTTGGGCATAAATTCGCCAACATTAGCGGCAAAACAAAAGCCGCGCATTAGACAGCAAAAATAGCCAACTCTAGTAGTTATGAGTCGAGCGAATTTTTGTATTTCGCTGGCATTTAGGAAATAAATACTAGCCACATTTTTTTTTTCGTCCAGTTTAGTCACTGCCAAAAATTATCTGCAGCCTGCCTGCCACTGCATATTAAAATGATGCACTGTGCGACGGAAGCATAAAAATTGAATTATTACTAGCAATTTAAGGCAGCAACAGTAATAAAAATGACAACAACTAAGGAGCAAAAAATTGACATTAAAAAAAAAAAAAAAATAAACCCATCTACTTGTGCCGAGTGAAAAATTTGTTAGCCAACTTGCTGGCGTCTTCATTTTAATATGACTCTTATAGCCCAGAGCTTTTATATCCTTGCGAGTTGGCAAAAACATACTATTTGCTTTGCGAATTCAATGCAAAATCAAAAATTTATCTACTTGAGGTCATTAGTTGAGCCATATAAAAGAGTCTCTAAAGTCAGCCCAGACCACCCCAGGCAGACACAGGCAGTCAAGAGTCAGGCATGAATGTGATTTTCTAATGGAAAACTCATATAAAGTTGTCAACAGCATCAATAGTGGCAACAACAAAAACAACAACACGAATAGCCATTTGCGGCATATTATTATGTAGTCATAATATAATCCTTAAAGCAAAACTCATAAAAATGTGCATAAATTTTGTGCTTTTGTGCAAAGCAAATAAAAGAGAAACGGTTTATTTGATGTCAACTAATGTTGATTTTCAGCAAAGCATTAAAGAAGTTGAGAAAGCGGGAGCACTCAGTGACTACTTAGTTAACCAAAATTTTATTGATTTGTCTTCTTTCGAAATTTGGTTAAATTGATTGAAGAATTTTTGTTTATTTGATCTACTTTGAACATTCTATTTAGCCTACGATTAACTATGACTAATGTTTCCACCAACACAGTTATTGATGTCATTAGCAAATTTTTATTAAGAGTATGTAAGGATATGTTTGAAAAAACAACTAAACTAAATTAAATCTTTATATAATGCCGTTTTTGACTTTTAAAATGTAAGTCTAATGTCAAAAGATTTCTAACTTTATAAACAGTTTCTTGTCAAAAATTGAAATTTTTCCTTTTTTGTTTTGATTTTGTTTTGAAATACTTTTAAATTAATTTCTCGGTTCTAATTTTCAAATTATAGATTTCATTCTCATATCTTTATTAAGTGGGTTTTTTAGAAGTTCCATTTTTCGATAAGAATTAAACAGTCATACGGTGGTCCGATCTGGAAACTCTTGTCATTTCTGCTCAGTTTGTTTTGCCATTTTATAATCATAGACCATCGTTTGCCCAGTACCTTCGGTGAATAAGCTCAAAATTAACCCACTGTTTAATCGTAATATTCTGTTCAGCGATCGTTTTCAGTCTTCAAGGTAAAAATAAAGCAAAGTGGAGTAAGACTAAGTAAAAATGGTCTGTCGATAACATAATTAAAACTTAAAAAAAAAAAATAGAAAAGCGCCATATCTCGAAAACTAAGCAAGATAGGAGAGATAATGGAGAGATCGATCAAAATGCATAAGTCGATCGATATATGATAAAGAAAAAACCGCTATATCTCAAAAACGAATTAACAGACCAAAAATATTGGTTTTTGTGGCACAGAAGACATGTAGTATGCATAGGTGTATTGTATAAAATTTTTCTATGTTCTACTTCAATTGGGATAGACTTAAGTTTTTTATAGGTATAGTTTTGATGTTTGGGTGTTATGTTGTTTGTTTGTTTTGAATTTAAGTCCATATCAGAAAAATTCTTCTTTTAAAACTGCATGTTTTGAAATGTGACAACGGAAAAGACGCTTTCGCTTTCGCTTTTGCTTTTGATTTTGCTTTTGCTATTTCTGTTGCTTTTGCTTTTTATTTTTATGTTTCTTTTTTTTTTTGCTTTTGCTTTTGCTTCTGCTTTCAATTTCGCTTTTGCTTTTGCTTTTGCATTTTCTTTTGCTTTTGCATTTTCTTTTGCTTTTGCTTTTGCTTTTGCTTTTGCTTTTGTTTTTGCTTTTGCTTTTGTTTTTGCTTTTGCTTTTTCTTTTGCTTTTGCTTCTGCTTTTGCTTTTGCTTATGATTTTGCTTTTGCTTTTGCTTTTTCTCTTGCTTTTGCTTTTGCTGTTGATTTTGCTTTTGCTTTTGCTTTTGCTTTTGCTTTTGATTTTGCTTTTGCTTTTGCTTTTGCTTTTGCTTTCGTTTTCGCTTTCGCTTTCGCTTTCGCTTTTGCTTTTGCTTTTGTTCTTGCTTTTGCTTTTGCTTTTGTTCTTGCTCTTTCTTTTGCTATTGCTTTTTTTTAATTTTGCTTTAAAGTTTGATTTTGATTTCGATTTCGATTTTGACTTTAATTTTGATTTTGATTTTGATTTTGATTTTGATTTTGATTTTGATTTTGATTTTGATTTTGATTTTGATTTTGATTTTGATTTTGATTTTGATTTTGATTTTGATTTTGATTTTGATTTTGATTTTGATTTTGATTTTGATTTTGATTTTGATTTTGATTTTGATTTTGATTTTGATTTTGATTTTGATTTTGATTTTGATTTTGATTTTGATTTTGATTTTGATTTTGATTTTGATTTTGATTTTGCTATTTTTTGCTTTTGCTTTTACTTTTGCTTTTACTTTTTCTTTAGCTTTTGCTTTTTTTTTTTGTTTTTGCTTTCTGTGGTGTATACGCATTAACCCTAGCGGCATGCAACAAATCTATGCAAAGTTTGTGTATTTCTTGTAATGCTTTTTCTTTTGCTTTTGCTTTTGATTTTGCAAATTTTAATTTTTCTTTTGCCTTTGGTTTTGCTTGTGCTTTTAGTTTTTATTTTGCTTTTGCTATTTTTTGCTTTTGCCTTTGCTTTTCTGTGGTGCATACGTATTAACCCTAACGGCATGCAACAAATCTATGCAATGCTTGTTTAAGCGGTTCTCTGAGAAATCTCTTGACGTTATATACATTTTTTGTAATTAAAACTCATCTTCATAGTCACCCAGTTATAATTTCATTTTAATGAACTTTTTTATTTATTCTTGATTTTAATAACTTTGTTTTCATTGTTATTGCATTTTCACTGAGCTGTTTGCCACCTTGGTGTCATAAGATTAAAGGGCCAATGCTTGTTATTGTCAAATAAATTTAAATTTAATAATTACGTGCAACAATATTGCCTTTTTGTTGCATAAGCTGCTGTCTCCGCTATCTGACGAAGTCAAATATGCTCAGCGAGAAACATTTCCATGCAACGCTGATGCACTTTAGAAATATTAATTTTCCATTTTTTTTTAAACCTGCGGAGAATGTAACGTTGTTATGTCAAACAGAAACAATACTTTGGAAAACAAAATCCCAAGGATTTTTTCATAAATTTTATAAAAATTTAAATGAAAAGCAAAGCACAAAGAAACCTTTTTCAGCCATTTGCAAGATGTTATTATCAAAGCCACAAACGATCTATGTTCTAAAAGTTTACATGAGACACGTTACTTGTAATAGAAGTAAATTATAATTTTTGAAGAAAATCGTCTACATTTAAATAGATAAATTCGAACAAATGTTTTTTCCCTAAATTATTCCTTATAAATTATAAGACTAAAGGCTAAAAGAGAACATCTCTGCAATTTTTGTTTTTATAATTGAATCTTTAGAAATTTTAAACAATACAATGAGATAAGAAAATGATAAATTTCTTAAGTTAAGACCTATTTGAAGAAAAAAAGCTATAATAGCACAATAATTATCTTTTTTTACAATATTGAATTTCGGTTACAATTAAATATTATTTCAGACAATTAAGTCACTTAAATTACTTACAATAATCTGCTGGGCTTAATACTTAATACTTTGCCGTATATTTCCAAACTTCAAATTCGTAAATCTTTAATGTAGCATTGTGGCAACACTTACCTATAAAAAAAAGAGAAGAAACATTTTATTAATATTACATTTTGACTTTCATAAACAACAATTTGTAAAAATGTTTATTATAATAGAAAAAACAACAACAGTTAAGTTATAAACGTAACAACAAATAGAATAAAATGGAATCTCTGAATAATCAAACGATTAATAGTATTAAAATTAAAAAATAAAAATCATTGCCGATATTATTGACATCTCAAAGATAGTTGCTAAAGATAAAAATTTCTGTTTTTTACACGATTAAGTAGAATTAATAATTAAAAAAAAAAAACATTAAAATAGAATAATAAAATTTTCGTCACATTCATATCATTAAAGCAATTGAAAAGCAATTTTATTTCTTCGTAGTAGGATTTTTGGATTAGTAGGATTAGTGTTTGTGTATCTAATGGTTTCTTAAGAGAAGTCATTATATAAGAAAAGTAATATTTTTTAAATACCTTGGTGAAAATCGCTGCAAGGTTTTAAAAATTTTACCATTTCATACAACGAAAATAAGAAACAATAACTCTGTGATAGGGATAACCTTCTTTTTCTCAATTGGTTTGTTTTAATTGAAGTAAACTGTAAGCCGTTGAAGCGGGATGTACTTTCATTCAATATTTTGAATAAGCCACTTTATTTTCCGGGCCTTAATCCAATTGAAAACATATGGGACATTATTGTTTAAATAGTTTTCGGAAGTGAACAATGACAATACGCTAAACTTGGTTACATACTCACTACGAACACTATATATATGTAATGTGCAACTGAATATTAGTGTGATGAGTATTTAACGCAAATCAGAACCAAATAAGCTGTGGCCCCAAATGACCCCCCTTGGAGGGTCTTTGCACAAAAATTTTGACTAAAAATTGTGTATTGAAGACTTTTGCACGAAAATGTTTACTAAAATTTGAATCAAGTATTGAAAAAGCACTGCAATATGATAATATAAAAACCGTTGCAGTGGTGTTAGCTGCATTCTTTCGAACATTCGAAAATTCTGAGCTCAGTATACTCCATGACTTTGCCTCTGAGTCGAATACTTCAAGTAGAAAACCAGGATCTTGGCGAAGCTATCGAACTGACTGATATTGTGACACAGCACATGCATAGAAATTTTTCGTTCACCACAACTGGAAAATTAGCCAACTACACTTTGTTTGCGAGTTGTATTTGCCACAAACGAATATTCAGTTGTCAACTTAAAAATATATCTTATATATATACATATCTATATATATACTGAAAGCTATTTCGGTCATTATTATTTATTATATTAATTGTCTTTCCCCCTATGTCCGACCGCCTTCTTAAGGATTGTGCTCACCGCACCTCTGTTGCTATCTCCGTCCGCGTAGTAAGCTTATTGCCAATTTGCTTATATAGAACAGTTTGTCCATAAAGTATCTCTGAACTATAAGTGTTGTGTGTATTCAACGAAGGGAAAAACAAAGGAAATTTTCAGTTGGGAAAAACCATTTTTCAATTGCTGCAATTTAAAAATCATTCGCGTATATGACAAACGAAATTAATTACCTGCAACTAAATGACGCGTTTCTCGCAACTGAACTATTATTATGACAACTCTTGAAACGTTTGCAAATAACGATCCCAAGCACGACAAATGAAGTTCGTTTGCGGCAAACTGGCAATAAACGTTTTTTTTTTCCTTTGCGTGCATCAGCTCTGTGAAAACGCAGAGGAGAACTTTAGAAAAAAAAAACAAAAAAGGAAAGAGTACGGCATTGAATTGTGAAAGCCAAGGCTCGCTTCGAAACAAACTCAACGTTCTAATGTACAAACTGACAGTGGCGGATCTATATACGGGCTGAAAGGGCTTTTGCTCCCCCCTTGGAGAATTTTTTGTATGGGAAAAAATGAAAAAGTCCTAAAAGTCGTTTCAGCCACCTCCTTGGGCTACAAAACTGTAGTTTCAGCCCCCCTCTGACGAATCCTAGATCCGCCACTACAAACTGATTCAGTTTAACATTATTTCCGCCGATTGGCTGCCGCGATCGTTCGATTTGACACCCCTTTATTATTTCTTGTACGGAAACGTTAAATCATTGATCTTTGCGATTAAGCCAGCAACAATTGAGCAGCTTGAGGGCAACATTACGCGAGTTATCACCGAAATTTGGCCAGGAATGTTTGTAAAAGTGACAAAAAATTGTGTCGACCGAATGTTGCACGTCAAATGCAGCCGTGGTGGTCATTTAAAGGAAATTATTTTCAAACAATAATATCATGGCGCAAACTTTAAAATAAAGGCAAAGCATTGGTTATTTGTTTTATTTTTATATGCTTTAGAGACCGAACAGAATCAAAAATCCATACAATTGACGAGATCGCAAAGCAATAGAAAGAATGAAATCACAGGTCTTTAACCGCAACGATATTTTGCACAATTTTAATCTATTCTATTTTTTTTTGCGACCGACGATTTTCTCTCTGAGTGCTATTAATGTTGCCATATTTTTTGTAGAAAAGGATATGTTCAAAGCCATTTCCTTAGTTTCTATTATGTATTGACGTTTCTTCAGTGACTATGTTGAATTCATACAATTGAAAAGACCAATACATTGAAATGAAATAGAAAAAATAAATGAAAAAATACTCAACAAATGCAACCCTGAATCAGTAGTCGCCATCATTTCATTCTGAATGTGTTCTCTGCGATTGACGACCAGAGAAGATTTATGGTCGGTTTATGTCAACGATTTTTGATTCCGTTCGGGCTCTAATATCAAAAAGAAATCCTGCAGCCAATTCAAAAACAAACCTTTATAATGAAAGAATTGTCAAACCTTTATAATGTAATCTCCTTACATCTCATCAGAATTGCTAAATAGTCTCTGTTTTAATTACCTTATTAAGTAATATTCATGCGATGCAGTCGGTCATTTCTTAATTAATGAAAAAAATTATGAAAAATAATAATTGCTTACTTAAGGGTTTCTTTACTTCATTTTTAGATTGTTATGCAACACAAAAGTATAACTTTAAAATATTTGCTTAACATTCATTGCATACAATGCTGCCATGTATATAATTTTTTCCTCCGGTATGTTTTTATGGCACTTGCTTAATAAAAACTTTAATGGCACACATATAGAGTTAAAAACTTTCAAAATCCTTTAACACGAACACATACACACACATACCCATACGCCCTTTCAATGATCAACACCTTTGCATGGGCATGCAAGCACACACCCACGTTGATGATGTGTTGTAATTGCCATTAAAAACCAAGCGAGAAATAAAATTATTAAAATAATCCGGAAAGCGAACGCGCGACTTTAATGCTTTTATTACCAACCAATGCAATTATATGGCTTTATATATTGGCATGTGTGTCGAATATTGCAGCAGGTAGTTAACAGATAGTCAGTTGTTCTTGTCGTTACTGTTGTTGTTGTTGTTGTTGGAGGCAAGTAACGATTTCATTCAGTGTGGCGATAATTGAATTTTCCGCTATATTTTGGAATGTAAATCGTAAAAGAGTATTAAAATGCGTTAACAACAACAATAACAACAGCGATGTTACTGAGTCAACGACAACAGCAACAACAACAACAACAACAATAAGCTACTTTATTTTGTTGCAATAAATTTGAAGATTTAGCGTAGTTTAATATGAGCCAAAAGCATTTATGGCTGATGCTAAAAAATGAATATGATTAAAAAATTTTGCAATAAATAATAACGGTTTATTAAATTAAAAAAAAAAATACAAATAAAAAAATTAGACACAAAAAATAAAAAATAAACTAAGCGCTTTAAAATTCCGTTGCAAACGGAAGTAACTGAACACTTTTCACATTATCCAGGCACATTTTCAGCGTCAAGGACATCAACATTTTTGCTTGCAATAAAGATCATAAAAAAACCATTACTTTAAGCGATAACGAACAAACTTTCTAAAAATTTGCCAACCGTTGCAGGTATTGTTCGCAAGAAAAAACAAGTCACAGGATCAGCTATGAACAATAGCGAGCAGTAAGAAGGCAATAAATCATAAATTCATAAAAATACTGCGTGTAACTTAGTCTTAAAATATTGCCGCTTTTTATTTAGCAAGTCAGAAAAATATTTTCTTTAACATCAGGCAAAGAAACTGACAGCAGAGACACCGGTTAGTTCTAAAGACAGCTGAACAGCTTTTGTTCATTAGCATGCATCCTCGTTGTAAAACAAAAAAAAAAAAAAAAAAAAAACAACCGCAAATTCTAAGAGTGTTCAATATTTATGTTTCATATTCTACTCTAGTTATAATTTTGCAAATCGTATCAAAAAATATTGAAAAATCCCAACAGGTAGCTGGAGACAAAGACCGCATGTAGCGTAACATGTTGTCAATCTTCGTGTAGGGGAACTTGCGTTAAAATCGCTGACAATACAGCGCAAGGTGAAAGTTGGCAAAACAGTTCAAACAAACCAAAAACAAAAAAAAAACGGATGTACGCATGCGCACCACTCTGCTGCACGTACAAATTTGCATCATTTCAGTTTTTATCATGATGTTGCTCTATTTCCCAGAAAGCATGCCGCGGCAGCAGGTCCTTTTTGGAAATTCTTAGGCACATTTTTTAGCATGTTGTTTTGGGCTTCTAAAAGGTTTTGATTTATTATGTTTTTGAACAAAAAAGTTATAAATATTCCGCTACAAGTCTTACACTAACTACTCCCCGACTTTATGCAATAATTTCCATACCTGACCAAATTATATCCAGAAATTTAGTTATGCAAAAATATTTTGGTTGCAACAATTTCATGCTCGCTACCGTAAAGTAAAAGAAAATAACTATTGATGATAATGAAAAACTTACATCCTGTTGCTTTTGAAGCGATCAAGACTTAATTGATCTTAAGCCAGCCAATTTCCTGGCTGGTAGCTTCTCTATTGTATTGGAACTAATATTATTATTGTAAAATAAAAAATTAAAAAAAAGAAATATGAAAATAATCTTCAGCGGCTAGAATAAAAAACGGTAGATCTTTTGTTTCTTGTTTGCTTCAAATAAAAAAATTATATCTATCTTTATTTAAAAAAAAATTATTAAACTTTGAGTGCAGTCAAAAATGATATTTTCATTGTATTCTGCCATTCCCTTTTAGCAAATGGTAAAGATAAAAAAGTTTATAAAAGCTTGAATGACACAAGAAAATGTAAAATACCCCATTAATGTAAGAATTTGGATATGGCTAAGGAAAAAGATTATAAAAAGGATGAATGTAAGGATTTGGACAAAATTGAGGATTAAGTATAAGATAATTATTAGAACAAAGGTTTGGACATAGATAAGAGCAAGGAATTGGACAAGGATAAGTACAAGGAATTACAACTTATAGAATTCCTTTTGTTAAGGCAAAATCTCCTATTAATATAATAAACTAGTTTTTTTTAAAAAATATTACAAAGAAGCCTAATTCTATAATTGATGTTTTTTAATATCTGTCATTCGCTTCAGCAGCTTCAATTTTGAGAAATTTTGTAGTGACACAGGGATAAATTATATATAATATGTTAATTAGGGAGGACAAAGTAAGCAGTCCTGGACAAGTGTGGGACCATATGAAAGTTATGTTTTATACATCTTGAAGTATAAATTTGTTGAAAATTCAAACAATGCATTTTCCATGATGAATTATCGTTAAAAAAAAATCTATCAATCTCATTTCTTATGAATCAAATTTAAATCATTATGGGAAAGTAATAACACTGTTGTAGTTCAATTTTCGTACTGCAGTAATACATACCTTTTCGGATTTGGGGGAGTCCACAAAAACTAAATGGCGGATCGGAGAGTGACATAAAAACTATTGACTTGGAATTTCAATACCTGTAATTTTCTTCATTGCTTGTCAAGATCGTTCTGCTGGTTCACGAGATATCCTAATTGATAGCCCCGAAAAAGGCAAAGTACAACTAAAAATGACCCATTTCTAAAAACATATTTTTTTTTTAAATTTTACGCCAATCTAACAAGACCAAGGTCACAGTTGTACCCGTGGGAATCCCCTAAATCCGAAAAGGTGGGTCTTATCGCAGTCCAAAAATATCGTGTCAAAAACTACAACGTAACAAGTGTAATGTTCCAAGATCTTCATGCTTTCCAAGTGCTTAACTCTCAAAGGACTATAAGCCGTTCATAATGTTTTACATCCTTTGTCCATACTTTATTATTTCCATTAATATTTATATAAAAATAACTTTTTTTGATTTTAATAATCTAAAAGACTCAATTTGCTATACCTAATGAAAAAGTTTCCTTTTTTTATAATTTTTCTAGAGGAATATATAAATAACAACCTATATTATTATTACTCAAGCTTGTTTTTTTGTGATGACCGTCAAAGCTATACCGTAAAAGCGATTTTCATAAAAAGGATATCAATATTAAGGTCTTGTCTGCAGATGTGCAATATTGTCTAAATTTTTCTTTTGTATTGAGTATTTAAACAAAAAATAGGCAAAAACAATCTTCTATAAATAAACTTAGCTTCCTTGTGCTGCTAAAAACTATGTGATTTTTTTTTGTCACGACGCCAACTGTTGGCTAATAGGAAAGTTACTGTAATGCTGGAAAAATCTATGATTCCAGCAGATGAAAATCTTGATGTCTTAATAAGTAATAGATTTTTTTTTTTTTTTAAATCAATTCCTTCATTTGAAAACATAGAAAACATTCAGACAAAGATTGACATCAAATCAAAATTTTTTAAAAAAAAATTCATAGTTCAGATATTCTTTTGGGTATGAAATTATATTATTATTAACATAATTTTTTTAATATTCATTTATTTTAAATAAACATCCACATAATTATGCCTTCAAGACGACAACCCACAGTGGTTTAATCCCATACAAAGCTTGGAAAAAAATAGAAGGAGTCGTCGTAGAGCAATAAAATTGAAGAGCAACATAAGTTGGAATTACCTCTATTAGAAGATATTAAATTTTTGAAATCCACCCACAAACACGCCTACCTCTTATATAGCACTAAATTTTAAAAAGCTATATTTTATTTCGTATTGAAGTAATATCAAAACAACTCACTCAAGGATATAAAATATGTATATATGTAGATTAAAAAAAAATTTGCCACGCCCACCCATACTTTTTAAACGATATTTGCATAGCATTAACATGGAGTACTCGTATACCAATAAAATTTGGTGTATACATAAGTTGAAATGAACTATATATATAAGAGCACTTACAAAAATCCGCCTACAAATACGACTACCTCCCATATAAAACAAAAATTGAAAGCGATAGTTTTCTTTTTATTGAAGCTATGTATATCAAGACAACTCAATGAAGAATATAAAATATATGTGTATATTTAAAAAAAAATTGCCAAGCCCACCTCCCATACAAAATTAGCATAGCATCTTAAAAAACATTTATCATTACAAAAAATTTATTTTATATATATCACAATATCACAACATCACAAACAAGCAATTATGTCGGAACAGTTCCTACCGGAATCCGGCTTAAAATCTTGACTGTTTTTGAGAGGAAAAATTTTGCCGACATTCACTGCTCGTCCACAAAAATTGAGAAGACTTATCTTAGAATTTTTTTTTAAATATGTTATTGACACATTTCTAAACTTAAATTAAAAAAAAAAACGAACAAAAATTACAACATGAAAAAATTATTTAATTCCACTTTGAAACCACTGTGCAACGTCCAGATTTGAGTGGAAAATCATCGCGTAGTACGCATCCTTCGCATATACATAAATTACGAAGGATGCGTGAGTGTACTCATGTTGTTATCAAGTTTTATTTAAGCTTTTGCCATATAGACAATCACCGTTAATTCGTGAACTTTTGCTGGGCAATGATGAGCGTTCAAAAAACTATCAAACTCATATTCACTCATTTATGGTGAGTTCGAGCGCATCTGTTATATGTTAATATAAATTGTTAATCTTTATAATAATACTCTCGACTGAATTGTTCTAACCGGAGCAAGCACTGGTAAACGCATTATTGTACCAAAAATTAAACTCAGTGCAGCGGAAACATTTTTTCCATTTGAAATGCAACGATTTCGATTTCCAGTCTCTTTGTCATTTGCTATGACTATATGTGGCATTTATTCGAGCCCGCTCTTTTGATGGTGTGAAAATTTTTATTGAAGAAAACAGTATGCAGGGTAATCGTCCCTTAACAATGAAGGTTTCAGAACATCAAATGTAGTTTACACCGAAATATGTTAGTAAAAAGTGATAAAAGTTCTAAAAATAAAAACAAAATCATCTAACGCTAGATATTTTTTTCGCTTTTTGGCGTTTTAACGCCATACGGGCTTACTAGTTAATTATAATATTCAGGGTTTTTTTCAGGAAAATCAAAACAATTTTTTAAAATATTTCTAAATTTTCATCACCTCTTTATTCCACCTCTCAAGTAAAGCATATTTTCATACAAAAAACTAAACAGAAACCAGAAAGTAACTTTTTTCTCTTGTTAAAATAACTTGAAAGAAATCCAGTTCGTAAGAAAACATTTTTTATTTTTACAACTTTTTTCCAATGAAGTGTGACAACGGCAACACTGTGAATGTGAAAAAAATATATGCAAGTAAAATTTCGGCTACAACATGCAGAGGTAAGGTCGCAAATTATTGTTCCGACGAAATTACTTGCGCACTACTATTTCACGCTCAAGAAATATAAGTATAATTTTTCTTGAGTAATTACTAGAGAGCTGGATACAGACCTTTAACTGCACTAGCTCAAGTTTTTTAAGATACATAGAAAGCATTTTCGAAAAATATTGTCTTCTGCGCAGCTCCATTAACTTTCTACCACGAAATCTATTGAAACTCTGGCATCAGGTCACGAGTGTACTACGCGCCACCTAAAAATAGGATAAGATTTGGTCAACCAGTTGGTTAAAATATTTATCGCTCTGTCCGCAAATCTCAAGAATGAATAAAATTTTATATTTATTTAATTGATGCAATGAAAATTCTTTTTTTATACAAAACTGAGCTAATTTTAAGTTATTAAATAATAATTTTTAAAATTAATACTTTTTCATACTTAAAATCAGGATTTTTGAAGGAACAAATTTAAAGCTAAAATATGCACTGTTATACAAAAGTTGCTACATATAATTCAGGAATAAATTTAGACCGCATTTTTGTTTTTTTTTTCATTTTGAAAAACAAAACGCGAAATTGTTCGATTGAGGCACTTTAAGAAATATTCCGTAAAATAAGGAAAACGAACAAGCGCTGAAGAATTATTCTTCATCAAGACAATGCGAGCTTTACACATCAGCTCAAACAAAGGCGTTTTGGAGCATTCAAAGCATTGAAATAAGCCATCCACCGTACCTGTAAAGTCCTGATTTGGCACTCAATGACTTCTTTTTGTTCCCGCACATCAAGGACAAACTGCGTGGACTTTATATTTATGGATTTGGTCTTTATATTTATTCCCGAAATATATGATGCAACCCTCGTATGCAGTCTTCAAAAATTAAGTTGAAATATAGTTTTTTTATGTTTGAAAAAAATTATTTTAAGCTTTTTCCAGAATGATCACTGTCTGTACTTCTTCCAAAATCAAGGGGAAATACGGAAAATCCCAATATTTCCCTATTTCTAAACAATTGGATCCTCACACATTGACCAAAATTGAAGTTTTACGGTACTTTAGAGCTATAATTTTTAATATCCCCCAAAAAAGTTCTTATTCTTTGAATACTGAGAAATTTCTTTGATTTTAAAAAATAATGTTTAAAAATTACACCACACGGCTAATTAACTAATGTCAAGGTACTTGGTCAAGTTTCAAAAGGATCGTTTATCTTCTATAAGTATAACTTACAAAGTGCTTATAGAGGATTATTGCACATTTTCAATAATATTTAGTTTTTCAGTCCTTGTGTGTTTAGCATAAAACTAAAAAATGTTAACCAATGGATTTGGGTGACTTTGGAATGTATCGACTTTTATATGATATACCTATTCAAATCACCATATATGTCTAAATCTAGTAAATATTATCGGCCTAACCTATTTACACCCCGTTAAAAAAAAAAAAATTTAAAAATTACCACATCAATATAAATTCACTGTAGTAAAGCAATGGATTCGGTGCTCAGTCGCTGAAGAAAAACTGATTATTTTAAATATAGCCACAGATTAAGTGCAAACAAGTTCAATAAAAAATATATTAAAATATAGGTACAAAGCTTAATTTTGAAATGGTCATACATCGCCTTTCGATCCTTCTAGGAGTATTTAATAATACCATAACTCTAAGTTAAAAAATTTCCAACTCAGCAATAGCCAAAACGCAACAATATCCTTTATAAATGAGTCAAAATGAGCGCGCTATTTGGGAAACAACAACAACAGCAAAATATGAAGAATGCTAGCACTACTTCTTCGCATATTGCATCCACGACTACAACTGCTGCTGCTGCTGCTGAAAAGGCACATATAAAGTATACAACCTCGAAAAAAACAGCAACAACAACAACAACATTAAAAAACCACCACAAGAAATCTTTTCATTTCACCAAAGATAAACGAAACGGAACCGCTTTTTGCTGAAGCCACTGCAGCAGCGACTTAAGATGCAACAATAACAAAAATCAAGAAAAAACACAAAAAAACCATATAAACTTAAGCACCAAGCTAAAGTAAAAATTGCAACAACAACAACAAAAACAACACAACAATTCGTTTAACGAGCGAAAAGCGTTTGTTAAGCACAGTAGAAGAAAGAGCGAAAACAACAAAAAATAAATAAAGAGAACCTTTTAGAGCAGCAACAAGAAAAGCAACATGCAATTCGTGCATCATTTTGCACGAGCAACATGCTGCATGCAACAAAAACCTTAACAAAAAAGCACAAACATGTTACCAGCAGCAGACAAAAAATAAACAAAAATAAAAGAAAACGCTTAAGAAGTCTAGAGCAAAAAAAAAGTGCATCGAAAAAAAGATATTGAAAAGGGTAAGAAAAAAGTACAACAGCAACAGCAGCAGCAGCTAGCTGAATGCAGTTCAGCTTCGTTTGCCACCAAATGTTGCTGCCGTTGTTGTTGTTAAAATCTAACAGCAACAAAACATTGGCCGCATCGTTTAATTTTATTTTCTTTGCTTTGTTGTTTGTTTTTTTTTTGTGTTTTGTCTTCTATTGCACTTTTTCTTCATGCACTTTTTTCACTACTTTTTTCTATACATTCTGCTGCTACTTCTGGTTCGTCGCTTTAATGACTTAAAATTCCATTTGAAACATTTTTATACTTAATGATGTGTTTTATGTTGTTGTCGTTGTTGTTGTTGTTGTTGTTGTGGGCTGGTTGTTGCTGTTCACAGCAAAAACTAACTCATGGCTCCCCTGCATTACACTTCATGCCCGTCCTCCATGAAAACTCCCATGCTTGCGATACATGTTTGATGCATGTGTTGAACGCGTTTTAAATTGCTTTTTCTTGTGGTTTTTGCTCTTGTTGTTGTTGTTGTTTTTTTGCTGTTGTTGCTGCCGCATGAATTGTGTGTGAGTTTTTGTCGCTTTCATATGGAGCATAAGTTGACTGCAATGAATAGCAATGGCCGGCGGCTCGGTCACTGGTTTGGTCATTTCTTGACCAAAAATGTCGGCATCTCAGGAACAGGAATTTTTATACTTTAAACCATTTTGTTGTGCCTTTTTTACTGTGGCTGCTCTGCGCTTAAAGAAGCGTTTTAAAATTGTCAACATTGCGCTATGGTTGCTAAGATGGCTGCCGCCAATTGTTGTAAGTGTTGTTGTTGTTGCTTTCACGACCCAATATACTCTATCTATTCATGTTCAAGTTTATAATTTATTGAATATGTAAGTGAATGTTTTCATAAGTATGTGAGAAAAAAAAATCAAGAAACTTAAAACAAAAATATTCAAATTGTTTCACTTTTAAAAGTTTTTAAGTTTTTGTTTCTAAGGAAAACTATTTTCTTGAAAAAAAAAAAAATTTGAAAAATTTTATTTTGAATCTTTACCACTGTGCAAAGACAGCAAGACAGCGTTGAACAATATTTGAAAAAGTTGGGACCACTGTGCTTAGGTCACGAGCTACTTAAACAGATACTTATTTTCTATGCTCAACATTTTATTCGAAAACTCAAGTTTTTGTAACATTTTTCAAAGTTTATTGAAATATTTTATTCAAAATAAATTTTCTAAAAATTGAAGACCCAATTTTCTCCGGCAATTTTTGAAATCCTATAAATACCCACATTAAAAGTACTCACAAAAAGTATTGTCATTAGGTATATTTTTATTTCCTTAATTATGCAGAATTTTTATGGCCTAAGATTCAATAACATTCATCAACAGCAGCAAGTTCATCAGCAATAATGTTGTTGAACTTGCTGCAGCAGCAACAGCCATGCCAACAGCAGCCTCTTTGCCGAACACTTTAAAATACCGCTTCGCGAAAATCAACAACAGCAAGAACAGCAACAGACTAAGACAACCAACTCCTGACAAGTTAAGGAAGCTGTAGCCTGCTACATGCCGCCAATTTATTTATTTATTTATTTTTATATGGCGCATATATTTTATAACGATGCTCAGTTAGGGATCCATATAAATATATGAATAAAATATATATGTATACATTTATATATATATATAAAATAGTGGCCAAACTAGTTCGTTAAAATAAATGCGCGAAGAATTTTAAGGCATCGACAACTTGTAGGATGCCTTCATGACTCTGCGCCTCTGCCCAGTCCTGCTGTCTGATGACCAGCCTGATTGCTGCCTAAAGCAGAGTAAGCTAGCACGATAATGCTGCTATCCCACTCTAATGCTATATTGCTATCACAATACGGAGAAGCAGCAGAGGACTTTATGCAGACAAGATGCTGCTGTTGCTGCTCCAAACATGGCAAGATGTATTCCTTTTAGGATATTTTTAATTTTTCGACATCGTTTGGCTTTCTTTAGATTTTCTTGTGCTGTCGTCGATTGTGCTGCTGCTACAAAAGTGTTGTTGTTGTTGTTGTTGTTACTGCTGCTGCTGGCCTACGTTACGTTCTGTTGGCTTCCTGCGTTACCAGTTTCTAATGGAGCTCTGCAGATAACAACAAACGAGCTTGGCGTAGAAAGTATTCGCAACAACAACCGCAGCTGCTTTTAATGGAAAAAAATCTGCATTAGTACAATTTTTTCTTTAAATCTCAAAAGCCTTCTAACGAGTTGATGCCCGTCGATGTAGTTAAAAGAAAAAAAGAAAACAAAACTGACTAAATATAAAAGTTTGATGAAAAATGAATGAAAAATGTTTGATGTTTAAAATTATTTTTAACCGACTTCAAAAAGGCGGAGGTTCTTAAGTTCGTTAGTTTGTCCGTTTTTTTTTTAAATGTATGTATATCGATAACTCTTAAAGTACTTGCCTGATTTCCGTAATTTTTTGTCAACAGATAGATAAAAAAATCGCCTTCGAATATCAAATAGTAATCAAATATCGCCTTTTTTAAAAAAGTGGACGATATTCGACAAAGGGACGTGTCAATATTAGAAAAACATTGTACTTCAGTTAATATTGAAACTAGGGTACTGAAATTTACAGTAAAAATACTGGGTAGGCAGAATTATTGCAAATTACGGTCTTATTGAGTGGGCGTTATTTGACAAAGAGGTGTGGCAATATTATAAAAATACTATATCTCAGTTAATATTGACACTAGGGTACTAATATGTGGTATGCAAGTAGGTGGGTAGGTAGAATCATTACAAAAGTTAGCAAGATTGTACATAGGGTGTGGAACTTTAGGGAAAGTACTATATATCGGTTAATATTGATACTTGGGAACTGAAATTTGGCACCGGGCTACGTAGAATCATTATAAAGTACAGTAAATAAAGTGGGCGGGATTAGAAAACGAGCGTGGAACTTTAATAAAAATTGAAAAGAGACATAAATGGAAAATACCCAACAAACTTTCAGGATTTAATAAAACAAATTTTTTAAGAACAAAGTGTCATGCTTGAAATTTTCCTCAAGAAAACTATTACATAAAAATTTTCATATTCTGTAAAAAGGAAGAAATAAAAACTTTTTAACAAAAAAACAAAAAAAAAACACCGACTTCAAAATCACTACAAAGTAAAAAATAATTTTAAATAACTTTTCCCATTAATTTTTTGGTCAAATTTTAAAAGTTATTTATATGTCTTATAATATTGGAAATCTTATCATTTTCATTTTTTCTTTTTGGTTTTATTATCATCAATATATTAATTGCTTTATGAACATAAAAGCTTTGAAGTCGGCGCAAATCTTACTAAGTTGAAATCTTTTTATTTTAATTTTTTCTAATTAACTTTTTCTTCTTAACTTTATGATAAGGGGGTTCTTAAAAGGGGGTATGGAACTCGAGATGCACAGGTAGATGGGGCAGATGATATGATAACCTTACAAATAAGAAGAAACGCCATATCTTGAAAACGAAGCAAGATGGGCCAAAAAGATCGATTGTTGCGTCGTACACGTATTGATGTCGGCCGATATTAAGTCAATATAAAAAATATAAAGCATTGAATGTGCATTGTTGTAGTGCATATTAATTTCTGTATTCTAGTTCAGTTAGAATATTGATTAGTTCTCTTAGAAACGGAATTTAAGTGCATATCCTAAAACTAAAAATTCAACTGATTGTTTTGAAATGTGATAACGGCAGAGATGAAGTACTTGAATAACAACGGAAAAAAGAATAATAACAACAAAATAACACAACCTCAACATACTCTGATAGCAGTAAAGTTAAGGCTATGCCTAAAAGTATGACACGATCAAGGTTAACCTTGACACAGGGTGCATCATAAGTAGATAAGAACACAGTTACTAATGTAAAAAGCGTTTTCTCTCTAAAATAAACTTCCGGGTAACTTTTTCGCCATATTGGTAGTATAAGTAGGACTTAAGTAGCTTGAGTGGATCACAGTGAAAAGTCATGCAAGACTACTGATGAGTTGGTGTAGCGGCCAACGAAACAGTCTGTCTAGTCTGCTATGTGATTTACTCTACACAGAGCCGTTGTTGTTGTTGTTGGTTGTTGCCTTCATTGTCTTCATATTGTATTGTTGTCTAGATAATTGGCCTAAAGCTCATATTTTTTTTCAATATAAGTAATGAAAAGTCATATTAAAATTTAAGATTTTCAAATTTATTTAATGATGCAGGAAGATTTTTTCCGTTGGATGCCCCCATAATTTGAAGGTTGCTTAAAAAAGGCTCTTGTCGATTAGTGCAAAGAAATGCTGAAAAAAAAACCAACGGGGATGATTCGAAACACGTCTTTGACATCACCACAGGTCAAGAATTATGCATCTACGCTTATGAGCACGAAACAAAGCAGCAAACCACTGTTTGGGTCTCAATGTTGACCCACGGAAAAAAGTTGTCTACCGACGGAGCACATCCAAGCAAATGGTTGCCAGTTTTTCAGAAAAACCGGTCATGTCACAACTGTATCACTTGAGCCACGGAGAACTGTTAATGGGACACAACCATTTCTTTGCCGGAAGACTTCGGAATTGAGAAAAACCAACCGCCGAAGGAAAAATACGGGTCCCACACATCAACTCAAACCAAAGAGTTTTTGAGTACTCAAAACTTGAAGTTGATGGCTCATCCCCCGTACAGTCCCGACTTGGCATGCAATGACTTCTTGTTGTTCCCTCACATAAGGAAAAAAATGAGTAGCGAGCGTTTTTCTATGCCCGACTAGGACTTTGAGGCCTTCAAAAACTTGGTTTCGGCGATACCAACTTCAGAGTGGCAAAACTATTTCAAAACTTGGTTCGAACAAATGCAAAAGTGCATTGATCATCTTGGATAATACTGTGAAAAACAATAAAAGTATTTTTACTGCTTAAATACTGTTTTCTCATTGTTAGGTGCAAGACTTAAAAGGCAACCCTAGTATTGTTTTTTCTTTAACTTATAAGAAAATGAACTTTTTTATTTTCCATTCAGGCACCTGCTTTGGTCTCATTTGTAGAATGTAACGTAAGCTGCTCACATGCATAACTCACAAGAAAAGTCCTTGTTATGCCTTGCATATAAATAAAGTTTCAACATACTGTGAATAATGATGACGCGTCGTAGTATTGGCTCCACACCATTAGCATTGCCAACATTATACAACACCGAAGGAAGTATTCGTATCTACCACAAACCACCCTGACCAAAGTATACTTTGTATACCCATCACAGGCACCCCAGAGCAAAGACAAAAACATTCACAGAGGGAAACTCAAGCTTTTCCCTAAGACCTCACGTTTTTCAAATGCCATTGTTTGTGTTGTTGTGCATTTTGTTAGTTTTATTTAATTTTTTATACTCAACCATCCCCCTCCCCCCCCTTCAAAGCGCTGCCACAAACTTTTTTGCAACAACTAAAATAAGAACAAAAACAAAAACAACATTAACAAGAAATACTTTGCAAGTAAGTAACTTTGTGCAACAGCATGCACCACTTGAGACCGGAGACTCGAGTCTTGGCTGAAAGTCGCTCTGCCTCCATGTGCTTCCTTGCGCTTCCTTGAATACCTTAGAAAATTTCACACAAGGTAATTTCTTTCCAACCCAGCCATGTTAGCATTTCTTTGCTTTTTCGACCGGCCTGCCAGCATATAGTATGTATTTTTTTAACATTTTCTCAACAAAGCCTGCCTCATCACACAACGAAGCACCCAGCAAATGCTCCTGCAAATGCCGTCATGCTACTAAAGCCCGTATAAAGGTAACTTTTCTTGGCCGCCGCCACTTTCCACTACCGGAAAATGGCAAAAAGCAACAATGCTTGGTGAGACATAATGGTGGGAGTAGGGAATGGGGGGTAGGAGTTTTTCTTTCTTGCCACTGCATGACATGCAGCATATGCAAATCTGCTCCAGCAACACTTTTTCGAATATACAAAAAGTTTTTCCTCTACTCGTTACTTTTTTCGATTTTTGCAGCCAACTTCGTTGCCATTGTATTGTTCTGTTGTTGTTGCAAACATTTCGCTCGTCGTTTTTTTCCCGCTGGTTGTTGTTTTGCTGCATAAGTTTTTCGCATGGTATTCTAATGTTTGTTGTTTTGCATTTTTTGCCACCACTGTAGTAGGTTTGTTTATTTTGTTGTTGAATTTGATATTGTTTGTTTTTTGTTTTTTTTTTTAACTTTTATTGCCTTTGTTGCTGTTTCTGTTGCTTCATTACGTTCGAAATTAAAATAGTGCGCGCGCGGTGGGTCGTAGGCGTGGCACTGTATAACCTATTCACTCCACTAAAGTTTCTTGGGCTTGAGCATTGCTCTTAGTAGTTGTCTGTGGAAATCGCTCATTTTGCTCCACTGTCGCTGAAGTTGCGCGTTTTTTATTGCGCTTAACTTGCATATCTAGATACATTATCTTTGCATTCGTAGTCGGCTCGTATATCTAAAATGCAGATTTAAACCTTCTCGTTCACTCGAACTAGTTCGCACAGTACTCTTGAATGGCACCCCATTGCTATTTGCAACAACATCAACAACAACAACAACAACAACAACAACTAAAACAACAAATACAACTGCAACAGTAACAACATGCAACGTGCCACAGCAGCAGCAACTGTGGCAACTTTGCACGTTTCGTTTCTAATCTAAGCTGCTGCCGCGCAACCCCCCCCCCCCCCCCCCCACCCCAACCACCCGCTACATCATGCCATTCAGCGTTGCCACTCTTTGCCGCTTGTTGGTCTCTTAGTTCTGTTTTTTTTCTGTTTGTTTTTATTTTTGTTGCGCTCCACTCACTCATTCACTCAGCGGCATGGGCTCCACTCGCCGCGCTGCATTTGCTATGCCAATAGATGGCGTTGCTTATAGTTTTTTTAGTACCCGCGAATTGCCACCCTCTCGGCAATCGGCAACAAGAACACACCCACTTTTCTGCCTTAAAGCCGCATGCTGCGTGCCGTTGTCAGTCTATCTTCCTTGCATTTCTATCGCATTTCAATGTGTTTGTGTGTATGTGTGTTTGTATGTGCGAATGTAATACATGATGGTTTGTTGTGTGCAATATTTTAAAATGGATTTGGCAACCGATGCGTTGGCTATTTCAAGCCGATTTTTGCGCATATATTTGAGATAATATAAATAAAGATTGATAAAAAATTTGCGCAAAAAAAAATTGAATGCATCTATCATGCACTCTGCCTATGTTTGTGTTGTTGGTTTTTGTAGAGAACAGGGCATGTATCAGCGATCTGTGAAGGTCAAAGGCAGGGTAATTTAAGTGCTCATGGCTTATGCTTAATTTATGAGAGTTACTGCTACTCTTATAGGGAAGAAATTTACAGAGTAATTTTTTATGCTTGTTCCTGATCAAGCATAATTTTGAATAAAGCAAATATTATTTTCTTAGCTTCCTTAGCTTTTAAGATAAGAAATATTTACTAATGTCCTTCAAACAGCAAAATTTATAAAAGATTTAACCTTCCGAATGATATCAATTTCAAAATAAAAGCCAATTCAGCCCATATTTTATTTCAAAAACTTTTTCCAATAAAAGAGAAATCATTTTTTTCTATCAGTTAATTGTGTGAATGAGTATAACCAATTTATATTTACCTTCTAATTTATTTTGAGTAATATAAGAAAATTTGTTTCAAAGTTGAAATCGCTTGTATCTATTCAATTTAATAGGGGAAGTCGGGGTATTCTTGGACATGGGGTATTGTTGAACAGAGCCATATTTGTTCCATACAGTAACAACCATAACCATATTTACGTGGATAAATCAAATATTTTCCTTACAACTCGATTTTTTCCCCAATTTAAATTTTATTTATATCACACACTTACATACCTATTACATACAGCTGAAATAGCCAACAAGCAGCAACAACATCGCACTCTGTTCCTGCAGTTATCAATGAAGTTTTTAGAATTAAGATTCTTGCTTTCGGTTTCTTATAGTTCTCGTTTGGTTTTTGTTGCGAGAGTTATATAGCCTGTATGTTTGGTCGAGATGCTTTGTGAGTGCGATGGGTGATCGCATGATGCAATTATGTAAGGTAAGAGTGACAACCGGATATTTTCCCACGAGTGTCTTGCACCGATAGTCACTTGCTTGCCTATTTTTGCTTTTTATTTTCTTTTCTACTTGTTCCTTTTCTACTAACTGTCAAAAAAAAAGTATAAATAAGAGAACGAAAAAAGTAAAAAAGAAAATAAAATACCTAGATCGGCAAATGGCATTTGATGGACGCAGATCGTGAGAAAATAGCCTGTTGTGTTGTGTGTAAACGTGGATTTGACATTTTAAACCTTTCTCCTTACGGGGATCGCTTGAAGCTTTTAAAAATGCAATCATTGAGTGAGCGAAGGAAGTCTGCAGATATCATACATTTACACTAACTCATAACCGGTGTATTCGATTCTCCAGAACTTCTTTAAAAAAATAAATAAATAACTGGCCATTTCAGTCCTTGAAATTACTTTGAACTAGCTTCTTATGATCAAATTGTGTTGTGCGTTTTATTAAATACTTGTACACAATTGATCGAGAACTGGACCTACTAGTTTTATGCCGACTCCGAATGGCTAATGTGTATGTTCTCAAGAAGCTTTACATGGCATTATTTACTCTCTGAGGTTTGTCATTGTCTGCAGAGAGGCGACGGCCGAACTGAAAAATTAATTCAGTTGAAAAAACTTTCTGTATGAGATGGAAATTGAATCAGAGTTCTCTGACGTATGTGTCACGCACTCTAACCACTGCGCCAAGGCCGCAGGATGGGGTTATACTAAGGTATGGATAATCTGATTATTAAATTAAGATTGTGTGATTGGACTTGTATGATATGTTGGCCAGAGTATGATGAATATCGTATAATGAGTAGGTTTTGGTAATTACGGGTTTTGAAATAATAGGCAAATTATGATAGTTTTGTCCAGATGAATGTGTATGTTATGATAAGTGTAGTATAATCGGTTTGGTATGACTGAAATAGTATGTTGGGTAAGGTATGGGTTGGTACTATTTTGTTTTTTTATGTACCTACCAAGTATTTTATTATATAAACTATTTTGATTTGTTTCTCCTTCTCCTATGAAAAAAGATTGTCTTACATCGAAATTTAATTGAGTGAAACTATTTCAGCTATTAGTAATTAATTAGTAAAAAAAATCACATAAGACATTTTACTGAACTACATCTCTAATATTTCCACCGAATTAAATTTGTCGATAATGTACTAAAATATATACAGTAGGGTTCATAAATGGGATGGTTATATCAAAATATGAGAACCAAATTTAAAAAGCTCGGTTGATTTTCGAAAACAATTTTTTTTGATCACCCTAATATATGTATTATGTTATATAATCTATTTTTGAAATAAAAATTTCAGTTCTCAGATTCTGTACCTCAAAGAGTGAAATCTCAAAGACTAAAACGCTAAATGATCGAACTTCTTCGGATATAAGAATCAATTCTACCATGCGTGGCAACCTCACACAGTTTTATTTTATGTATCTTGCGTGAAAAGTCACAAATCCCAGTATAATTATGCCAGTAATCCTTCTAACAAAAATCCTCGCTTCCTTGTACTCATGGCTACCCACATGCCACACTTCTTATTTCTGCATGCGTCACATTGCCAAAAATATATGCCGATATGCAACCTGCTTCGTGTGTTGCTTCTTAAACTGTTTTGCTGGCTGGTTTCCATAAATTCTTGAAAACTTAAAATATCGCAGCATTTAAAAAGCAACTAAATAAATTTCAATTTAAACGTTTCGAGCCAACACTCTATAAAGCAAAGGAGCAATACAATAAAATAAAATCAAAACAAAGCTAAGAAATGCGAAGCTAAATAAATGGAATAAGAGAAATAAAATAAAATAAAGGAAACACACAATTTTACCGAAACGATGAACGAAAAGGCAAAAACACTTTTTATTGTATCGATATCTCAAAAAAGGATCTTTGACTGCTAGCGCTAAGAACTGCTGCAGAAGTAAGAAAATAAATAAAGCGAAACTAACTAAAACAACAAGCAACACAGTAAACAAACAAAAAAAAAGTTGAATAAATATCCAGAAAACTGCACAACAATGCAATAAAAAAACAAAAAAAAAAAAATGTAAGGCCAAAAAGCAATGAGCTGCAATATATAAGAACACTGCAGAAAACGAGTTTGTGTTCTAAGCGATATGCTGCGATATATTAAGATTTATCTGCAAAATGCAGAAAATTCGTGAAACAGGTTTTTAAGGATTTATAAGCAGGCTGGACAAACTTGCGACACAGCCAAGCGGCTGTAATCAAACTTTTTGTCAAATGATGTTAGCCATGTACTTTTTTATAAGCTCAAGAAAAAAAAAAAAAAATAAAAAAAATAATAAAACAAGAACAACAAAAAGGCACTGTACAATATTTCGTTGCTTTTGTTTATCAGCAGGAAATCATCTCAAGAGCTTGTGACAAAAAAAAAATATAGCTATTTACTGAAATCATCAAGGAATTCTAGCAATAAGACAGTTCGGCGCACGTTATTTGCTTGAAAATAAAATAAAAAAAAAACTATGCGCTCATGAAGTTTGTGATGGCCACCCTATAAAAGTGGGCCTTCTTAGTATTAAGAAGAAAGTCAGTTCTTAAGAGGCGATGAAAAAAGCAACTCACAAAGATTTGCATTCAGCACAAAAAAAAACAAAAAAAAAAAAAAACAAACAAAATATACAAAAAAAAAAAAGATAAAACAAGTAAAACTGCAACCAACGACAGGCAACAATGTAGTCCATGAGTCCATGCTCTCATGCAGCATGTTGCAACAGCATGAAAACATTTTATGAGCTCGAAACCTTGGAATAGATCGTACATCGAAGATGAATAAGAAGCTATTTTTACATTTTAAATCTTCAAGTCTATAAGCAGCGCTACAAAAACAACAACCAACCAATATGCGGGAAATAACCAAGGAAACCAATATGCGACTTTTGCTGCTGTTTTTTTTTTTTATTATTATTTTTTACTCTGATGCTGTTGCACTCGTAGCACAACTTGACTCAACAGTGATGACACGATGTGTTGTCGTTGTGAACATAAATTGTAGAAAAACAATTTTTTTTCAACAAAACCATTGCAAACGATGACATTTTTATAAAACAAAAAGAACGATTTGAGACATAGAATTCTTCTCTGCCAGTAATCGTGCCAACATTTGCTATTTCATTGACATGTTGAAAATGTTTTTCATTCTGGTTGCATAACTCTAACATGATCATGCCAATATTTTTGGCGGCTGTTGATGATCAATTTTTTATTTGAAATTTCATGCACATTTTCTTCGACCATTTGCTCGTAATGAGAATATGAATTTTAAGTTTTTAAGGAAGTAGGCTGGAATGGCCATTTTTATACCCCCACGTTTAAAAAACGTAAATGGGGGTATATTAATTTTGTCACTCCGTTTGTAACGCCCATAAGGAGGCGTGGTAGGTATAGAAAAGTGTATATATTCTTGATCAGCATCACCACCCGAGTTGATTTAGCCATGTCCGTCTGTCTGTCCGTCTGTCTGTGATCACGATTACAGCCGTAATTTTAAAGCTATCCTCACGAAATTCAATATTTAAACTTTTATATAAAAAATGAAGGTCAAGTTCGTAAATGAGCCAAATCGGATGAAAACCACCCCTACCTCCCATACAAAGTGACTTTATCAAAACGGTAAAATCTCTTAGAATTCAACAAAAATGAATATATGGACTTGCAATTTTGATATGCGTTTTGATGTTCAAAATACACTCTAAATATAAAATTCAACGAAATCGGATGAAAACCACGCCTACCTCCTATACAAAGTGACTTTATCAAAAAGGTAAAATTTCTCTAAAATCCACAAAAATTAATGTATGGACTTGAAATTTTGCATATAAACTTTGATATATGTGACCCGGTCTACGAAAAGGGACCTTCGGTGTGAAAATATCATTTTTCACTTTTTTGGCGATTCGATTAAATAAAATAATTAAACGTTTACAAACAGCTGTTTTCTCGAAAACTTGTTTTTACACCGAAGGTCCCTTTTCGTAGACCGGGTCACATATAACGTGTACTATGTGTATGAAATTCAACCAAATTGAGTGAAAACCACGCCCACCTCCCATACAATGCGACTTTATCAAAAAACAAAAGCGAATATTTTCTATTAAAAATATAACGAAAACGTTTTTACAGATAAACATTTTATTGATTGCTTAAGACTTTGAATATACTTTGGTTCGGCCGTGGGGGTATTTTAACTTCGACCCAGTCGAAGATAATTTCTTACTAGTTTTTTTTTGTTTTTTTTTTGTTTTTTTTTTGTTTTTGTACCAATATGAAGAATGATTCGAGACATTTTTTTGAAAATTGATTGAGGCTTTTTATTATTGAATAAATTTGTGAGATAAAGGTTCCAAACGATGTTTTCGAACCAAGTCGATTATCTATCTAAAATTTTGGTTTATTTAAGCTGTTCTTACGATGAAAGGTATTCATACCGAAATATATGAAAATGGTATTCACAATATGTAGGCGGCCGAGACTTAGTTTTATTAAATACTGATTTTATAGGTCAAGAATAATATATCCGAACATATACAGGGCGGGCCATCTAGTGGTTTCTTTTTAAAGCATAGGTTATTTTGACACTGACAGCTGTTTCCCGCTCGAAATCTTGATATAAAGTCAGTATCATACACGTAAAGAAAAAAAATATATTTATCGCTAGTTTTCTGCAAACGAACTTCGTTTATCCCGCTTCAAATCGTCACTTGCAAATGTTTCAACAGTTGTCATAATAATAGTTAGTTGCGAGAAAAGCGTCATTTAGTTGCAGAAAAATAATTTCGTTTGTCATACACGCGAGTGATTGCAGCAATTGAAAAATTTGTTTTTTTCCAATGGAAAACTTTGTTTGTTGTTCCCTTCGTTGTATAAACACAACGCTTATAGTTCAGAGTTACTTTTTGGACAAATTGATACTATGTAAGCAAAGTGGTTATTTGCTTAATATGCGGATGGAAACACCAAGTTGCAACAGAGGTGCGATGAATGCAAACCATAAGGAGACGGACGGATATTGGGAGAAAGATAATTAACATAATAAATACTAATGACCAAAATAGCTTGCGGTATATATTTAGGTATATAAGACATATTTTTAAGTAACAACTGAATATTCGTTTGCGGCAAATACAACTCGCCAACGAAGTATAGTTGGCTAATTTTTCAGTTGTGGTGTACCTTTGCGTGTACCTCCGCGGAAAGAAATTAGTCGCTTTACGCTTGAACAACATTGGGAAATATTGAAAACTTATTTCCAAAGTGAGTGCTGTGTAGCCCAAACAGTGCATTATTTGATAAGCAGATGCTTTGGGCGAAAAGTCATATTTTCTGACGAGGTGTATTTTCATCTCAGCAGCTACGTTAACAAACAAAATTGTCGCATGTGAGGCTCGGAAAATCCGCACATTATTGTCGAGAAGCCGATACATCCACAGAGAGTCGTAGTTTGGTGTGGATTCCGGAGTGGTGGCATCATTGGACTATTTTTCTTTGAAAATTAGGCTGGGAACAACGTTTCGGTCAACGGTGGGCGATACAGAGCCATGTTAACCGACTTTTTTTACTGAAATTGGAGACATGGATTTGGACGACCTCTGGTTCATGCAGGATGACGCGCCATGCCACACAGCCCATGTCATAATCGATCTTTTGTGCACCAAATTACCGAATCGTGCTATCAGCCGTCTTGGCGATGTCAATTGGCCGCCTAGGAGTTGCGATGTCACCCCTTTGGACTTTTTTTATATGTTTGCTTGTCCCTTAACCGTAATTTATGGGCATTACAATAGTTTAAGACATAGTTTTCTTGCATTAGAGTACTCTAAATAAAACGTGATAAGTTCTTATGTCGTTCTTTTTGCAATGTACTCAACTTCAGATCCTGTGTGAACTAATTTGAGGTCTATTTTTCCGGTTAACAATACAAACCCATTTCTGCAAGAAATCTTAGAAATATATTTACCAACTCTTGAAGACACATTCGCAGAAGCAGAAGAAGAAGTCGAATTTAAAATTTTTCGAACTGAGTATGAAATTGTCTTGCCAAATTTTTAATGATCTTTTACATAAGTTTTTCCCATCTTATTCCATTGTACTTTAAAACATTTTTAAAACAATTCAATATGAATTTGCTTACTTGTACTAATAATTCGAATAATTTACAAGGCTTGAGGTTACAAAAATAAATAAACTGGCCATTTCAGTCCTTGAAAGGACTTTGACCGAACTTCTTATGATCAAATTGTGTGTGTTATTAAATATTTGAACACAATTGATAGAGAACTGAATCTACTAGTTTGATGCCGACTTCGAATAAATGTACATGTTCTCAATAAGCTTTTCATGGCATTATTTACTCTCTGAGTTTTGCCATTGTCTGTAGAGATGTGATGGCCGAACAGAAAAATCAATTAAATTGAAAAAACTTTCTGTGTCAGATGATTTGAACTGGGATTCCCTGGCATCACCCAAAGAGTTAAAAATTAAAAAATCAAAATAAAAAATATTTCAAGTAACTATTGTCCCAACAGAATAAATTTTATTTCTAACTTACCTAAATTGAAGGTGGCTCATATGTGAGCCAATGGTCCACAGGGTTAAATATTTATATATAAAAAAAATTAAATTAGTATATATATAGTATCTTAATACGATCATTCTCTTATTTCTAACCAACAGTATCATATATTTTATGCTTAAATGAGAGTTGGGTCATTTGTGAATTTATAGTTGCACAGGGTTAAAATATTTGAAATCAAATATGAAACTAAAATATCTAATATTTACCCAATAAAACAATTCAAGTTGTTCATTGGTCAAATACCTTATCGTTCGTTTGATTTTACAACTCTTTGAGTGGTGAGGAACCGTTGGAAAAACTATCGTTATAGTTGGGAAGAAAATTTGTCTTGCTTAACCCATTTTCGGCCGCTGGAAAATTTTACCTTATTTCAAAAAATTCTATCTTACTTTCTGTACAAGTTATCGCGATGGGCAAGGTGTCAAAATAAATCTTGATTCAAGGGCTTTCAAAGTATTTATAAGTCGCCAAGATTGGCTCGTTTTCATCTGGTGCACACATTAATTTATATGAACACCTTTTTTGGACATTTTTTAATTAAATTATAATTAATATTGAAATTAATAAAATTAAAAATCGAATGATGACGAATTCTTGAAAAAGGTTCAAACTTTACCTTTTAAGGTCGAAAAATCGACCATTGGCCGGAAACGATATATTATCTTTATATCATTAACCATATATTACGATATACTCATCTTTCGATTGATGAACAAATGGTGCCGTACTTTGGCAGACATTCATGTAAAATGTTTATTAGTGCCAAGCCAGTACGTTTTGGTTTCAAGTATTCGTGTTTGTGTTCCAGCGATGGTTATCTCTATTCGGCAATTCCATAAAGTGGAGCGTCAGTCGCACAAAGCAATCGGACTTAGTGCACAAGTTATGTTGGAGCATCTACGTAATGTAGAAAATCCTGAAAAGCATCGAGTCCGAAAGCACTTCGATAACTTTTTTACGTCCTATTCTTTGCTGTGTCAACTGAACGAGCGGCGATTTTTGGCTTGTGAACCGATTCGTAAAAATCGTTTGAGCGGTGTCGTAATGAATACCAGCAAAGAATTGAAACGCAGCGATTTCGATTATCGATTCGATAAAATGAGCGATATATTATCGATTAGTTCGATGGGCCGACAATCCAGACGTAACCATGGCCACAAACTACGAAAAACTGGAGCCCATGAAAAGCTCCCGCCGATACGATCGTAAAACTAAGAAAACGGACACAGTGATCAACACCTATAATCGGTACATAGATGGTGTCGACTTACATGATAATGCTGTGGTGGTGGCCTCTCTTCAGTGGCAGGCTTAGCATATCAGTTCCAAAATTTTGGAAGTTGGCCGGCTTTATTGCCAAAAAAAGCAATTTTCCGCAGTGAAATCTCTCCCTATTTGCTCACAGTATCCGAAGAAGACGACGCTCAGACCGATGAGTCGATAGAAGACGAACAAGATCGTCCAAGATTTAATTATTCGTTCACCTGTAGGAAAATATCGTCACTGCAAGAAATGCAGTAAGAACACCATCAACATTTGCCAGCGCTGCAACGTTCACTTGCATTCCAAATGATTCAGATTATACATCCGACTTAAGTAATTGTAGTTATTCAAAATGTATGCGTACAAAATAATTATAACAACAACAAATAAAGTATATTTGCATAGTAAAAATATTTTAAAAATCACCTCTTTTCCAATTCAATAAATTTGATATTTTTATACCGCTTTCGGCCAGTGGTCGAAAATTCGACCACCCTGCCCCCGCCAGCCGGAAAATTGCAAAATTTTTTTGAAAGCGAAAAACTATTCTTTAGGGTCCTAATGATATTTGTTTTAAACGATTTCAATTTTCTCAAAAAAAAAAATGGTCTTGGCCGAAAATGTGTTAAAAACAAGGTTGGTGCTGAATGGTGATCAAAATCACCTTTAGAGCAAATTTATCACAAAAAATTTAAATAAAATTTGTTATTTCATAGGTTTATACTTAAAAAAAAAATATATATATATATAAAGCTTGGTGCAAGCCATTTCAAGGGCTGAAATGTCAAATACGTTTTCTTCTCGACTTTTGCTTCAAGAAAATAAATAAATAAGAAATAACATTTTTTGATTTTTGGAGGAAGATTACAATGGAGATTTTTGATAGAGGGACAGGTTTTTGATGTTATGCGAAGTTATAGATAATATGATGAAAAATTTGTTTGTAGAAGCAATGAAAGTGATATCGCCCAGAGTTACCGAGATATAACACCTTTTTACTTTTTGAGAATTAAAGGACATTAAATTTGGAAGAATTCTACCGAAGGTCTTAAATCAAAATTTTGCTTAGTTTAGAAGTTAAAGAAAATTAACTACGGCACCATAGTATATAATATGACCTTGAAAAATTGTTTATTTGAGCCAACCCGGAAAAATTCCTTGGACGATATGTTCTATAGATTAATGGTTATCAGAAACGAATGAAGTATTTTCAGTTATCTTATGGTGTCGCACGGTGTAATTAATAAACACTGAGCAACAAAATCATTTTTTTCCAAAATAACAAGGTTCTGACAATGGATTTTGGTAAAGGGAACAAAAAAAAAAAAAAAAAAATACACGTGTATCGGCGTTTTGAAAGTTTACGTATGAGTCTTATTTTAGAGGGGATTTTAGTTTCCCCTTTTTTAACATTCTTATAGTGAATCGACATATGAAATCATGTTATCCTTACATTTTGGGTATAGGATGTCTTGTGAGGATTTATGTAAATACTACAAGACATTTTAACCCCCTAAATTCTCAATATATGGGTCTTTTGTGATAAAAGGCAAAAAGGACCCATAAAACAAAGATATAAAGGGTTAAAATGTTCCACGAAAAAATTTGCCGTAAAATTCTTTTATAAGTCCTGCAATTCACCAAAGCTGAAAATTCAACTTAAATACCAGAAATAAGTCAAAACTTAAAATGTGTAAGGGTTAATTTCGTACTTATTCAGAATTGATGCTAAAATGAAGCGCAAAACTTGATTTTAAGGGGTGAGTTTCTATGAAAAAAGTATTTTACTCATTTGGCACATCATACATAGCAATAGCAACGAACCTTGTCAGATGCACTTTGGCTGATAAGATCCATTAGGTCTTGCATTGACACTTGCATTGAATTTTAAAGAAAGGATTTAATAAGTTCTTTACTATTATAATTACAGAAAATTTACAACGATCTCTTGATAGTGAAGGCATTTCTAAGTGTACTAAATATAAAAATAGCTTGGCTATCAAACACTTCAATTTAAAGAGGAAGTTGAACTGTAAATTCGTAGACTGAATCTATATTTTGTCTTTTCAAAGGAACAAATGCAACCACAACTTAAGCTACAGAATTAAACTGATCTTTAGTTGTGATTTTGGCACATGTTGTGGTTCTTGCTCTTCACTCACAAGCAAAAAGTGCGGTACTTTAATATACATACTACATATATGTATGTATTCTTCAATTCCGAGGAGATAACATTTTGTAAAGTTTTTTGCGGTTGGGCTCGCTTTAAACAAAAACTCGAACACTTCATGTTGTGGTGCTGTCAAATGGTGCAATTATTCGAGTGTACATTTGTATAACATACATGCAGAAAAACACACACAGAAACACCTAAATACTTAGACAAATATTCATATGTCTGCAACATACTCAGCTTAAGTGTTTAAAGCATTTATCACGAAACACTTAATCTCGATGATAAACTTAAATAAACCAAACTAAAGTCAAGTCAGCTCCAAACAACAGCTAAAAACTAGAAAACAGCCACAACAACAACAGCAACAACTACATCACTGAGAAGAACAAAAGCACGATTGTTGTAGTGAAAAAAAAAAAATGTTCAAATTTAGAAAATTCCTTTTAAGAATTTCCTGCTCGTAGCAACACTAAAACTCATGTTACTGCAGCAATTAACACTCGATCTCTAAAAATAGCTTCGTCGACACTTATCTGAAAATGTCACCCTGTCGACTGTTAGTATCAGTGAACTGCATATGATGTGACTTTGCTTGGCCTTCAGCGTATCGAGACACAGCCTACTTCTTCAACTACTACTGTCGAGGGAATCAAAGAGAATCAGACCAAAAATAAAGGCATTCTTAATTTATTTCATATAATTTTTATGTTACTTAATGTGGAACTCGTTGTAATTTGACATGGTTTTCTTGTCTATCCATTTTAGTTTATCTCTTTCCAACCTTTGAGTTCGTTGGTAGATATTCCTCTACTCGTCTATATTATATATGATATAATTCGATGGCGTTTGTAATGCATAAATTTCATTGGAATCGGTTCAAAACTCAATGGCAAGACATAACGAGCGCCTTGTACTCCATATTGAATTTTGATTTATTGCCAGGACATGTTGTATGTGCCGTTATGCTGTTTAGCATGATTTACTCTAGTGTGTGTGTCTTTGTGTAAAATGTGCCCATATGGTATGGTTTGGGACGCATTAGTTGCATTGATGCAGCCATGTTTGATTTGAGTTTGGGTAACGTTTCCACAAGTTAACGACAGTTGCAGAAGGAAGTGGAAAAAAGTATTTTCGGTAAGAAATCGATTTGATTTGTTTGATGAAGAGGCCTGGGTATGTTAAAGTAGAGTTATATTTTTGTGGAGTTATGTTGACGGCTTTTTATAAAAAAAATCTTAAGGTTTGAGTGGTTCTTTACCTTTTAAAAGGTCAAGGTAAAAGGTAAAAGGTTAAAAAAATTAAAAAGGTTAAAGGTAAAAGTTAAAAGGTAAAAGGTAAAAGGTAAAAGGTAAAATGTAAAAGTTAAAAGGTAAAAGTAAAAGGTAGAAGGTAAAAGGTAATAGGTAAAAGGTAAAAGGTAAAAAGTAAAAGGTAAAAAGTAAAAGGTGAAAGGTAAAAGGTAAAAGCTAAAAGGTAAAAGGTAAAAGGTAAAAGGTAAAAGGTAAAAGGTAAAAGGTAAAAGGTAAAAGGTAATAGGTAAAAGGTTAAATTGAAAGGTAAAAGATAATAGGTAAAAGGTAAAAGGTAAAAGGTAAAATGTAAAAGGTAAAAGGTAAAAGGTAAAAGGTAGAAGGTAGAAGGTAGAAGGTAAAAGGTAAAAGGTAAAAGGTAAGAGATAAAAGTTTTAAGACAAAAGGTAAAGCTGAGGATATAGATAAATATGAAATAAGGCTTGGTAATATTAGCTAAATTAAGATGACGTAATATAGCTTAGACATTGTGAAAAGATGAGCTTAGGGTAGGTTAAATAAGTTAAGGTCAGGTAAGTTAATATAGGGTTTACCATTAAGGACTTGGCAACTTTTTTTTAAATAAAACGAAAACCATTTGAGATATTGCAATAACTTTATTATCGGCTTGAAGCACAATCAGGCATTTATGAATGGAATTCGACTTCGTTCATATGGCCACCGCGGGCACGTATGCAGCGGTCGATTCGTTGGACCAAATTTTCGATGACTAGGCCACACATTTCGGCCGAAACGGACGCTATTTCGCGTTCAATGTTGGCTCTGAGCTCTTCCAACGTCGTCGGATTCAATGAATTGACGTTGCCCTAAAGAAAACAGTCTAGAGGCGGCAAATCATCTGGCCCATTTCTTGAGATAACACGCTTATTAAACTTACTCTTCAATAAAGCGATTGTAAAGTGCGCTGTGCTACTTCTGGCACCATCCTGGAAGTAGCACATTCTGGAACCACATGTCATTCAAGTCCATATCTTCCAATTCGGGCCAAAAATAATCGGTAATCATGTCGCGATAACGAGGGCCATTCACAGTAACGTTACGATCGTTATCGTGGACGAAAAAATATGGTCAAATGACGCCGTCGGCCTGAAAACCGCACCAAACAGTTCTTGTTTGTGGATAAACTGTTCATTCATGAAGCACATGTGATTTTTCACCTGACCAATAACACATATTTTGCTTATTGACGAACTCATTGAGCCAAAAATGAGCTTTGTCACTGAAGATGATTTTGCGTTAAAATTCATCATCTTGGCGCATCTTTTCCAGAGCCCAATCGGAGACCTTACGTTGCTTCAAATGGTCCATCGGTTTTAATTCTTGAATCAGCTTGATCTTGCATGGGTGTAAACCAAAGTGGTAAAGTGTAAAGCGGTCTGGGTGATGCCCAATGCTTGAGAACACCGTGGAATTGACTGTTTTGTATCGTTTGCTACGGACGCCTGAACGGCAGCGATATTTTCGACACTTCGACCAACCCATCGTCTCACTGGCACGGCAACATCACACAAAGAATACTATTGTTATTGTCTGTCTACTAGGGCGAGAATTACGACCGAAAATTGTAGTTAATGCTCTTAAAGTTGCGATTGCCGACTCCGAATGTTGGTAGTAAATTTTTATAATTTTTTATAACTTGCAGACGGTGTTCGTTCGTGTACTTTACCATGATAAAAATGTTGAGTTTACTGAATAGATTGACAGTGACAGTTCGATGATTAGTGAAAGGTTGCGTTCAGAAATTTAATTCAATGTCATCAAGTCCCTATTGGAAAACTTTTTATATGGCTTGGTAAGGTAAATTGAGGTAAAAAGGTATGCTACGGCTAGATAAGTTATAGTAATGTAGGGTAAGAAAATGTTAAGTATGGTGAAACACTCTTCCAAAAAATAGTTTTGAAATATATTTTAAAATGGAATTCCACTTGGAAGCATTCTAAGTATACTATAGATTGTACGTCTTCTAGTCACCAAAATTGTTAAATGATTTTATATGCCTCAAGTTCAATTTTTATAATTAAACTTACATTTGGGAGTTAAAGAAGAAGAAGAAAACTTTTAGGATTAGAGGAATTGTTTCTTTAACCCTAGAAAGATAACGTACGTCGATTCGACGTATATTATGAACATACTTTCAATATGTATGGCAAATAGGGTTGTCTTTCTAGGATTAATATTTTTTCACAAAAAAAAAAAAAAAAAAAAAAAAAAAAAAATCCAAAAATCCAAAAATTGCTTCGAGGTAGGTACCTATTATTTAGTTTTTCAAAATCTTATTGTGTTTTGGTCTTTAACTTTTAAAAATTTAAAACGGATTTTAATTCGAAAGTTGAAATTTAAATTTTTAGAGAATACCATATAAACTTAAAAATTATTTTTAGTAGAATCGGCCTGCACTTGTTGGCATCAATTCTTTAACTAAATGGAAATAATGGAATAGTTTAAATGGAAAATTTTAAATAAAATAAAAAAGGAAATCAATTAAATATCCTTAAATATTTTTAGTTTTTAAATTAACTTCAAATAACTTTAAATTTATCCCTATATCAAATTTATTTTTGATATTTAGAAATAATTTTAATATCTCGAGCTGACGCATTCCTTTTTTATACAAAACTAACGTTTTCTTCGCTCTTCTGCCCTCTTCGTTCCATTTCACACATCCGTCTCCACTTAACACAAGCGACAAAGCAATTTAAACTTTTCACCATCCCATTCCTCTCCCACACTTCCGAGTAAGCCTCACCCAAGTATAAACTATAGCCTCATCCATGCTCATAAAAGTTAATAAATCATAACTTAATAACTCCAAGCTAGAGCGACCAGCCACGTTTATTTGCTGCAGTCAAACGAGCAATAGAAGTGAAGGAACAAAAAAAAAAAAATTACACAACCATCTTATGCTTCCCTACAATAGTCACTGCGCCTAAATGTATGGCATTCACATCCCATACAACCCGCTCATCCTTGCAGCACACATACGATTTGGACAGGATCCATTGGCACGCTGCGAACACAAATGTTGGCGGCGCAGTATTTTCTGCAAAATTCCTCAACACTTTGACTTGAATTGTATGTATGTGTGTGCATGTGGAGATCAACCTTGAGCCTGCATGAATGGCATGCGATGCTGTCGAAACTGAGTGTTAGAAGTGACTTTCAAGTTGCCAAAAAAAGCATGCTTTGCAATTTTGGAATTTTGAGGATAGTGGGTGGGAGCTACAATAGCAATTTTCTCATGACATTAAATAACTTTTGCGCACAAAGTTTAAATATTTGCATCTTTTTTGAGGGATGGTGAAGAGCTAGCTGATCGAGTAACTTTGATAGGGTTGCTTTCATACTGAAAAATTACATCCAGGATAGGTAGAAAGTGGCGTCCGTGGCGTAGTTGGCTAAAGTGCGTGGCCGCTATGTCAAAGAACCTGTGGAGACCCAGGTTCGAACCCCAGCAGCGACAGAAAATTATTTTAATTAAAATAATTTTTCTGTACGGTCGCCACCTCTCTGCAGACAATGGCAAACCTCAGAGAGTAATCAAAATGCCATGTAAAGCTTCTTGAGAATAAGAACATTCCGTTCATCGCCGTTCGGAGTCGGCGTTAAGCCTGTAGGTCCATTTCTCGGTCAATTGTGTACAAACTTAATAACACGCACAACACAATTGATCATAAGAAGCTAGGTCAAAGTCCTTTCAAGGGCTGAAATGGCCAGTTATTTATTTATTTTTTTATAGGTAGAAAATTAATAAAAAAAAACAGATCATCCTTATCACACTTCAGGATATAAGGATCGAAACTGATTTGTTTTTTGTGATATAGAAAAATAGTTAAGAATACAAGCGTGAATCAAAAGAGTTCTTAATGTTTAGTTTTTACATCATGATCGCGGGTCATGACGGAAAAATCATGCCGTTCTTATTGTAAGTCCATTTGTTTTATTTTGTTCGATAACTTTTTGCCATTTTTTAGTAATTTTTTTATTTCTCTTTCATATATGGATCTATCGACAAAAAACTGAAGAATGTGAGTCATCTGAATCGAAAGTCATTCCTCTTAAGGAGTTTTATAGACAACTAAACTAGTGGTAATCTGAAGATTAAGCAATTACGGTGGGTGTGACTGGACATATTCCATTCAAGCTCAAATAATTTTTTACTGATCGCCAAAATTGTATATAGTCCCACATTATCGTAATGAAACACAACTCCTTTAACGAGCAATTAACGAGCCCTGGAGGGTTTTGGATGATAGATTCAATTCATTCAAATTGATTGTTTGGTTTCTTGATATGAGTGTCACTGATTACCACTTCGGGACCAAGACCGTATCACAGATGAATTTCCAACCTAACTCATCAATCATTTGTGGTTAACGGTGTCAAACATAGACTGTTATGTGACCTCTGCAACTTCTTTATTCATCGAGAATTTGGAAGTTATTCAGCTTTGAGAGTTTGCTTATAAATCCGAATATACTAAAACACAGACTTATTACGGACTACCTACATATTCAGCTAATGTAGGTGTTCCGAACGATTGAAGGCCTCTGCATTTCTTTCCTCATTTCAATTCAACTGAAATTGAAAACTCATCAATATTTACAACTTGAAGTTGTAGTTGGTGGTAGAGAAGTTTGTGGATGAGAATGCCTTATAACCTGAATTGACTGAGGTAAAGGCATAACACTTGCCACAGATTCAGATTCATATGTTAATATAAATTATTAAATATTTTCCAAGTATTATGGTTTTATTAGTAAGAGCAAACATTCCCATTAATTTTGGAACACAACGTCGTTCTAGTGACTTCCTCGGCTGGCTTCGCAGTAGCGCATTCTGCCACTCCTATTTTCCAAGACCTTGTTGATGGCTTATTGGCCTTCACGGTTCCCCACAAAAAAAATGGGGGTTCAAATCGCAGCTCCAAGGCGGCCAATTGATATTGCCAAGATATCTGTTTTTTACGACAATTCTTTACGATTTCGACTTTTGGTTCGCAAGACACAGTCCTATATGAGCAGCGAAATGAAGAACGTTTTTAGCGATTTTTTTTCAACTCTTTTTAAATTGGTCATACAAGTATTATAAACCGTTGGCAAGCTTATAGTTTAAGCTTTTTGAAATAATGAAAAAATAACGAAAAAAATTGTTTTATTTAATAAATTCAACAATTTTTATCAACCTGTTTTGTGTACCATTTTTCATCTTTGATTAAGGTTTTAAATATTTGCGCTGTCTTGCGCTGTCTTGCGCTGTTTTTTTTCATAGTGCATTTGATTCTTTAGTGTATTGATAACTTGACAAAAAAGAAAAAAGTTGGTCCAATTTTGCCCTTTTTGAGAAATTTAAATTTTCATTTTCAAAAATATACCATAAGCTTTATTTTGTTTTTGTTTCTATTAAAATCTGTTGATGCAGTCGCAATTGATAATTCCGTTAAAATCTCAAATACATGTTTGCCTAGAAGAAACCAGTGGCCTAGGAAATGCGAAGGGGGGCCTTGCTGGCCTTTCTTATTTATCACATATTTTGAACTTGTGTTTTTGGAGTTTTTGTGACAACTTCTCACATTTTTTTTATTTTTATTTATTTATTTTCTGGCATATGTTTTCTGGTTTATACCAAAATTCTACAACAAATACGATTTTTGTGTTGTTTTTTCGAGATCGTGGTTATATATTTGGAGTTTTGAATCCTCAGAAATTTGGTGAACATGCATTGCATACTGCTCGTATATATATGCATCCTATCTTCGGTACACAAATTACTTATTCATAGATGGAGCCATAATTCAGCATTTTGGAGTTTTACCAATAGCTCAGCTATCTGAAGATGCAAAAGAAGCACGTAATAAAGATTACAAAAAAATAAGTATGTCTCACTCTAGAAAATGTTCAAGAAAAGCAACAAACGACGATGTCCTTCATCACTTATTATTGACGTCAGATCCACTAATATCAAGTGTAAGAAAACAACAGACAGTAGTATCAAAAGAGCTTTGTAAAGAAGCTTTACTTCTCTTGCAGGACTAACAATTTTTCTTTCACTGTAATTTCGTGTGTGCCTACCCCTGTATTTGCGACCGTGGCGTAGTTGGTTAAAGTGCGTGGCTTCTATGTCAACGGACTTTGGAGACCCAGGTTCGAACCCCAGCAGCGACAGAAAATTATTATACGGCCGCCACCTCTCTGCAGACAATGGCAAACCTCAGAGAGTAATCAAATACCATGTAAAGCTTCTTGAGAATAAGAACATTACGTTCATCGCCGTTCGGAGTCGGCGTTCAACATGTAGGTCCCTTTCTCGGTCAATTGTGTACAAACTTAATAACACGCACAACACAATTGATCATAAGAAGCTAGGTCAAAGTCCGTTCAAGGGCTGAAATGGCCAGTTATATATTTTATACCCCTGTATTTTAAATTGCTTCAAAATTCAAAATGAAAAAAAAAAATAATTGTGAGTTAATATATGTAGATTTCAAAAAAGTATATGTTGAATGATTTACTAAATACTTCAGGTATTTCAGACAAAAAGTTACATAATTTTGAAACGCGCAAGTCAAGCCAAAATCGTATTTTGTTAACTTAGAAAAAAAAAATTAGTACTAAAACTAAAATTTCTTTTGAAAAAAGTAGTTCAAGTGATTTATTGAATATCAAAAAAAAAATATATATATATATATTCCAAATTTGGATTAAATATTCCAAGAAACAAAAAAGCTACAGATTTTTGATAGTCAAAATCGTATTTCTTAACTCTAAATAAAATGTTAGTACTAAAAACAGCATGGATTTAAAAAAAATTTAGTTCAAACGATTTGTTGAATATCAAAGATAATGTATTCAAAATTATGCTTAATTATTCCAAGAGGCAAAAAAGTTACATATTTTTGAGACGCAAAAGTCCCTTTGGGCCCATTGTGCGCTGGTTCAATGAGTTTGGGCATGGTCGTAGTTCTCTTCAAGACGAATTTTTTGATGGTGGTCCAAGAACAGCTATTGTGGCAGAAAACATCAAATCTGTGCATGAATTATTGGAAGCAGAATGGCATGTAACATACCTTGAGATGGAGGCACTAGTGGAACTACACCAATACATACATTCGATTTTGCATGAGCATTTAGGCGTCAGAAAGTTTTGTTCCCGTTTAATACCCCCATAATTTGACGAATGCTCAAAAAAAGCCTTGTGTCGATTGGTGCAAAGAAATGCTGAAAAATACAGCGGGAGTGGTTCGAAGCAAGTCTTCAACATCACTACAGATGACGAATCATGGATCTATGCTTATGAGCCCGAAATAAAGCAGCAATCCACTGTTGGGGTCTCAAGGCGAGCAAAACCCGACAAGAGTTGCCCGCGGACGAAGCACATCCAAGCCGATTGTTTTTCAGAAAAACCGATCATGTCGCAACTGTACGATAGAGAACTGCATAATCCTACTTGAAACCTATTTCAAGTACTAGCCTAAAATATGAGTTCAAGCTTGCTTGAACTTGATAATTTTCAATTAATTAAGGCTTGTACTTGCATATAAGTAAGACCACGTCACACAGTGCTTTGTCCCATAGGCAAAATTAAAATAAAATAAAGTGCTTAGAATATTTAAGTAATATACATTTTTGTAAAGCTAACAGAGTACCTTAAATAAATTCGTAAATAGAATTTATCCTCTCGTCTTTTTGTTAACAGTAGAGGGCGCTAAAGTCAGAAAACATTTGAGGTAAAACTGTTGAACGGAAAAACGGTTTTTACTGTGTTACAAAACAAATTTTTAAAATTTCATTTCTTATTGTATTGCTTTGAAACTTGACAGTTCAGTTTATAACTATAGGAAAAAAAAAACAAAAATAATTTTTTGTAAATATTTTATATAAAAATGTTGTTTGTGCCATCGAAAACTGTTGCGATTTTTTATTTGGAATTCCCAAAATGCAAAAGTTTGATAGACTGAAAAATTTTTTTTTTAAGAGTAGGTAATTTTTTATGTGTGATTTTAGTACATTTTAAAGAGCTTAAATTGAATATGTAAAAAAGTTTTAGATTTTTCACCCGGAAATGTAAAAATTATATGAATTTTTAAAGACATATTTCCTAAGTTTCAGAAAAAGTTGCAAAGACCTAAGTTTATGGTACTGCCAAAATTTAAAAAAAATAAATTTATGCAATTTTTTTTTGTTTATTACTATAAAAAATTAATCAAATTTTGATGTAGTGTATAATTTTTATTAAATAGTCACAAAAACTTACCAAAAATTGAAAGAATATTTTTTGTTTTTTTTGGCGGAAACCCTAAAGTTTTGCAAACTTTGAAAAAATTAAAAAAATATATAAATAAAAAGTAGGCGATTTTTTATTTTTCATTTATATACTTTGTTAACAAATCTTACCACTACTAAAAAAAAAATTTAAGATTTGTAACCGGAAATTTGAAATTTTGTATTTTTTTAAAACATCTATATTTTTTAGTTTTACAAAGACCAAAAATATGATTATATAATTTTTTCCAAGTAAAGGGCTCCAGCGACGTTCAATGTTCAATTGAATTTTTGCAATCTGTGCAATTTTATTGACTGTAGGTCTGTTTGATAACTTTTCGAGTAAAAAATATCAAGTAACTTTTACTGGGAGAGTAAGACTGATTTTACTCTCTCAGTAAAAAATATCACAAAAAGTAAACGAACGACATCCAGTAAAAAGTATCAAGTAATCAACATTTGTTTGTAAACAGCTGATTCATGTTTTCCGTTTTGCTTTTCGTTTCATTGCTTTCCCTATGTTTCAACTCATTTACTCCATGAACACACTGCACTTTGTTGTGTGCACACTACATTTTGTGATTATCCCATACAAGAAAAACGACGAAAGAAAATACAAATAGAGATTTAATGGCTCATTTGTTATTAATGTCGGATCCGGAACTATCGTCACTTAGGTCTACAAAACACTTAAAAAAATGATGAATTCAAAGAAATTGAGAAATACATTTTGAAAGAACACATCATATATTACAATTAAAATTAATTATCTTATTTGTTGAGCAAATTTAGAAACAAATTTATTTATGACCCTTTTTAAAGAGAATATTAAATTATTTGCATTTTGATCACAAATGTAGCAAAAATTTAGTTTATGAGAAAAAGGATATATTGAAGATGGTCATTTACTTGTATCGAATGAAGCCAAATTTCTCAGAGAGCTCAAAAACATAGTTTTATAAGTTGTTATTAGTGTTTAGTGCATTTTGATCACAAATGTAGCTAAAATTTAGTTTTTGAGAAAAAGGATATATGGGAGATGGTCATGTCCTTGTATTGAATGAAGCGAAATTTCCCAGAGAGCCCAAAAATATAGTTTTATAAGTTGTTATAAGTTTTCAGTGAATTCTGATCACTAATGTAGTTGCAATTTAGTTTTTGAGAAAAATTATATATGGGAGGTAGTCACGCCCTTGCACCGAATGAAACAAAATTAACCACTAAGCTAAAAGACATATTTTAACAGATAGTTACCAACTTTCGATTTATTCTATATACAATTATAGCTAAAATTAAACTTTTAAATTTAAAGATGTATGGGAGGTAGTCATGTCCTTGCACCGATTTTTCCAAAACTTCGAATTTTTCTTAATTAACATATTTTGAACTAGCACACTAAATTTCATATTTCTGTGATAACTTCTCTAATTTTGCCGATTCACTATATGGGGACAAAGCACTGTGCGTCAGCTTGTGACTTGCAACTACGCAAGCTTACAAGCGAACGACACGAAGTCTCAAGTAAAGGAAAAACTTGATGTGTTCGACAAAAAGCTTGAAAAGCTTGTAATTAAAAACAAGTATTCAATTAAATCAAGTATCCAAATAATTCAAAGAGCTTGTGTGGGAAACGCTTAATCGTATAAGGACTTTTTAGGATTCTATGGACTAGAGGGACAAAAATTGATGATTTATAATTTTAAAATTAAAGATGGCGAATAGGGTTGCCACCAAATTTTTGAATTTTGATGAATTCGATGTTGGGGCGAACACTAGATAAAAATGGGTCACTGAATCCGAATCCGTTGTCAGAATTTCAATATTATGAAATTTTTAATAGGGCTGCCACCTGTTAATATGTTTTTTTTTGAGTTTTAAAAATCACCTTATAGTTTTAAGAGGTCGCTGATTTCGAATCTGATGTTAGAATTTTAAAAATATAGATAGCTGATAGGGTTGCCACCTAATTTTATTTTTATTTTTACGAATTCGGTTCTGGGGGCGAACACTAGGTAAAAATGGGTCGCTGAATCCGAATACGTTGCCAGAATTTCAAAATTATGATATTTTAACAATAGGGTTGCCACCTAATAATATGTTGTTTTAAGAGTTTTAAACATTATCTAACAGAATCAGCTGATTTCGAATCTGATATCATAATTTTAAAATTTAAGATGACTAATAGGGCTGCCACCAGTTTTTTTTTATTTTTTTATATATATGAATTTTCGATATTTTTGTATTTTGTATTTATTTTATAACAAATACATTTATAAATTATTTGAATAATTTGTTTAGCTTGTCATTAGTTTACAATATGAAATATTGTTTTTATTGATGTTTTGTGTATTGCCCCACCAAACATTAAGGAAGAAAACACTGCTCCAGTTATAGATAATGCCTCAAAAGTTTAATTGATATTTGAAGGGTCCAATGGTTTGATTCCATAATCAAATAAGGAAAGAATAAATCCCAGTTTCTTTATCAAAGCCTAAACATTTACTCTAAAGGCTTAGCTAAATTTGATTTGGACTTGGGATCATGGTAATTTCTTATTTATTAGAACTATATCTTTTCCATTAGATATGATTTTATTTGTAGAGTATAATATTTATACAGAGGTATTTTGTAGAGAATTATATAAAAAAAAAAAATAAAACAATTTTCATACCTTTTCCCGAAAACAGAAATATCAATATCTCATCATAATGGGGAGAAGAAGTGTAGCATTAAAAAACATTTTGACTCTGATTATTTTTATTAACTTTTTACTTTTAACAGGCAACAGCAGGTCACCAAAAGACATCCGTTTTTGCTACCTTTTCTTTTCCAGAAATATACAATCGTATCCTGCTCACATTTCACCTATTGCCAACCGTGACTTACTTGAAAACAACATGTGTTTTTAAACTGTCTGATTCTTGACCCCGGACAGCCGCGTAGCAATCTTTTTTTCAGAAAAAAAAAGAAAAAGTACACACCTTCTACAACTAGCAAAACCCAACCAAATCCACCAAAAGCCTGACGGAATCATTTGCAAACACCCGAACAAAATTGCAGGTCGGCGTTTCATTGCTGAGCATTGTAATCGATGTGCGAAATAAACAAAAGCGGACATAATTATCGAGTTATCGCGCGAGCTCACTCCAAACGTGGCCCAGCACTCGGTCACACATACCCAAAGACACACATACTAACACATGATATTTATGATGCTGCGGGTTATTGTTGTTTTGGGCAATATTGCAAAGCTGCTGACCCTGCAACAGCAGCAGCAACCAAAATAAATACAGAAAAAAAAAAAAAAAACAAAACAAACACATAGTGATAAAGAGATGGCACAACAAAGAGGGGCAGAAGGAGCTTTATAGGGTTGTAGAGTGTTCAGAGTGTACAGAGTGTTTGGAGAAAAGTAGCGGAAGCTATACGATGACCGTCAGCCAAACAGGATGTAAATTTTTCGTTCAAAAAAGAATGCGCTATGGACAGGACGCGAAGGACAACATGTTGGTGTTGTTGTTGTTGTGAAAATGGACCAACAGCAGTGCTGGGATAAAAGATGTACGACCCAACCAGCGCAAGATAAAGCGCCAGTATAACATACACACATATACACATTTACTGCATACCAGCAGTGTATTTGCTTTGTATTTGAGCGTATGTGTGTGTGTGTATGTGCTTCAGAGATCGATCGGAAGTTGAACGATTACAGATTTTCATCTATTTTTTTTTGCCTTCGCTTCTATTTGTTTTTCCGAATGCTTCTTTTTACCCGCACAGCAACTTGGCAATAAAATGTTGCTGATATTATTTTTGTTGCTGTTTGTTTTATTGTTGTTTGTTGTTGTCGCTGGCGCGATTGGCAACTTGGATAGGCAACTTTGATGTAGCATCAGTTAAATTTGGCATCCAAAGCGTGAAGCCCAACTGCTCATGAAGAAGAGTTGGCATGGCCTGGGTCGTAAGGCGTGTTGGATGCTACGAAAACCGGAAGTCGACAGCTTGCAGCATACGTTGCATACATTGCGGCGCGTCAGCATGAAGGGTTTGCGTAACATATACATCGTAAATTATGTGCATAGATGCAAAACAACTGATAGGCGAAATAAAGGCCTCCCAAAAGGGAAGGAAGAGCATGCAAAGAATTAAGAAGAGAGTGAAGTGATGATAGAAAGAAAGTGAGACTCACACCCCCAGCCAATAACAGTGAAAATGCAATGTACCCATTATAAAGTAATAACAATTTAACCCACTCATACAATATAAAAAAACAGCCGTTACAAAACACAGACAGTTAATGAAAAAGTGTAGTATCTTTTTTTTTTAATTTACTTAACTTAAAAAAAAAGAAAAATGGTTAAAAAAACCTTTGTGTGACTACAGTTAACGAAAAAACTGTTGCTACTTTTGTTTTATTTTGCAAACCTGCCAAATTGCAGTGTTGCCATTTTTTATTAACAACCATTTCGTTTTTTTTTATTTTTGTTCATTTCATTTTTGCACTGCAGTCGACAGTGTCAATGTTGCAGTTGAGCTTTTGTGCAAGTTGATGGAAAAACAGCAACAGCAACAATAACAAAAACAGCAACAATAGCTACAAAAACAATGGGCAGAAATTGTTTATGAGATTAACCTCATAAACTGTGGAAAAATGCATTTTAATTGAAGTGCTCCACTGAGAGTTCATTTTTGCTGTTGTTGGATAAATGATGTGCCTGCTATTGTTGTTGCTGCTGCTATATTGTTGTCATTGTTGGGTACTATTCGCAAATTGACAGTATTGCAAAAAGTCACTCATACACAATGTACATTGATTGTTTGAACTTTGCTGTTGCTGCTGCTGTTGTTGTTGTTATTGTTGTTGTTGTTGTTGTTGTTGTTGTTGGCCTTGTTGCTTTTTGTTCGGATAGCATATAAATTTTATGTTGCTCAAAGTTTATTGCGTGTGATTTATGAAAATTGGCAATTTATTTGATTTATTTAAAAAGCAAGCGTGATAAACTATGAAAATCAGATAAATAAGTTTTAAAAAATTTCAAATTACGCATTAAAGCTTTGATGATACAGTTCGAGAAGCTTTTAATGCCATTGTTGGAAGAAGTGCAAAAGTTTACTCATATAAACATGATAATACGTAGGTTACTCCATATATTTCGGGTTAAAATATAAAGACCTAATTTTTACCTTTATTGTTTTTCAAAATATTCGCTACTATGAAAATACAGTCCTCTACGTTTAAGCCATTTATCATATTTATTTATACCACTCTGCTTTAGTTTCAAAACATAGAATGCATTAACGTCTTCTTCTGGCGTCAAAAATCGTTGTCCACACTATTTGTCCTTGATGTGAGTCATTGGGTGCCAAATCCGGACTGTCCGGCAGATGAACCATTAATTCGATGTTCGATTAATTCGTCAAAATCGCTTCAAACTCACATTGTCTTGATGAAGAATAATTCTTCAGTGGTTGTGTGTTTTCCTTTTTTCCAGGAATATTTCTTATTTTTTTAAATATCTCAAGTGGTTCCATGGCGAAAATTGAAAATTTTGTTGATTATTTTTGGAAAAAAAACTTCAGTATTATTGTTTTTCCCGAAATATATGGAGTAACCCTCATAAATGCCACTTGAGAAGAGATTCAGTTTATTTCAATTGACATATCTTGAGTTCTATATCAATAAAATATCAAAATCTTAAGTTCTCATTAAGTAAGGAGAAAATCAAAAAGCTTATGCAACTGAAAGCTCTTTTTTACTAAGGTTGGTTTCATATTTATAAAACCACCCAAGATATGTTGATATTTCCTAAGGGACTGGCTGTAGGGCATTATAATATTTTGCTCAAATTAACACTTAAGTGAGAGAGAACTATTCCCCTCAACTCGACTTCATATTTCACTTACGGTACTTTTGAGAGCAAAAAAACAATATTCACTCTGTTTCATAAGTATAAAAGCACTTTAAAGAAACCGAAAATAAAACCATTTTAATTTTCTTTAATCCATTTTTTTTTTAAATTAAGAGTCAGTGTAATTGGTCTCTCTTTTTTAAAATAACATTGAATATTCTGGTATTCATACTATCTATTAAATTTTTCAGCAAGTTTTCATCAATTTCACTTCCTTCTCTGACAATAGCATTTTTCAAGGTTTCCACCGACCGTACTGCCTGTTGTCTTTGTTAACCCGACGGACCAGAATACCTCACAGGTTTTCGATGGAGTTCAAGTCACGTGAGCTCATTTCAATTTAAAATTTTCGCTCTGAAAACCATTTTTTTGTCTCTCGACTTGCGAAGATTGATGCGTTGTCTTGTTGGAAGACGAAGCTTTTTTATGATCTGCTTAGAAAGGGCATTAAAGCAGTGATGGGCAAACTAACACATAGACATGCATACTTGTGTGTGTGCCCGAGAGAGCGCAGCAGCTCTGCTTCAATTTACACTGTGAAGGAAAAAAAATCTTTGAAAACAATATGGTAACTGAACTGCAGATTTGTATGCTACTCAGCAAACACTTTGTGAGTCCTCATAAGATATGAGTCATTTTTATGCGTGTTTTATGATACTTCACAAAAAGGACTCATAAAACACTTAAAAAAGTATTCATTAAAGAGTAATTTTTATGCGTGTTTTATGATATTTAAAGCTGGGAACTTAAAAAAAATAATGGCAATCGTGTGTAACGGAAAGAATTTTCTACATATTTTAAAAAATATTCAGCTTGTAATTCCAAAAGCTTCAGTTTTCTTTCTTCACCTGAAAAAGAATTATAATTTGCATGGCAAATGGAGAAGTGTCTTTGCAAATACATATTTGCAGAACGACAAATAATGGCTTCGCAAATTAAACATTGCGCTTCATCATTTATATATTCTATGAAAAAATAATCGAATTTCCATTGCTCGTTAAACAATTTTTTTTTTGTGTACCTGAAACAGTTAAGTGAAAAAGTTGCGCAACGAGGCCTTACCTTCATGAACGCTGAACGTCAACTGACATGCTTTGTGCTGAGTGAATTTATCTCATGGTATAATAATTATTATACCATGAATTTATCTTACTGTGCGCCCGAATGCTATTGTTCGTTCATTGTTCGTACGTTTCACGAAGTTGCTTATAGCGTAGGTGTCGATAGCATTGCGTCGACAGCAAAAAGCAGCCTATTCACACGTGAATAGGAAATTCGAAAATGCCCTTCACTGCATTAAAGTCATCTGGAGTACATCAGTATACGCTTTGCTATTCATATTGCTGGAAGTGAACTATACTTCCAAGCATCCAGATGAGCAAAATGCCCCCCAAAGCATAACGCTCTTAGAATGCTGAAGTTCCTCTAAGAAAAATAGATGGGTTTCTTGCGTAAATCGCGCCAATAACCTTGGAACCCATCTAGATCATCCAAATTAGATTTTTCAGCGGAAAAAATTACCTGACAAAATTTTTTTCGTATAAAAAAACCAACTTTTTACAAAACAATTTCCACTCACATTTTTCCAATTCGTTGCCATATGTTTTTGAGCAAAAAGTAGACTTGCATCCTTATGGCGTTTCGTCAAACGTGGAGCAGATCTTAGTTTTGAAAATTTTAAGTTGGGGCCGGTGTGCAAGATGTGCCAGACCGTTGATCGGGAAACGGGAACCCTAAAAACGTTACCCAAGTCACGCCAGCTTTTTTGGGAATTGCTTGCAGTTCTCAAAATATGGCGGACTGCTTGCTTATTATTCTTCTTTTTTTTTTTCCATAACGCTTGTTTTTGTCATATTCCTCCGGTTTATTTAAAAAATTTAAAACAATGTTATGACTGCGATTAATTTTGAAAGTTTTCCTCCGAAAAGGCTAAAATGTTCCCTTTTTCTACATAGGAAAGACTATGACCACGTGGCATTTTAAGAAAAATATACTTTTTTTCACTGATTAACTTAAAAACAGCTCCTCCTACTCTAAAGCTCACGCGTTATATGACAAATTCTCATCGAAGCGCATTTACGGTGCGCAAAATTCAAACGGATTTCTTTTGTAATCCTGTGCCTACTGAGATGTGTGTACCTACTATTCTTCTAAAAAAAAAAAAATTCGAACAGACGGACTTAGTGCAAGGTCTGAAGAGACCGAAACAACTTCGACACTGACGTTCAACTGAAAATATTGACGCAGTGAAAGAGAGGGTTGAAAATTATCAAAACTCTTCAAATCGTCACCTCTCCTTAAGAAGTCGACCTCTCCTCGGCAGCAAATATTGGCAAAATATTTGGCTCTACTTGCATACAAGGTCCAATTGGCTCAAGAATTTCAGACAGCAGATCACCAGCAGCGTTGTTTGTACTCTACTTAGGTCTTGAAAAACATGTATGGGAACTCAACGTTCAAACAAAAGAAAAACAAAAAGAAAACTCGTGTTTTCTTGCGAAGCTCATTTCCACACTGGCGGCTACACTGATAAGCAAATTACCCCAGATGGGGATCCGAAAACCCGTGAGTGATGAGAGACTGTTTGGTGTGTTAGGGTGAGCCATAGGGTGAGCCATACTTCTTCGAAAATGACGACAGTAGAGCCGCTACAGTCATAGGAGTGGACTACAGGCACATTATAAATTTTTTGTTTTTTTTTTTTTCGTTTTTGTTATTTGCGATTGGAAATGCAATACACGGATCGTGAATACCTCTTCTCTCAAAAGGGTGGTGCTGAAGACCTGTCCACTCAAAATCTGTACATACTCTAGGGATTCTTACAGGGTCTTTATGAGTTTGTACTAAAAAATTGAGTACTATTTCGAAGAGAATAACAGTCCCGTTATATGATTCAAGTTTGTCATAATTTGCTTGTTAGTTATTAATTTTATGCACGATGGAGTTAGCCGCTCGGAAATTGATTGTGAACAACAGGAAATAAGATCGCGAAAGTCTTAAAAATTCCTAGAACACCTATTTGTAGTGTATTAAAACGTTACAAAGAAACACTGAGCATCGAAAGAAAGCAAGAAACGAGTGAAAAAAGCAACATCTTACATTAGATCGTATTTAATCATGGACGATAAAACCTATGTCAGTGATGGGCAAATTTTCGGCTCCTAAAATACTCAAAGTGCAAACGAGTGCTAGACAAAGGGCACAACTACTTGCGGGGAAAGGAAAACGACAAAAATTTCTACATGCATTCGTGCATGATGTTCATCGCACAAGAGTTGCGGAGAAACTAACATTGACAACAAATTTTCTTTCAGCAAAGACTGCAATAGGGTTACCAACTCCCTCCATTAATGAATAAAAATTTCAACTGCAAATATGAAATGATAATTGTATACAATTATTTGTTTGAAAATTACAAATTTTACATTGACTTTACTTTTAAAAAAATGTAACTAAATTTTCTTTTTTTTTAATTACAATTTTTAAGCTAATTTTAATAGATTTTGCAAATGTTGAAACTGTTCTATATATAAAGCATACAATTATGTGTAAGCGGCATCACTTTTCATTTTCGACGTCGCTCAACCAAGCACTGTGGTCAATAACATTTTTTTAAATCCTAAATTTCAAATTTTGTTTGTATGAAAAATTTTGTTTAACTTTTGTTTTCTATATTTTAAATATTTTTATTTGCAGTATTTTCATAATTTAATCATTCCTATATATTCTTTAAGGTTGCAGTATTTCCATATTTGAGTATTCCATATTTGAAAGGTAATCTTTATTTGGCAGACATATTTTTATATGAGAATATACCTTTTTTAACCAGTGTATATTTTCGAGAAATGCAACGTTGATTCATTATAATAAAGAAAACACTTTACCACGTGTCTCATTAAATTTTCTTTGAAAATAAATTGTTTGAAAAATTGTTTGAAAATAATTGTTTTAATTCTTCACAAAGTTACTACTACACTTGATTATGCTCCTAAAATAAAATTTGAAGTATTGAATAGTATAATAAAATTTTGTGCGTTAATAATACTATGATTGGAAAATATACGGAAATTTCTTAAATTCCACTATATGTATTATTTAAATTTTATATTTTGTATTATGAGAATTTGGTGTTTATTCCACTGTACTTGTGGGCAAAGCATGTTTTCATGCATGAGAAATATGAGAGTAGAATAAGTAGAGAGAGAGAGTAGAGAGAAATATGAAATATGACAGTAAAGAATTTCATTCTGCTCTTGTATTCCTTCCCTTCATGCTGGCTCTTGACTGTCCCCTTCGTCTAGCACTCAAGTGCAAACGGGTAGCTCGTAAGTGCAAAAGGCTCCTGCGAGCCAAATTGCCCATCACTGACCTATGTCAAAATTGATCTGCAACAGTTTGCAGGGTAAACGTTTTATACTGCAGACAAGCACTTTGGTGTCTCCTCAAAATTTAAATGTAAAAAGGTTGATAAATTTGCAAAGAAGGTAATCATCTGGCAAGCCATATGCTGTTGTGGTCTGAAGAGTCGGCCGTACGTGACATCAAAAACGATGAACTCTGAAATATACAAGAAAGAGTGTTTAGAGAAGCGTTTATTGCCGTTTATACGTCACCACCGATCTGGCTAGATTTGACTTCGATTCATTATTCCAAAGCAACGATAAATTGGAAACTGACTAATAATGTAAATTTTGTACCAAAGGACTTCAACCCTCCAAATTGTCCTCAGTTGAAAAATATTGGGCAATTGTTAAATACAAACTAAGAAAATATAGAGGAGTAGTAAAAAACCCGGAATCGATGTTACTGAAGAGGAACAAATTTGCTACCCAGGTCACCAGAGCAGATGTTCAATGATTGATGTGACAGAGCGAGCTTATCAATTACGATTCCGAGGCAAATTGTCCTCTGAGTTTATTGCGCAATCAGGTGTATTGCGGAATCAAGGTTGCCACGTTGATCCACTTCTGTTTATTTAGCAATCAGTGGTGTAAATCACCTTATCTCCTTATTTGTGCAGATAGTATGAAAAGAAACAGAAAAATCAATTTTCAATTCAATTCAAACCAACTCCTAGTAGGTCTGATATCTTAGGAAGTTTGCTGTTCTAAAAACAATATTTTGCTAAATCCAGATAGGTAAATGCAAAACCTTTTCGCGAAAAAGAAAGTATCTTTAAGTGATCTGATTTAACACGTGTAGATGCCATTTTAACCCCGCTTTCTTTTCAGGATAACTTAAAACTATTCAAAATACAATAATTAAGTGAGCAAAAAAAATCCGCGAATATCATCTATTTGCACCAACTCATAGCTGATGTTTTCGATTCTCAAGAACTTATGTCTTTTATAAATTTTAATTCCTACAGTAGAAGAACTAGAAATGCCAACAATCTAGTTTATTAAACATTTAGAAGAGCAAATTATATGTTAACTGCTCCATTAAACCTTATGAGTGCCTTAATAACTGTAGCATTCCTTATGTTAACTTGGTGAAAGGTCAACTCATAGGTAGAAATTTTTTCCACATGAACTTATTTTGAGCCGCTGGTATCCATTCCAATGAAATATTTCAATAATTTCTGGGTTATGCCTTTAAATGGCATTCTCTGCCTCCTGAGAAAATGCAAAAAAGCTGTAGTAGCTGAACTCTATTGTTATTGCATCATACCATTATAATTACATATAATTACATTTTAAATTACATGTTTCTACAAATTCAGCTCTGATTCTCGCTGAAAATTATTTCATTTGCGACAAATAAGAGACTAAATTGTTCAAGCTTAGGATATATTTCTACACACATTAATTACTAGGGATAAACTTTTTTGCCACTGGGAAAAGCTATCCATACAACTATTTTTCTGGTTATCTTTCAAACTAAAGGCACTTATTGATTATTATCTACAATTTTTTAATTAAATCTTTTAAGCTTCTTACATACATAGACCATAGGGTAAAATTATAATAACCAACATTGGTTATGACTCAATAAATTCTTCGATTTATGTATAATACCGTGTATCATTAAAACTTATGACAGAATTTGCCTGTCAAAAATATGTCTCTACTTATTTTTTGCATTCATAAATCCATCAACACGCTTAACACATAAAACAAACACACCAAAAAAAGACAAAGTTTCCATCTCCAACACAGCATTAAAAGAAATACAAACGAAAACAAAAAAAGAACATAGACAACCAGCCAGGCAGTCCGTCTGTCATGCAGTTGAGTGACATTTCATGGCTTTGTTCAAATTACCATCAAGTTGACAGTTCTATGGCGCGTTGACAGTTCATTGCATATGCAAATGGCGGCTAAAAAACCAAAAACAAAAAATACTATAAAAAATTTTAAAGCAAAAGTAACGTAATGGTACGAAACAAACGGAAGGAAATGAAAAATTCGTCTTCGTTAGGCGACAAAATGTTTCATACAACTTTTATACGTATGCAAATAAAAGTCAACAACAAACATGACGTTGACGAAAAAGACCGCAACGCGCCATATTTAAACAGTGGCGTTTTTAGTAAATGTAAGCTTTTTTCAATGTTATGTAAAGCTTTACAGATAAAAGCAAAAGCAAACATTGACACTTGATTTCCACACGCCACTGTCAGCTGCTAACATTCTGTCAACATATGCGTTTTTAATTTTCTTTTTACTTATTTCTTATTTTGACATTTTAAATGATTACATTTTAGTAGAATTTCTTTGGCTCATATTGCTGCGATGTATGCAGCAGTGGCAACCCCAACCATAAATGTCTGGCAGCAGTTAGTAGAGGGGAGATTAAACAAAAAAAATTTAAACTGACTAGGATATATGATGAAAATTCTAAAAAAATGAAATTAAAAACTGAAAACCACTTGAGAAAACTATACCATTTGGTACTGTCAGGCTACCCTCAAAAAAGCTGTCCAAACTATGCTCAGGCTAGGTGGAGAAGAAAGCACTTTATAATATGACAGCAACGTGACACAAAGTGACATTTTAATGTGAGTCATATATGAATGCGTCTATAACGAAATAAAATGCCATTTAACAAGGTGGCAAGGCTAAGAATTTTTTATTATTTTTTTTTTTTTTTTTTTTTAACTTGGTTGGAGCTGGTGAAAACGCTGACGATAGTGATTGTCATGCCATACGTGAAAGTGATAAGAATCTGTGTAAAGTATCTGTGTAAGTATACGAAATGAGAAACGAGTCGCTAGGTGTACACTGGCGCACTATAAGGTTGACTTGCAAGTCGAAAAATCAACTCATAAAGGTTGTGTCAGCTCAAAAAACGCTTCATTGCCAACAACTATCAGCATAATTTTTATAGTGCTGTCTTTGCTAAGAAAAAAGAATGCAATGTCAGTGTTTGACTTTGGTGAGCAAAAGTTTGTCAAAGTACAAAGTTTGCGACATATTCAATTTTAAAGTCAACAAAGATAGAATGAGTCTGAATGAGGGATATAAGCAAATATTTAAAAGTTCAAATAGTTTTGTTGAAATTTTTGTTAAAAAAGAAAACAAACAAAGACTTTTCGACTGATTTTTATCAGAAGATTTAAAAAACAAAATTGCTGAAGGTAAATCTTATAAGTAAAGCAAAAATTTTTTTATAAAAAAAAAATCCAATGTGACCGATGTGTGTTATCCCTCTGGAAAAAAGAAACATTACCGGTTATAAGCAGGAATTATTCCATAAAATGTAGTAAGCATTTCCTTTCGTTAGACGCTCCATATATTTTTATACCCTCTGAGAAATGGAAACAATCCCGGATATAAGCAGAAATTATTCCATAGAATGTAGGAAGCATTCCATTTCGTTAGACACTCCATATATTATTTACGCACACTATGTCATTGCAGGGAGACCTACCTTTCCGCTGTAGTAAAAATTAATGAAGAAACAACAACAAATAAATAACAACTAAAAATGGTTAGCCTGGCCAGGATTCGAACCCGGAACCTCTGGAGTGGCAGTCAAGCACGCTACCTATTCGACTACCGAGGCTGCCTTATTACTCGAGATTTTATTATTGGAAATAAATTGAAATTGAAATTTCCTTAACTAGCGAAAGTTTCCACATGTATTCCTTAAGAAGCGGTTTGGAAACAATAGCTGCGTTCGATTCGCCAGTGCTCAATTCAACTACGAAAAAAACTGCTATTCATTTAGCTGTTTAGTTGCTGAATAGTTTGACAACGCTTTTGTTTTGACAGATCACATGAAGTCTGTCAATAAATTAAATTGAAAACGAAGAAACTGCTTAAGGGAGGGGAGATACTTTTAGATAGGGTGAAATTAGTCTGTTTAATGAATTTTATTCAAGTTGATAACATAATTGGATAATATTTTTATTTTTCTATCTTTTTAGTACACCTTTGAACTGTAAAAAAACATATTAATTTTTTTTTTACAAAATGGCGGCTACTGCGAATCTAAAAGTGCTGCAGGTGCCAAAATTTTTCCACTTATCTGAAACCAAAGAGGTTTTTTTCCTCGATTACTGATATGTTACAGGGAAGGATATACCGGTCAAATAATAAAAAAGTTAAAAATCAAAATTTATACCTGCTATTTAATCGAAGGTCCAGATTTTCGACTATTTTTCAACAGTTTTGACCCCAAAAAATTATTTATTCACACGATATCTTTCAACTTGTAGCTTCATTCTTCTGTTACTATTGAAGAGCGAAATCTGTCAAAATTTCAGCCTGATTGGTAAACAACTTTTTGAGCAACAGCATGAGCATGAGCATTTTTTTGAAAAAATAGTTTGAAGATAATCACGTTTAAAGTTTTGTTTCGGTAAAACTTTAAGTATAAGTGACTTACGGGCCAATCAGCGATTCCGGGTCCATACAATAGCAATTCGGCCTCCTCAAAAAGCCGATTATTTTGGACCCTTTCGGTTCTGCTTGGCTTTTCGAGCCTTATCGGTGTTTTCGGCGAAAACTTTGCATAGGTGCCAATAATTATACCCAGCTTGTTCATAAGCTTCATAGTAGAGGTGTGAACTTCACTAAACATTCCCGCAGCAATGTAAGTTGAGATTTTGACAGTTTTCAGCCCAGATTTTAGGTGTTTCGGACATATTCATCAAACTGTCGCGTTCAAACTTTCGATGGCATTCTGGGTATGACCACTCAAGCATCTTTCAAATAAATCAACTTAAGAAGAAAAGAATTTACAATGTATTGTGAAATAAGCATTGCTCTGCCCCAAGCGCTGTGACTACCTGAAAAGTGACGGTTACGGACTCGGACTTTTTTGACCATAACTTTGTAAATATTCAATATATAGCTTTTTCCTTTTGACAGTATATTTCTAATATGTTATACATTCGAAATTTTGCATTTTTTTGAAATTATAAATGTATCTCCCCACTTAAAGAAAAACAATTTTGATTTTGTACTCACGTCACATTTTGACAGAATCTATTACATTTTACCTTATCCCGTACACAAAACCAACTAAAAAATAAGAACTTGGCAACGCAACTTTACTCAACTCAACTGATAATTGACCTACTCTATACTCAACTAGCTGTAGACTGTGTTGTTGTTTTCCCATACAAATTTTGAAATAAGCGACATGAATTGAGTATAGGCTGGCGCATCGAAAGCAGATAATATCAATTTAAAACTTCCCATAAGTTTCCAAAAGATGCGACAAGGAATGTTTCCATATGCAAACCTTCTCATTTTTCTCAGAGGGCATATATTAGACCGTACCACCTCCTATGCAAAAAAAAAGTGTGCCATATACCAGCGAATATAACGCATTTTTACAATAATACATTGTATATTTATTAAATGACAACAAAAATAGTGTCGATACCTCTTTTTTTACAGCGTTACAGATTTTTTATTCTTTTACGAGCTTTAAAGTTCCTAAAAATCAATTTAATGCCTTCCAAGGACTTGTAGGAATATTTTTTTTTTTTTTATTTTGGAGAAATAAAATAATTGGTCTCTTTCAGACAAAAACATCGATATGTCATTCAATATGATCAGACTTTTAATACCGATGATATGATAAAAATGAAAAAAGGGAGCCCTACGTTCGGCAAAAAATGTTCAAACATTTTTTTAAAATAGTTCTGCTGGAAATATCGATATACTTTCTGAGCAAAAAATTAATAATACTTTAAGAGTTTTTTTTTTTTATATTAGGGTGGTACATTAGGATGGTAGGAACTGAGATCTGGAGGGTAAGTACTAGAACGGTGCAACTGATGTCAATTACCTCTATTGAGGTGATATTGGTCTCTTTAAGACAAAAACATTCATATACGAAACTTTAAAATCCGACTGTAAACACCAGAGATATGAAGAAATATGTCAATGCGCGACCCCTACGTTTGGTCAAAAAAAAAAACAACATTTTTTTCGTAATTGTCTTGCAAAAATACGTCATATTTGCTGGTATACGGCGAACTTTTTTTTTGAGGTACGGTCTAATATGCATGCTTTGTATGTTTGAGCAATATTTATCTTGTTATCTGACGAATACAGGACAATAATAAAATCTAAAAAAAATTTAATTTTTTACATTTTAGTGTATTTTACGATATTCATGTAACATTTATAGCTAATTTAATTTTTATGGTTGATTGAATGGTATTTCATTTATAGATAGTTCCAGATGACACGCTCGTCTGTCAAGATGATATGGTCTACATATGAAGAATTTGACTTTCTCACAAAAGTTATCACTATCAAAACGTACAGAAGTTTTCGATTTTATACTTGTCATAAAAAGCGAAAACATACATAAAAGAATTTATCTGAAGAAATCTGAAGAAATATGTTATAAAAGCAAACGGAAATGAAAAACATTTTTTGTTTCTGTACAAATTGTGGATGAATAAGATATTGATACTCTGCTTATCAGATGATGAGAAATACGAACTATTTTCTAAAGAGTTGTATGCCCTTTTGGAAAGCTTCACACATGTTTCAAGTAAATACACGGACAAAGAGGTAGCTTTTGATTATTTTCTCAACATTAAAAGGCCCACACTCTGCCATCTTTTGAGAATCATTTAAATCTATTAAAATGCAATAATTTAGTAAGAATTTAGTAAGAATATTTTAGTGAAAATATTGCACTCAGGAAGGGTAGCTTACTTTTTAGAGAGGAAAAAAAAATACTTAATATATTGGAAGGTTATGCTGCAATGTAGCCACGTGGTGCTATAATGTACCATAAAAAGGTTAAAAATTTAGTTCCAAAGTCTTGATTTTCACGAAGTAATATGAGTATAACAACTCTCTATTTTTATCAGCTATTTTAATTTCTGCTGTTATATTAAAAAAAAAAAAAAAATAAATAAAAACTACGCAAAACTTTTGACACAAAAGTACACAATTTCTCTAGACTAGGGTCGCATGTGGTCGAAATTCGACCATACCAATATTGATTTTTCTCTTTTTTTTATTTTTTATCGGAAAACTCTCGGCAAAGTTTAAACGAAGATGGTTGTATCGCCACATTACTGATCCTTTCATTCGTTCCCAAACTTGTCTTCATTAATATTCTTATTCTAATATTTGTTCTAATAATTCACCTACTTCCAGTGTAAACTCTTATTTTAATACATGTCCAAATTCCTTTCCTTATCCTTGTTCAAGTCCTTACCGATTACTTTTCCCACTTCCTTTCAAAATCTTTATTTTTATTGCGTTCAACTCTTGGTTCTTTTTTCTTTAACATTTGTTTTTGCATAAAACAATAAATTGCTTTGGTGAATAAGCATAAGTTTTCAATTTCCATATAAATTCTTTTCACCCAAGTCCGGCTTAGGTGATTTTACTATTGTTTTTTTTTCTCTGTGTGGTTACTTTAAGGAGTTTCCTTAGAGGCAATATGTTAAATTAATTTTTAAAATTTTTTTCGTAAAAGGGTAATAGAACCATTTTTTTTTTTTTTTTGTTTTAAAATTAAATTTTTCGTAGCACTATAATTTTTGTTTTATCACATTTATCGTGCCTCATATACACCGTTGAATGATCCGAAAAGAGAAAAAAAACAACAACAACCACACAGCTGTATTGAAGATTTTTATTTCTCTCTCGCTTTCTGCACAATCACAGCAACGTTGTGCAATAACGTGTTGTTTTTTTTTTATTTGAAAAAGTTTTTTTAGTTTCTAATTTTTACCTATCTTAATGACAAAACATTTGAATAAAAACTATATTCTTCAAATGGTATAAACCAGACCTTTCAAATGATATATGTTTCATTCAAATGTGTTGTCTATAAATTGAGAAAAAGGGGGGTTAAAGTTTTGTGTTAGCATATTATTATATAAGATTTCGTTGTGTGTTTCTCTCTTTTATATTCTTCGCTTATATTTTCTCTTACGTTCACCTCACATGAACGTAGAGAAGTAAACACAGAGTAAAAAGACAATAAAATGTAACCAGTGGAATTGTACGTGTGATTTGAGGTCGAATACCGATTTCCGTGTGACCTATAACTGTAAAGATATTCGATATCGAAAATTTGGGTTGTATGGGATGTGCCACGCCCACCATAGATATTCAGTGCACTCCTTCTCTCTTATGTTATTGATTAAATCGGTTGAGAAACACATGAGAAAATGGTTCTTTATAGATATATATATATATATATAGATATTCTCCCAATTCAATACACTTGTAACAGCGATTCAATATTGATTCAAATGCCTACTCTAGCTCAGTTTGCGGGATTGCCTTCAGTGCTTTCAATTCAACTTCAACTTAATTTTCGAGAACAAAGAAAAGTCGCACAGTATCATATCAGGTAAGTACGAAGGATTGTTTAACACACACGCTTGATTTCGAGCCAAAACTTTTGAATCATTCAATACGTGTGGAACAAAGTTTGCATAGGCCTTTGTTTTGTCCAGACCTCATGATTTCCAGATTTCCAGACCCAGAGCCTGTCTGGGATATTATAGAACGCACTATGTATTCCTTTATTGACGTTTATTTTTCTGAAAAAATTTCGATGTTGTTGTTAGTGTTTTGCTCGATTTTGCACATTTTTTAAAATATGAAAGAGCTAATTTTGGATCTACCTCTTTAAATAGAATTTTTGCTTGACTTAGCAGACAACCGAACAATCCCTCTTTTGAAACCAAATGAGTAAGGCGGCATCAAAAATTTCAGGTGCAATACCTATTCAGTCAAGTCTGCCTTAGTTCGAAAATGGGGTGATAGATCAGTGGGAAGGAAGAGTCAATCAATCGAAACATGTGTAGGATGTTCTAAACGTGGTGAAAAGGCGTAGAAACATATGAATTATAATCTGAGGCAAGTCTTATGCCTTCACCTCAGTCAATTCAATTACAAAGCAGCCTCATCCACAAACATCTCTACCACCAATTACAACTTCAAGACGTAAATACTGATGAGTTTTAAATTATAGTTGATTTGAAATGAGCAAAGAAATGCATAAAGGTAAGAGTAGGACCATGACCTGGCCAGGATTCGACCCCGTGATCTCTGGGGTAACAGTTAAGCCGCTACCTACTCGACTACCGAGGACGTCAATAATGCTTAAAAAGCACACCAGCTCATAAATATCATACCCTGATAACTTATTTCTTTTTTCCAAATTAGCACATTATAGCACACATTCAACAGAATGCAGCACATGTATCTATATATTTCTTTTTTTTTAAACAAATTTTAAATTTGAGACATACTGTTTCTATACACATACAGAATTATACAAATATTTTCAAAATTTTAGAGAAATATTAAAATTTAAAGCTGCTTTTTCTGACTGTAAGAGTTTTGGTTGAATTTTCAGAGAAAAACAAATATTAAGTCAACAACCGCAACAAATAAAAACTTCTTAAATTGCTCATGCTTTATCTTGTTCTCGTTCTTTTGTAAACCGCAACCATTCTTAAGACACTGAAGGATGCTGAAGACAACCAGCCAAGCCACGCACAACAATTTCATGTTTCGTCGAATTAAAATTTGTTGTTGCCAAACATATAACGTGCCAACACAGTACAAAGGCGGCATAGTCTCATAATATGACAGACAGACACAATAACAAAGAGTTGAAAATTTGGCTGAGTAGGAGTAGCAGGAAGAAAGTGTAACAAAAGGAGCAACGCACCAACAGAGCGACTCCATTTAATGTAAACTAATTAAAATTCAAAACCCATAAACAGATTTTGCCAATAAAACTTTTGCCATTCACACACATACAAACACACACACACCCACACTCAGTGCTACTATTTCTACTACTTCTTTTTTAGAAAGAAACTGAGAAAAAACATATATTAAGCTGCGTCTGCGATGCTGTTTGTAGACACAAATAAAACTTAAAAAACGCGCCAAAATAGAAAATAACGTTATTCAACTGAAGCGCATAAAATTCATATGCAAGTCATAAAGCGTAGTAGTAATAGGAGTAGTAGTAGTAGTGAAGGAGGGTGGCAGCTAGGCAATTGGGCGTGTATTTGAAGTATGTGCAGAAGAGAGCCAAGTTCAAACAGTAGCAGAAAACTAAAGTGGCGCAAAATAGTAGCATATTCCATAAAAAAAAACTGCGTAAACTAAGCAAATAAGGCCGGTTGCACGCTTTGCTTTATGACCAGATTTGATGACAACAAAAAAATTGCGACAAAAAGTAGTAGAAAGGCAGGTAGTGGCAAAAAACGGCATGCTAGCAAATCTGTTAGTTTTTGTTGCTACTGCTGACTCGATGTGATGAAGAAGAAGAAGAAGAAGTAGCAGCAGCTAAAGCTTAGCATTGCTTTGCAGCAATAAAATGAAAATTGCACACGAGCCATAAATAAGGATTCTCTCTCAAGGATAATTTATAAAAGTTTCTCAACGTTTTACGTTTTACTTATGAAGCAACGCATGCAGCATGTTTTTAGAAGCAGCAGCAGCAGCAGCAGCAGAGTCCTCAGTTCTATCCTACAACGAAGGATCCATGTGAAGTGCAACTATAACAACAATAAAAGAGAGTGTGTGAGAGAGGGAGAGGGATGGAGAGAGGGTTAAAGGGAGAAGCATGGTAAGCAGCATGAATAAAATGCTTTAATTCAGTTTCGCTACTATTAGTTCTGCTGCTCCTATTTTTAATACGATTTTTCTTTTTCAATTTTTTCCTACTCTTTTTGTGTTTGTTTCTAGTACTGTCGGTGTGTGTTTTTATTTTGTTCTCCTTTCTTTGGCTTTGCTGTCTCGCATCTTTTATTTCGTTAGTTTTGCAACAAACGTATTTTATAGGATTTGCAAGCTGCTGCTTCTTCATTCTTTTTTCTTCTTCTTTTGCTGCTGCTGCCCGCTGCTTCTACTACTTCTTCTCTGTCTTCTTGTTCAAAGCCAACTATTTCGCTGGCACTACTTCTCCTGCCACTTTTTTTGTTTCTACTTTTGCTGCGCTCACTCTACTTGGCGCATCCTATGTGTTTAAATATCCTGCCGTCAGTCGGCACAAGCAGACAAATTATGCTGAATAAATAAAACATTTTAGAATTGAAACTGTTGCAAAGTTCATCTCTTGGATTCGCTCCTATTTCTTCTTGCTGAATATTAGATGAAAACGCACACGAGTGAAATTTTCTTTCTTGCGAAGTTTTAAAGTGTGTTTTAATTTGAAGATATTTGGACAAAATTCTCTGATATAACAAAAGTTAATTTATATAGTTTATTTTGAATTAATAAGAGTTGACGTTTTATTACTGCGCTATTGTAGATCATAAAACATACTGTTTTTTTTTTTTCAAGTACAAGTTAATTTGATCGAACAAACCTTCATATTTTTTTTTTATCATTCCAACGAAATCATTATGTTTCTATAATATTTTGACTGCTTTTGGAAAATTATCGAAATATCGCATATCAAAATACTTTATCGCCGCGGCTGACTAGTCATTTTATTTGTTTAATTAATATGAATAAAAACTACTTAATGTGTGGCATAAAAGATTTATTTAAATTTAAAATCATTCAATTTATGCTGTTTGATATTTGCATGTATTTTTCACATATTCATTTTTTTTTTGTTATATTAACCCAGTGTGCCAAACGGATCCGTTTCAAATTCGAGATGGACTTACTTCTTCGTATATTATATCCAAAATTGATCTGTTTTCGTATGAAATTCCTCTCATAAACGCGAATCTCTTTTTTCGGATTCGTCTAGAACTCGGAACGGACTTTATTTACAAATCCATTTCGGACTCTTTTTTTGATTCGTACGGACTCTTTTCTTAAAATAATGCGAATTCGAGACGGACTCGTATTTTTTTAATAATACGCGTTGATATCAGAACAATAATTCATAATATAACACAATGATATAAGAAATTTCAGAATTGTAATTCGTATCCCTGATCCATTGAATACGAAATTAAAGATTTGATAACAACATGAAAATAAACTTTTATGTTAAAGTTGTGACCATTGTTTTGACGGATTTGCAACAGGTTCGAAACGGATCAAATTGTTAAATTGTTCTAAAAAGCAAATGAAAATTTCTCGAAGTAAATTTTCTTCAGCAATGAGTCCTTTGTGGTGTCCGTGGCGTAGTTGGTTAAAGTGCGTGGCCTCTATGTCAACGAACCTGGAGACCCGGGTTCGAACCCCAGCAGCAACAGAAAATTATTTGAATTAAAATTATTTTTCTGTAAGGAAGCCACCTCTCTGCAGACATTGGCGAACTTCAGAGAGTATTAAAAATGCCGTGTAAATCTTCTTGAGAACAAGAACATTCCGTTCATCGCCGTTCGGAGTCGGCGTTAAACCTGTAGGTCCGGTTCTCGGTCAATTGTGTACAAACTTAATAACACGTAGAACACAATTGATCATAAGAAGCTAGGTCAAAGTCCTTTCAAGGGCTGCAATGGCCAGTTATTTATTATTTATTTTATTATGAGGCCTTTTCGTGCTAGTTGGATGCGTGAATAAGCCAAATTGTCATATATAGAGCTCTGAAAATCCCCAAGCGATTGTGGAGAAGCCATTGCAAAAATCCGAAAAAATTGATTGTCTGGTAAGCATTATGGCCTGGTGGTGTCATTGGCCCGTATTTTTTGAAAACGATCAAGGAGCAACCATTACAGTCAATTCTGAGTGTTATGGCCGTATGTAAACCGATGTTTTTTTTTCTTGAAATTGAAGAAATGGATCTAGACCGGGTATGGGCACCACAACATTTAAAGCTTCTGTGTTTGCTCTATGTCTATGATTTGTTGTTGCTTCACAAGCCTTTGCTCTCAATTGCTTTCAGCTGGCTCCAATGCTGGCTCCGTGCCCATAGCTGATCTAGACCAGTGTAGGACATTTTCGAATTTCCTATTTACATGTAAATAGGCTGCTTTACGCTGCCGAAGCAATGCTATCACACCTACGCTATAAACAACTTCGTGAAACGTACGAACAATGAATGAACAATGGCATTCGGCGCATGGTAGAATTACAAGGTAGGGCAGAGTCGCTCAGTGCCCTCACGCGTCAACAAAGAGTGGATAATGAAAAGGTTGGCTAATTGTCAAAATTGCGAAGCTCGTAGAAACCTCAAATGAAATAAAAATATTATGTTTCCGAGCTGAAAATAGTGCGGACACGTGTGTTAAATTTGTTTTAAAACATTGTAAATAAATCTATAAAATGCCGATGAAGTGGTCAATTTGCAGAAAAGCGTGTACAAAGTTTAACCTGAAATCAACTGCGAAAAATGAACATAAAGAAAAGAAACTAGAGATGAACAGCTGATTTCGACAACTAGCCCGCTTTTCTCTGCTTTCTACTCCATTCTTCTCCGAGTCGGCCCTACCTTATAATTCTACCATGATTCGGCGCACAGTAAGATAAATTCTTTCAGTATAAAGCATGGCAGTTGGCGTTCAGCATTCATGTAGGTAAAACCTCGCTGCGCAACTCTTTTACGAAACTGTTTCAGGTACACAAAAAAAAAAACTGTTTAACAAACAATGGCGATTCAACTACTTTTTCATAGAAAAAATAAATGATGAAGCGCAATGCTTAATTTGCGAAAGCATTACTTGTTGTTCTGCAAATGTGTATTTGGAAAGACTACTGCTCCCTCTGTTATGCAAATTATAATTGTTTTTCAGGTGAAGAAACAAAACTTAAGCTTTTGGAATTACTTGTTGAATTTGTTTTAAAATGGTTTTTATGGTTAACGAAGTTCCATACAATTGTAATAATTAAAAAAAAAAATTATGAAGTTCAATATTTTAGTAGATATAAATAGATATAAATCAGAATTTACAAAAGCGTCGTATGCTGTTGCATTGGCATATTATACGTATTACAAATTTTGACTTCGAAATAAATATAAATGACATCATCGAATGCGAAAAAAAATCCTATAATATTTGCACTGCATATTCTTTCCGTTACACATTGTCCCTGCCATTATTTTTTTAAAGTCCCCAACCTGATATATCATACAACGCGCATAATAATTACTATTTAATGAATCCCTTTTATGAGTGCTTTATGAGTCCTTTTTGTGAAGTATCATAAAACACGCATACAAATTAGTCATATTTTTTGAGGGCTCACAAGATCTGGGTAGCATGAGTTCAGTTACCACATTGTTGTCAAGGATTTTTTTTCTTCACAGTGTAAATTGAAGCAGAGCTGCTGCGCTCTCTCGGGCACTCGCACAAGTATGCATGTTGTGTAAAAAAAAGTCAAGTTTAAATATTTGTCTTTCGAAATGATTACTCCCAGAAAGACCTAGAAAATGTATGTTATTGATCAAGTTATGCTTGAAATTCAAAAAATCTCCGAAAAACCTGATTTTTAGGGAAAATCCGATTAGCGCGACCTCTAAACGTCTTCCAAAATATCTGAAAAAAATCTCAAAAATACTTTACCCCATGAGTTTGCAAAAAATACTTGAGCTAAAAAAATTTTTTTTTTTTTGGGACAGTCTAATCTACATACGGGTTGAAAGGGCTTTACCTCTTGGAGCATTTTTTTGTGTGGCAAGAATATAGAAAATAAGCCCTAAAAGACGTTTCAGCCACCCTTAGGCTACAGAACTGGTTGCTTAGGCCCCTCTTAATTGTTTTTTGCTAAGTTGTTTTTTTTTCTTAAATGCTGATTTTTCGAAGCAAATTTTCTTTAGCGGTGAGGCCCATTTCGGGCTATCGCTAATCAAGCGATTGTGGGGAAGCCATTGCATCCAAAAAAATTATTATTATTATTATTAACAGTTTATTTACAAAATAAATTTAGTGAATAAACTTAAAATAAACTAAGCCCTAACTACTATGGTCTTCAGCTTATAGGCATCCAAAAAAAGTGACTGTCTAAAGTGCATTATAGTCTGGTGGTGTCATTGGTCCATATGTTTTTTTAATTTTTTTTTTTTTTGTAAAATATAGGTAAGGAAAATTTATTCAAAAATGTCATAACCTTTTAAGGACAATATAACTATGCAAAAATTTATCTGATATAAATTTTATAAATATAATGAAGTTATGATTCTCCAAGTCTATACATGTTTCGCTTATAACTTTTTAAAAATTGCGTTCATGAATTACATCGCGATAACCTTGCATCAAAAACTTTTCAAAAGCATCAAAGCAAAATGACTTTATCGAGCAACTTGATGATTTATCTTGACTAAGTATGGCAGGCAATCGGTTATATCTCGAAATGTCAACAATATTTTAATGCTTAAATGTAAACAATAAAAATACTAACATTTAATCTTCAAATTATGCCAAACCAATTTTTTTAAATGCTTTTTACCATATAAAAAAAAAAAAATATATATATATATATATAGATTGCACAGCAAAACTGCAACGACATGAGTAGCAAAAAAGTCAAATAACAGATAAAACAAACAAACAGACAAACAGACAAACAAATAAGCAAAAAAAAAATTACACATAATTTATTTTCCAACAATTTGCAGGCAATAAATCAGCCAATCACAAAAATGTTGCTGACAAGCTGAGAATTTTTTCTGTAAATTGGTACCTTGTATGGCAACAACAAATAAGCCAACAAGCACGCAACAACAATAACAAAAACAAAAACAACAAAAACCAATTTAAACAACTTAAAGTAGCATTTAAAGATTTATTGCGCTGCAACCTGTTTCTTTAATTGCAACATTTGCGGCTACGCGCCGCCGACAGTGAAGGTTTTTTTTTTTAGAAAAAACAAAAATAAAACAAGATGGCGAATGATGATGATGATGATGATTGAAGTTAAGGCAAAAACAACAACAATGACAGCTTACAATAATATTTTAAATTGCCAAGCAAGCGACAAGCAAAAACTTAGTAAAACCAACAAACAGTAGCGCCGACATTTAAGTTGTTGCTGTTGTTGTTGTTTTGGCTACAAAACTGTGAATTGTAGCAAAAACTTTGTTGTTGTTCTTGTTATGGTGATAATTGTTTGAGTTGCTGCTGATAAAGCTTTACTTAATGATGACGACACGCTTACGCTGTTGCTTGTTGCGTCAAAGCACTCAACGCAATCATAAGCATTGCTCGCAAGTGTGGCGCTTATTGACAGTGATGGCGAAATTAAAATTATTTTCTTAAAAAACTAAATTTTAGCTAATTTAGCTAATATCGCACCATTTGATATGAGTAAAAACAATGTGCTTTGAACAGTCAAGGCTAAAATAAATTTAGCTTTACGTGAACTCGAAATTATTTAAAAAGCATAATTAATTTATTTATTGTTTTTTTTTTCTCATACTTAGGGGAGAGGGCTGGGTTGGGAACCATTTCTTTTTTATCTTTCCCTAGTTGACATATTGCCAATCTTTCAACCGCTAAATTTGTCTTTTGACATGACTCAATTTTTGCAGTTACACCGAAGTGTAAATGTTAGTAAACGTGCTGGAATAAATAAGAGAGTAACAACAGAAATGGTTCAGTTATTTTTAATAACTTTAAGATTCTTATAAAATAAATATGAGAGTCAAATTTTATTTGCGAGTATCTTTTATGATTAATCACTTAAAGCCAGTTTTTCAAAACATATTTTTGAATATATTATGGCTCTTTCGCACAATTGTGCTTCTTTTGAAAATTTCAGCGTCACTTTTGGAAATTGTTCGAGAAAACAAAAAAAAAAAAAATGTTTAAAATTTTCAAATAAATTTAACTTGAAATTAAAATTAAAAAAAAAATTGATGCTTCATCTTTTGGACATTGTTCGTTATAATTTTTGAATTTTGTGTTTACCATTGAACACAATAGCATTCAACTGTCCTTCACGGGAGTTTTTACAGGACTCAATCCATTTGAGGTTATTTTCTGTGAATTTTGTGCACAACTCGGGCACAATCTAGGGCATTAGCGGCCATGACTTGACGAATGTTGGATTTTAATTGTTTCATTTTTGATGCTCATTCGCGTAAGCACGATCTTTTGTGTAGCCCCACGAAAAAAAAAGGTCCAGAGGTTTCAAATCGCACGATCTCAAAAGACAATTGACATCGCCAAATCTCGCAATAAAATATCCTGGAAATTTCTGTTGCAACAAAGCCCTAATTGGTTCTGTTGTGTGACTTGTGGCCCCATCTTGTTGAAACCACATGTCATCCAGACACCATATCTTCAATTTCTCGCAAAAAAAAAAAAAATCGATTTCCATATGGCTAAAGCGCTTAGAATTGACTACAACGGTTCCTCTTTGATCGTTTTCAAAAAAATACGGAGCAATGACACCACCAGACCGTAATGCACATCAGATAGTCACTATATGCGGATGCAATGGCTCTCCACAATTTCATGGTGATTTTTAAAACCCCATCTACGGAAATTTTATTTATTTACGTATCCACCTCGCGCGAAAAGGCCTCATCGCTAGTGAAAACTTGCTTAAAAAAATCTGCATTTAACAAAAATCAACAATTTAAAAATTTTAACGCATTGTTCTATGGTAAAACATTCCATACTATAAAATGGCAAACTCTTAACTACACAGAAACCATTATGATGACATTTGGATGACATTAACATTCGACAACTGCCAAATGTTATTTAACTGATTTCAATGAAATTTCACTCACATATGTTCATAAAACAAAAATTAACCCTGCAAACATTTTCTGAGTGCCTCAAAAAAATTGCTCTAAGAAAAATATTTCTTATGCGTGTTTTAATGAGTAAGCAATAAAAAGACCCCTAAGGAAGTCTTTAATATGATTGTAAAATGATTGCTCAGAAGTAAGACTCTAAAAAGAGTATATTTTATGCATATCCTATGAGTGCGCATTTAAAAGACTCTTAAAGGAGTATTTGATTCGATTGAAAAATGACTGCTCAAAAAAAAAGGTCTCTCAAAAGAGTCAATATTATGTTTAATTTATGAGTTCTCATAAAAAGAACTCATTAAAAAGTCCTAAATAAGACGGTATTTTGATCGATCATAACAAAGACTCGCAAAAGGATTATACATATATTGCATTATAAAAAGGCCTCATAAAAGAGTCTTATATAGGAGTGTTTTATGAGAACTCGATAATAAGGTTCTGAGAGGATTTTATAAACTTTAAAGTTATATTTTTATCCTCTTAATATTTAAAATACTTTGGTGCATATGTATGTCTGATCATCACGGCTGATCCTCGGCAATTTGTTATGTAATGGTAATTTGTGAGAATGTGAAGAATGTGTCAGAATTACTCTTTCAGTCGTTTAGTGTGCAGTTGAGGAGCTTGCAGAATCGAATATGGCAAAGTGAAATTTTAACTTTAAATTTTTCTACAATTTCTTTTTATTTTAAACGTTTAAAACAAAACACTTTTATGATTTTTGTTTTTATTTTTCAATTGTAAAATATTTTAAATAAATTTTAATCTAAAAAATATATTTCAACCTAAACGGATCATTGTTACTTCTATGAGTTCTGAAAGAGTCTTCATAATGAGTCTTTAAAGATTCCATTGCATGATTCTTAAAAAAGTATTAAATATGTATATTAAAAGAGTCTTAATTTTGAGTCCAAAAGACTAATTTATATGAGTTATAAAAGAATATTTATTATGAGTATTTAAAGAGTCTTCACTATGAGTCTTAAAAGAGTGTTTAATATGAGTCGTAAAAGAGTCTTAATTTTAAGTCCAAAATGAGACATAAAGCATGTTTTGAAGCCCATAACCTACGAAAATGTACTCATAAAAGAGTCTTTCTTGAGCGCATTATGACGACAAAAATCTTTTATATGAGTCTTTAAAGAGTCTTTTAAGAATTTGATAGTGACACTTCGATGATTAGTGAAAAGGTGCGTTCAGTAATTAAATTCAAAGTTGTCCCTGAAAAGCCCTGTATATGAGCATACTAACAACAACAGCAATAACCAAAGTGTCGCCATTCAGTCACCAGAGCAACACAACAAAAAAAAAAAAAACATCTCCTAATGAAATCAATTCAAGATTTATGAGCAACATTTTCCGTTTGCCATCAACATATTTAGTGCACGATCAATCGGCCGATCGAGCGATTTAATGTTGAATAACGACAACAACAACAAAAAATATATCATATTAAACAACGTTCGCCAAGAGGCTGTGTTTGATTGGCAGTAGAGACAAAAAAAAAAAAAAAAAATACAAAAAAAACAGAATCAAGAAACATTTAAAGAAAATTCAAGCAATTGTTGAATTTTAATGCAATTAAAGTGTTTTTTTTTTCTGCTGGTCTTGTCATTGCTGTGCGCTCCAGCTGTCTGTCGCTCTGGCTGGCTTCAATGTTTGACTGTTTGAATGGCAAATATATGCACATAACTTAGACATTTATTGTCTCTCTACATTTATGGATGTCGTGTTGGCGTCTTTTTTTCGCAATACTTAAGAGTTGGTTAAATTCTTTTTTTTTTGTTTTGGTTTTTTGTTTTTGCTGATGTAGGTTCTTGCATTTGAAATTTTATGAAATGAATGGCTTGAGTTAGAGTTACTTAACGAGGTAGTCTTAAGCGAGCAAGATATGTAAAAATGGCCAACAATTTGATTATTGCTTCCTACGCTTAAAGTTAAAGTTGATTCAACTGCCTAAAATTAAGGCAGACTTTAAATAATTGCCACAATTGTCAAATCTTAGAATTGTTTCTACATTTTTTATTGCTGAGTTAACGGTTTCAATTTAAACTCAAAAAAAAAAAAAAAAATATTGTCGCGGCAACATTTTATCTGATTTTTAATTAATTTCGTTTGCCAATTAGTGGCCAGAGAAATTTTCAAAAGATAAAAGATACTCAGAATCGAACAACATTCACCAGTGTTGCCAGAAAAAAAATGAAAAAAAAAAGACTAACAACATGATTTCCTGCCTTATGTAGAGCCGTTGTTTGTTGCTGTGATTAAATCAGTCATAGAAATGCAATGTTTTTTTTTTTTTGTTGTTGCTTTTTTGTTTCACCTCTGCCTTGGTCTCACCACACGAAAAACGTTTGCTGCAGAATTTAGTTTGTTGCCAATTCGTTTTGTTTGTTCCCGCAAACAAACCGCAGCACACTTCACAAATTTTATGCCATTTAACCGTTATACGACGAGCTTATTATGCAAACAAACGGGCTCAAAAACAACAGCCAAAACTAAACAAAAAACAACAAAAATATCACAATAAGAGGCAGTCAAAAAATAAAAACGTCAACAACATATGTGCGCCTAGTTAGCCTCATTTGCAAAATAGTTGACAGTACAAAAAAAAAAACAAAAAAAAACAAAGAGCATTTTACATTTTTCTTATGCAATCAGCCAACAATGAATAGCTAGTTGCTGCTCGATTTTGTGACTTTTTGTTTTTTAAAGCACAGCAATGTTTGGCTTGCAGACTGCTTTATCGACTTTTGCGCCAACTCTTCAGTTTTTGGTTTTAATTTCAAATGCAATACCTTGTCTTTTGCAAACATATGAAAGCCTCATTTGTGTGCGAGTGTGTGTGTGTTTTTTACCTACAAACTTGTTGTTTTGGTTTTTTTGTTGCCAGCTTTTAAGGCTCGCATCCTCATTGCATGACACAGGACGACGAGACTTTGACTTCGTGATTTTTGCAATGATTGTTGCAATAAAAAAAGCTTTTGCAACATTTGAATGTGTCGTCGTGGCGGTCGCCTAAAACGGCCAGAGCTCATGGAAACAACAAGAACAAAAGCAAAAACAAAACAACAACAAAAACATTAAAGGTAACTGGCCAAGAGTCGACCTCGTCATGTTGTAGGTTTCTTGTAGTTTTTGTGCTAACTGTTTGTCTAAATGGAGTTTTTTTTTTGTTTTTATTTTAAGAACGAATGTATGTGGCATGTAAGCTTTTTATGTGTTTGTGTGAGAACTTTTGTATGCCTAAGCTAGAGGTTAGTCAAAGTAACGAACATAGCAATATTTTTTTTTTTTTTGTTTTTTGGCCACGACAATTCGTGACAAATATAAGCAGCGGTCTACGAACTAAATAGGCTTGAAGGGCTTAATTTTCTTCTAAGTGGGGGAGGGCACCAAAGGATTAGTTTGAAAATTTTATTTTTGTAAACTTAGCTGAGATGATAATTTTAAGTTTCATTCCGCTAAAAAGAGCTTTAACCCTCAAACAGCTGATTGTTTTCTGTTTGCTATTCCGGCGGACTGGTATTAATTCGTAAACCCATATATAATCCTCCTTCGCAGAAGGTTATGTGCAACACACGTTCTTTCCATCGCAAAGCGACAGCAACTGCACACTTACCAAAGCTTACCGTTATTACCAGCGTTGTCAGATTTTCTCCCAATAACATTAAAATTAACGTAAACAGTTTGAAAAAATACAAAAAAAAAAAACAAAAAAAAAAATTAATATACTCTCTCAAATCTGAAATATAAACAAAAATATAGAGTAGTTTCGATTATGTCGTAACACAAGACTTTTTTTTAATTATTCAAATTGCTTTTGATGATATCTTTTTTAAAAAATATTTATTCCATACACCTGAGTATATGACCTTTAAAAGTGTGCCGGAAGGGGTTAATATGTTTTGCCGACCCCCATTACTTTTGGAAAAGAAACATTTTTGCCTTTGACACCTATTCCCTCCGACCACTCCTTAGGGGGGCTCCCATACAAATTTTATGGTTTTTGTATATTTATTCCATACACCTGAGCATATGACCTTTAAAAGAGTGCCGGAAAGGGTTATAATGTATCACCCCCATTACTTTTGCAAAACACCTATTCCCTGCGACCAGTCCTTAGGCGACCACAGATTCTGTTAAAAAAAGCATGCCCCGCAAAACTACTCAGAATTACTGGGCTACGCGATTCTGTTAAAAACAACATGCCCCCAAAAGTATGCTTCTTTTTTTAATTATAAGATTTATGTCTTCACGCTAGATGGCACCGTCTTCACCGTCGAAAAAACCGGAAACCGTCGATACATAGGTAGCAAACTTAAGCCAACAAAAACATCAAATGTTGGCTTTATATTTCATGTAATTGTGTAAAATTTATATAAGTTAGAGAGTTCAAACATGAATTTTTCTCCCAGTGAGGATCAAGCAGACCAACAAGTGCTAACATCAACATTGTACGATCAGTACTTTAGGCACACCAAAGGCTCAAATTGTGATGTAAATACTTACCTTACTTACCTCCGAAAATGACGTATTCTACGTCAAAACTGTTATTTGTACCACAAGTCATTTTAGAAAACTGTAAGCCCGTTGAATTTACAGTTAAAACTGTGAATATGGAGACGGCTGGCGTCTATAAATCACACGACCAATTTATAAAAGAGCTTTGAGAAGACCACAAGCACCACCGTTTTATCGCGCATCGATAAACAATATTGCGGACCGTTCAATATTTGATGATGTACAATGCACCTTTGAAAGCCAACTATAGCGGCACGCTTGCATTACATGAGACGAAGAATTATTTCCGTTTAGAGCCCGAGTATATTTCAAGCAGTACATTCCATTGAAGCCTTCGAAATATCGAATAACAATTTGCTGAGCCACCGATCCTGCCGATCCACTAACAGCCGATATATACTATGGCAGCCAGAATGGTTAACAGATGACCATTAATATTAATACCAATGCAGTGCAAGAACTCATAAAACCATATTGGAGCTCTGATCGAAACATCACTATGGATCATTTTTTTGGATTCGAGTCATCAATTAGTACAAAAAAAGTTGAGTTTCATCGGCACGAATGAAATCAGGAAATGCATTGCATACTTTACAACATGGTGGGTTTGCCGGGATTTGGGTACCAATCGGATCAGCAATTCTCGTTGCATCTTGCTGATTGCATTGGCGAACGATTTAGCCTCTCCGAGCATCACGCGTCGAGCACAGAGTAGACACGTCGATCGTTGGCCTCATGTTCGCAATGCGATGCTAGACATGCTGGACACCAAGAGTCCTCTTACCGTTTAATAGCATAGTTTAGCGTTTAATAGTGGTTTCAGTCTTACGAAAAATTTTATTGACTGTTTTTGTCATCAGAAAACAAGACACCCAGAGGTTCTTAAAAAAATGAATTTTTTCAAAAGTTGTTTTTATTATTTTAATAGAATAGTTAAGCTCCATGAATAATTTTTTCAAAAAAATTATACCAATATCTCTGTCCGATCAAAAGTTATCGCTATAAATCTATTTTCTCGGCCTCTCGGTATCTTTTCATTTTCTACTGATAGAAAAAAAAACATGCACCTTTAATATGAGCTTTAAAGTATTTTAATAATCAATTAGTGGAGCTTATTTTTACAAGGACTAAATATCAAAATTTTACTTTTTTTCACCAAGTAAAACCGGGTCTACTACCAGCTAGTACATCTCTAATATTTGAATCGAATATTCCTGTTTCCGTATAAATTTATATATATTACCTGCTTTGCAGATTTATTTGTCTAAACTTTAAGCTTACAACTTTATTTCATTCCGTTTGCAAACAGCAACGAAAATAAATCAAAACCTTAGCTAAAACTTTTTGGGAGCAACCGTTTTTGTTCCTACCTTTTGTAGTTTCAAAACAAAAAAAAAAAAGAAGACGTAAAAGCCTAGAAAAAAGCACAACTTATAAAAACTAACCCAAAACCTAGAACAAAAAAAAAAAATAAAGTTTTCAAACTATTTGGACGTTTTGGGTTAGCTGTATATAGCTGGTTGTTGTTGTTGCCTAACTGGAACTTTTGATTGTTGTCTTTTTGTTTTCCTTTTTTCTCATAATTTGAATTTGTTTGTTTAAATTTTATTGTTGTTGTTGCTGGTGTTGTTGTTGTTGTGCTGTCAACCTCATTCAAATGAAACTTGCCCGCGTGCTTAGCATAAAACGTATAAATTATATTTATATATTTTGTATATATAAATACATACATACACATAAACAAGCATTCAAGAAATTTACAAATTAAGACTACAACAACTTAAGAGATTTTAAGATAAATTTTTCAAAACTTGTACCACGCTACCAGCGATATCTTCATTTATTGTATTTAAGACAAAACGAAATAAAAACAAAAATAAACAAAAATTATTACTGGTCTACAAAGACTTATTTTGGCGGCTTTTTTGTTTTGTTTTTTTCTTGTTGATTTCAAGAGATAAAGTAGATTTTTTTGTTTTTTTGCCTTCTAATGCTATTTTCATGTTGTTTCTGTTGTTTATCGTATGTTGCTGTTGTGTCAGTCGTGCTTTGAACATAACATTATTTAATGCTAAAACCTTCAAACGTGTTGCGCGTTTAAAACAAACCATTTTTTTTTGTACTTTAGTGGCAGGGTACTTTTTCCACATGTTTTTCATGATTTTACACTTCAGCTGGTGTGCTTGAAATTCATGTCGTTATTGCTAAAAAGTTTAAAAAATCTCACGGTTTATGCCCAAATTTGATAAAATTAGCATATTGAAGATAAAGGCTTTACATGTGAAACAAAAACAAAAAAATTGCTGAAGTGAAATATTGCAAATATTAAGCAAAAGAGATTTAATGTTTCATAACATAAACTTCTTACTTAGAATCCCTGAATTTTATTTGCTATCAACAGGGAGAATAATACGAGGTCATTCCTTTTGAAAAAAAATATTTATAACATTAAATTAACGCGTCCTCAGAGAACTTTGGCTTGCCTAACTAATGGCCGCATTATCAACACATATTTTTTTTTCCTCGAGTTTTTAAGGACCTGCACATGTTTACTGTTTTTTTTTTTTTTTGGCTAATTTCTACTGCTTCTGACATGCTGTCCTTTTTATGACATCATAAAATATAAATCATATTTCACTCTCGCATGAGTCAAATTTTGATGTTTGACCACGAGTTTTAACAGGGTCATAAAAAAATTAAAATTTTAGGTAACCTTGACTTGCTAGTTAAAGCCAAATGTTGTTAAAAAATGTGTGTTTTTTGCTTTTATTCAAAAACTCATGTGTGGGAATCTGAGTTGATAAAAAGTGCCAACATGTGTTGTAGCTTGGCACAAAAAAAAAAAAATAATAATTACAGCAAAATCCTTATAAAAAATTTGTACGTTAAAATAAAGTTTCAAGGTCAGCAAAACAATTAAAAAAATGGCTGAGAAACATTGATTTTTAATGGTTTTAAAAGCGTAAAAAATTTCTCGCTGTTGTAATATCAAGACAACTTCGATCATTTTGAGCCACATTCTTATGTTTCGACTTATCTCAAGGTTATTTTTGTCTAAATTTATTTTCTTACTCCTTAGAATCATAGCGAATATGCAACATTAGCGATGTTTATGGCATGTTTTAAAGATAGAGATGGTTTTTCTCATATTAAGAGTATCTTCAAAAGAACGTCAACCAAGAATGTCAACCCATGCTAGAAGACATTTTTTTAATGAAACGCAGAAGTCATTTTAATATTTGCTGTGTTTCAATACCACAGGGTCACTTTATGAGAAGCAATTATTTTTTTGTGAGAATTATTATTTCACTTTTTTTAACTTGATAACGTAACGTATTACAGCGCAGGTTTCTAAAAAAGTTAACAAAAATTTTTTTCAAAATGTATCGGCGTTGCATGGAATTGTTTCTCTTTCAGTGTGGCTGCTATGAAAAAAAGAATGGTCCGAAAGTAAAGGCTAATTCTCTAACTTTATGCAAAAAAAAAAAAAAAAAAATAAGACCACTTCAGGACGCGGAAGCAGCTATTTAAGCAACGCAACTGAAAATTTATTAGATGGAATAATAAAACGCTATGTGTGGCCGTCAGTGGCGTAGATAGCTTTTTGCAATGGGAGGGGATGAAATTTACTTTCGTGAAAAAAATACATAAAAAGAAAAATATTGTAAAAATCGAAATAAGAAAAGGCTTTTATTTTTATAATTTTTGTTAATGTTTTTAAAGCGAAAAATCCAACAGGCTCAGATTGTTTGCTAATTCGAGTACTTCTTCAGCCGATATAATTATGACTCGATGAATTACGAGTGCTGTGAAACCATTTAATCAGCCCTACATTGGAAAAATATAAGTAACAAATATTTTACTAATAAAGAAATAAATTATTTCTATCCTTTTCAAAGCCAAAAAGTTATGCTCAGTCGTGCTTGTGGACACTGGCAGTGCAGCTGAAATTTAAAATAGTACGGTCATGTTTGGAAAATTATCCGGGTAGTTATACAATGCTATGGAACCTCCAAGGTTCAGATATAACTTCCACATTTCCAACTCTTTAAAACCTTTAGAAGCACAAACGTCAAGAAATTTAGAGTAAATTTCATTTGTTTTATTAAACAAGTGCTCCTAATGGTTGAGACTCTTGTTCACCAACTTAAGCAAACAATTTACAAGGCAATATGCAAGCAATCAAGCCAAAAATATGCAACCAATCATTTTTATTGTATTGAAAAATTTAAACAACGAGGCCTCAAATTTTGCCACAAGACGAAATTTATAATTTTTAGGCAGAGCCCACGCAACAAATTACTTCTACAATATTCACTTTAGACTTTTTTGTAAATTAGTCAAAAAAATTCTATCGAAGGGGAAGGGGATATATCCTTTTAAATCCTCCCCTATCTATGCCACTGATGGCAGTTAAGGTAAAAATTATTGTACGTCAGTAAATGCTGTTTTTTAACCCTTACAACAAAAAAAAAAAGAAAATTGATAAGGCTGCGGAGAGGACGGTTCCAAGATTTAAAATGCAGCTATCATGCAACAGATGGAATAGTTATTACAAAAAGTGAGTACAAGCACTTATCGTTGGAGCCCCAACATTATTCTACCCCCTTATGAAACCCGCCTTAAAATTATTTCCCTGCCTTCCTTAAGAAGCAGAAGAATTATGCTCAATATCTCATTTTTATACAAACTACTCAGTGGCGATATAGACCCACAATACCTTCTTTCTTTATTAAACTTCAACATCCCTAGGAGCGGAGCCAGACATTTCCAGCTTTTTAAGTTGAGTCAGTGCACTTCTAGTTATGCCCTTCATGACCCTTTCCGATGTATGTGTAGTGATTTCAATGGTAACTTGAACTTGATAAATTTTTCTGACTCGGTGGATGTCTTAAAACGTAAAATGATATTACATTTGAATAGTTAACACATTCATTGTGATAACAAATACAACTCGCGATAATTGTGTAGATTTTACGATTTAACAAATAAGCATCATCGAATATGTTAGATACTTTAAGTTTTCGTTTTATTCAGTTTAGTTGCTTTATTTTTTTTTTCATGAAATTATTTTAGATCTTTAGTTCTATAGCTTCCCAAGTTTGAAATAGGACCATGAAAACCGTGTCTCTCGGCTTGGTGCGTCAGAGTTTATCTCTTTTCCATACAAGTTTTTACCTGCGTTGGCCCAAATGCATATCCAAATAATAACTTTAGCTCGGTGTTCCCCTATTTTAGTGACCCGAATATATAAATATATTGTGCCTGCACAATATATACTTGTATATCTGTGCTATGTTTGGTATTGGTTTGGTGTTTGAGGGTTGCATCTCTTTTCCACGTAGGATCTTGGGTTGGACAGTGGCCCCAAGCCGAATGACAACAATTATAAATGCGGTTATATATGGTCTAATAAATTTGGATGTTGCCTTGTATTGCTTCGTATTATAAAGAATGTGCTTTTATTCGATGATGTTTATGATGTTTACATAAGCACCAAAAATCTCAAATTTCAAATGTTTCTTTATTTAATTTTAATTTCCGCTGAAAGGCCAAGCAATTTTGCTTAGTGGAGGTGGTAAGTTTTTTGCCAATAGGTGGTAACTTTTAGCACGTAGGTGCATTCTATCCAGTCCGGCTGATGCGGGAACTTCTTAGAGTGTAAATCGTGTATGCGTATGGTGCGGGTCATACGTATCTATGAAGATTTCTTACCTCCGGGCGAATCCAAAAAAAAAACGTCATCAGGTAGCGTAGGTAGAAGCTTATGCAACAAAACTGGAATTTTGCTGCATGGAATTATTAATCAGTGAGTAGAAGTAAAATGAAGTAGAAAAAAAAATATTGGATCTAACAAGAAATTTAGAGTTCCATGAGGCCTATCAAGGAACTCCAAATAAAATGAAGGCTATTAAAGTAACCTTAATGCACCAACTAAAATTTTAAAATAAAAATTAAAATAAAAAATAAACTAACATTATGTTGAAATAAAGATAAATATTAGAAGAAGAATTTGGATAAGGTTTAGGAAAAGATTAGACCAAAAGATAAGGACCAGGAATAAGATAAGAAGTAGGACAAAGATTTGGACAAAGATTTGGACAAAGATTTGGACAAAGATGAGAGCATGGAATTGGACAAGGATTAGGACAGGAATTCAAATAAAGATTGCGAAAAAGACTGTAGGAAGGATTGGGACAAGGATATGAACAACGATCAAGGCACACCTAAAACAATATTTAGGACAAGATTTTGAAAAGAGCCAGGAATAAAATCAGGATTCAGACATACTAAGGACACCATTTAGGCCACTGATTGGAAAAAGAAGTGGGTCAAGAATTAGGAAAAGGATTCGTACAAAGGTAAATTAATTTGGGCATGTATTACATGAAGATTTTAAATAAGGACAAGGATGAGCAAAAGTTTATAATAAAAAAAAATAGGAAAGAGATAGGAATATGGAAAAGGATAAAGATACGCTGTCTCGTCGAAACCTACGGGGATATCCACAGTACAACTTACTTCTTTTTTTTTCTAAAAGTTTTAAAAAAAAAACAAAATAAAACAAAAAAAAACAAAAAAAAACAAAAAAAAATCCGGTACGAACCAAAAATACAAATAACGATTATCATTATCAGTCAATCATTTTATAACAACTATTTTTTTATCGCAATTTTTTCAATAAGAAATAAAAATTATTTTTTGATCGTTACGTTATATTTTCGACCAGAAATAAAAAGAATTTTTTTATCGATACATTTTCGATCAGAAATAAAAGTTATTTTTTGGTCGATATCTTTCCAATCAGTAATAAAAATTTTTTTTTCGATCAGTGTAGAAGTTACTCTTTAACCGTCATTTTTTCGAGCAGATATAAAAGTTGATAAAGATATAGATCAAAAATAAAAATCAATCATTGATCGATATTTTTCCAATCAGATTAAAAAAATTATTTTTCCATCAAAATAAAATCGATAAAAAAGTAACATGTGTCTTAAGATATTAATTATAATATAATTCAAAATTTTAAATTTTAATTAAAAATTAAAAAAATTAATAAAAATTTAAAATTTTGAAGGAAAACGAAGGAAGATATGAAAAAATAACTCTTGCTTCTATGGTATTATGAACTTTATTTTTTATATTCCCAATTACTTCTTTATATTTTATTTGTAAATATTGGTTTGGTTTAAATTTGAATCGATGATATTTCAATAAAAAAATAATTTTTATTTCTGAATAGAAAAATATAGATCATTGATTCATTTCTATTTCTGATCGAAAAAATAATTATCAAAAATCATTTTTATTGCTGATTGGAAAAATATCCATAAAAAATAACTTTTATTTCTGCTTGACAAAAATATAGACTAAGAAATGATTTTTATTTCTGCTTGAGAAAATATCGAACAAAAAATAACTTTTATTTCCGCTCGAAAAAAAAAACGATAAAAAATATATAACAATATTATCGAAAAAAGAATCGATCACAAATAATTGAATAAATATGACTTCTAACTTAAAAATCACTCACTAACTTCTTTTGCTACATTTGAAATTATAATATAATTTTTTATATGATCTTTAGATCCAAAAATTAAAAAATAATCGTTATTTTCGATCTCTGATACTATATATATGATTATTAAAATTTATTAAATTTTTTCTTAAACTAAGAATCAATTCCTTTTTAAGTTTTATTATTTAATTTTATTAAAAAAGAGCTCAGTGAAATTTCAGGAAAGAAGGTTTCGATGAACTTTGAACAGGAATATCTTCTAGCGCTTACATGGAATCATAGGGAACTCTGGCAATGAAATATATAAACCCTCGGGCAGAGTATAAAGTTATGTCGCAGAAAACAACTAAAGAAGTAGAAAATATACCCTATATAATCTATAGGGACTTTTCAAAAATATACGGAACCCTTGAGGTTAAAAATTCACTCCAATCTAATTCGCAATAATCTATTCTAAATTGAGCAAGTTAGAAATTTTACAAATAAAAATGGCTCATTTGTACTTTGATATTAGATCAAATTAAAACCGATCGCAATGATTTTTTTAATGTATATCGATGACAGATTTAAATTTTTTTAACTTAGATGGAAAAAAACACATGTTTAAAAAAAAAACAATTAAGAATTTGCATCCTTTTATATAGGAACATTCATTACAGTGATATCCAAGACTGTTTTTTGGGTATTATATTAAAATTATATTTTATTTTTTGATAAATTCCTTGAGCTTATATTTATCTTTAATGTAATTTAACAATTTATGGCGTCTGATATGTGTTATACATATGTTTTGTTAAGTAACGTTAAGAACAATTAACATACACTGTGCGACAATTTAAGGGACATTTGAAAAAACTGCAATAATTCCAGTAGTTTCTGATAGCCATTGGTCTATAGAACATGTCGGAAGGGATTTTTCTGCGTTAACTCAAATAACTGATTTTTTCAAGGTCACATTTTATACTATTGGGCCGTAGTTAATTTCCTTTAACTCCTAAACTAAATAAAATTTTGATATAAGATCTTTCATAAAAATTCTTGCATATTTAATGTCCTTAAAAATTGGGAAACATTATTACCCCCTAATATTCGAACAAGGGGATCTTTTTAAGCATTAGGAATATCAATGTCTCTTAAAATAAATTTTCTCCATTACCATCTGGCGAATTTTAAAAAATCAATTGGTATCAGAGTTCGATGAGCACGAGAAAAAGTTTCATCAAATTTCCATGCCTATGGAGATGCGCAATATTATCCATAGTTGGGGAAGAAGTTAAATATGTTGGTTGCAGACATTTGCTGGTGGTCACAAAAAGTATTCAGAGTTGGTGATAAGGAAACCTAATAATAAAAATTTTTTTATGTTCTTAAGGAACTTATAAAATAAATTATTATCTAAATAAATTAATATCTAAATATCTTAATAAATTAAATTAAATTAAAATTAAACTTATTTTTAAATTTTAATACTTAATACTTATATATTCACTACTACATTTTTACTACTTTGAATTTAAACTTCAAATACATTAGTTTTTAAATAAAAACTTGCGAGCATTATGTATTTTGTATGTATGTGTTTGACTTAGCATTAGATTTACAATAAATAAACTATTACTTCAAAAATATCATCGTTTTGCCGATTTCAGAATTTGTTTTTTAATGTTTAAGGTGAAAACTGCGATAAACTTCTTCTGGCGAAACTTCTATGGCGATTTTTTATATAAGTTCAGATTTTTTGTATTATGATATTCTGCGAAATTAGAGATAATATAATGGAAATTTTGATTGTAGAAGTAATGAAAGTGATATCGCCCAGAGTTTCCGAAATATAACACTTTTTTAATTTAGGGGGATTTTTGACACCCCTGTGTGAATGGGTATTAGGGTAGAATAATGTTTCTCAATTTTAAAGGACAAAATTTTACTTAGTTTAGGAGTTAAAGGAAATTAACTACGGCCCTTTAGTATAAAATGTGACCTTGAAAAAATCGGTTATTTGAGCTAACCCAAAAAAATCCCTTGGACGATATGTTCTATAGACCAACGGCTAACCATTGGAGTTTTTTCAGTTATTTTTTGGTGTCGCACAGTATTATTATTTGAAAAAAAAAACGTTAGCAGTTCTAATTGATTTAAACAGAAAATTGGAAATGTACACATCTTTTAAGGCATGCTGTTTATTACAAAGTAATATAAATAAATATTTAAAATGGCATGTTTCGCATTTACGTTTTTGCTTAATATTTAAATTAAAAATTTTTTCCCTACTGCTGAGATTATCCATTAAAGAAGTCTTGGCGTGATATTACAAATATTTACAAAATAACTAAGCTTATATATAAGAAATAAAATAAAAAAAAAAACATTTTAAAGATGAACATTTAATCCTTTGGTATGTGTCGATTGGTGTAGCCTTTAATTTTGGTTGAATACGTGGATTTTGATGTTTTAAGAAATTGTTGGAGAATCTTGTTTCATATGATGATTGCTTTATCTAAGGACGTGTTAAAAAAATTGAGACTTCTTCGACTCTTTTATCTTACTGATTGACATAATCCGAAAAAAACGAATCCGAATAAATTTATTAAGTTAATCGGGTAGAGAAAGTTTTTGAAAAGATGTGGCTCCTAATGGCTTCTTGTTTCCTCACATTAAGAAAAAAAGGAGTGCAGAGCATTGTTTTACTCCCCAACATGCTCTTGAGACTTTCAGAAACCTGGTTTCGGGGACAACAACTTCAGAGTGGCCAAACTTTTTCGAAAATTGGCTCAACAGACTTTTTTACTGAAAAAAAAAACAAATAAAAAGACCATTTGCACTAATTAACCGCTGTTTTTTTTTCCACAAAATGTTATGTTTTGCAACATATAAAAATGAAATTTAAATGAAAAATACAGACGGTAAAGTTGAGAAGAGGAAAAATTTGTATTTTGGCGCTTAATTCCTAGAAGCTTTACAATCAGGAAAAAAGCTTCTCAGGAATGTGATTTTGCTTTTCCATTTAGCTACTTTGAGTTAAAAAACTTTTACTTGGCAATCAACTGAATAATATTAAAATTCATCTCTTCATTTAAGGCTTAAACGTGCTTTATCATCTCATTCCTATACTTTTTGATCTCTAAACTAAGGCATGAATTCATCCATATATAAAATTCAGAAAATATTAATTAATCATTGATGTGTCACGATAACGAAAGTTATTTAAAATTTATTGAGAACGAACATGTTTATAAATACAACAGAAGAAACTCTTCATTAGCACAAGAATATCAACTTTGGAAGCACAAGCAAGCAAACATAAATCAAAGCAACTGACACAAGGAATAAATAATAATAAAAAAAAAAAAAAAATCAAAATTAAAAAAAAATTTCAAAAAAACTACGAGTTCTTTTAACATCTCAATGAAAAGAAAAAAATAACAGTTTTAAGCTAAACTAATTATGTAACTTTTAGAGAAATGCTTAAGTTCACTGATTATTCATTTGAAGTACATTATACATACCCTACATACACATAGCTTTATACGCTTACATACATATATATATATATATATATATATAAATTGATCAAATTGAAAATTTAGTTACTTCAAAAAGATAAGCAGAGAGTTGTTTATGTCACTTCCAAAGCAAATTTTTTAACACAATAGAGGTATTCACACGTTGTCTTAATAGAGCGTTTGGTGGTTGCAATTGTGAACAAGGTGCTAGCACATTTCTTGTTTGTATTTTTCTCAGCTCTATTTTTATCACATTAATTCTTTGAAATGTTTTTTTAAACTTTTTTTTTTGCAATATTAACCAATTTTTAATACAAGTTTTTAATAGGAATCAAAAGAAACCAGAACTTGTTCTGCATAACCTGTCTTTTTGTTTACACTAAACTAAAAAATACTCAACATCTTAGTTAACGTTTTTTAAAATAGGGCCAAGCCACTAGTACCAGAGTTTTAAAATCTTGAAATACTTAAATATAATTAAGTAAACATTTTGTTGTTGAGTTATTGAAAATATAAAAACTTCTGCAACTTAACAATGTAAGTGTGAATATCACAAATGATCTTCAATTTTACTCTTGGATAGAAAGAAAAATTAGGTTTTTACCTCTTTTATGGTGGGGCAAAGTTATCATCTTATACCCACTGAATTAAATCATAAATCCTGAGCAAACTATAGTTAGTGAGTTCCAAGTACACTCAAAACATATAAAAAAATTCATTAATGATCTATAAATCAAAACTCAATACTATTGATAATTAAATTATCTGTATAAAAATAATAAAAAAACATACTGTTTAAAAACAAATAATTGTAGCACTTCATTATTTTATAAATAACTGGCAACACCACCATCATTGCCTGCTAAAAATGATGACAACAAGCAGCAGGAAACAACAAGACACAAAAATAAAAGAGCAATGCGCCGCGCCATCGTTCTGCCGACGCAACTATAAGAAATTCTTCTCAACTCAAAATAAACAATAAAAACCAGCCAGCTACGTCCGAAGACATTTCGTTGGCGAATATTGTGTGCGAAGCGATAAACACTTCAGAGCGGCCATTAAAATCTCAAGCAAACGATGGCAACAAAACAAATGAGCAACGTTGTTGCGCTCTATCGAGTAAGAGAGAGCGAGAGCGTATGAATTGTTTGCAAAGCTTTTCGTTCAAAAAAGGCAGTCTGTTGAGTTTATTTATACTTGGTGCTCTCATGGCGACAACAACAACAACGACATATAGAAGTAACTGTGAGAGCACAAAAATGAATAATGGCGGGTGCTGCAAGCCAAATAAGCCAACCTCTTTATTGCCTCATGCTGAGCGATAGTTGATGACAACGTGCATTTCGCTTGCACACCTATAGTGTGCATATGTGTTAGAGCAAGAAAGAATAATTGGAAGAGATGGTGATTGAGCATAATTAACAGGATTGTTTTAGTGCAAATTCCGATAGTTGAAGGAAATAAAGTTTGTGCGCATTGTTCAATTTGTACACTTTACCGTAGTTTGAAGAAATAATTTTAAAAAGTTCTTTTATTGCTTATTATTTTGTATTTTTGAAATTTCTCAAGCGCAAGAAAAAATAATATTAAAAAAATTTTTATTTTAAGATTGAAGTAATTTGTGGAAATAGGAAGTGCAATTGTATTAAAAAGTGAATTTTAAAGATCTTATAGAAATCCATCGATAATTCTTATTTGTTACTTTCAATGATTTCATTGCGATTGCTTATGAGAAATAGTTATTATTTTATATGTTCTGCACATTATAATTGCTTCCTCGCAAGATCAGTTTCAATTGGATTTTCTTATTGTCATGCCCATTTTTTTGAATGCCCATGAATGAATTTCTCCAGAAACTTTTATGGTTAGTTATAACATCATTGATGTACGTAAGCATTGATTAAGTATAAGAACAAAAACACGAATTGGCCATTTGAGTCCTTGAGAGAACTTTAACCGAGGTTGTTATAGTAAAATTGTGCTGTGCGATCGAGCCAAATGATCGAGAACTGGATACACTAGCTTTATGCCAATTCCAAATAGATAGTGTGCATGTTCTCAAGAATCCTTACATGGCAGTATTGTCTGCAGAGAGGTGACGACCGATCAGAAATATTGATTTCAATTTAAAAATTTTCTGTGTCAGCTTGGGTTGGAACTTGGTCTCGGCACTTGGCTACGATCGCCGCACATTATTTAAGTATAGAATATTTTATTATCACATAAAAAAGCCAAGAATCAAATAATGTTTGTTTATCAATATTATTTTTTATAACCGTTTATTTCATATGGGCATTTCCACAGAAAATTCTACCGTGGCCAAAAAATTAATAGTAAGCCAAAAGTTTTTTTTTACTTGTATTATTAAAGGAAAATATTCAAAATGAATTTAATTAAAGAGTTCAAAGGTTTGTCTAGTTGCGATGGTTAGTCATTGGTCTACCAAGTGAAAGTCTATCTTTTGGTTAGTCTTGTTTATTTCTATGAGCATATATTATTTACAATTGACATTTCTAAGAGTATTGTGTAAATGCACTCTTATCGCAAAACTTTTGTTACAATAACAACTAACCGCATATAAATTAAAAAGAGCAAACAAATATCGATTAAAGGTAAAATTTTGATTTACTTTTAATGATATTCCTAGATAACGTCACGTCAGACAAAAAACCATTAAGTGTTATTATCTCTACGTTGAGGATCCCAAGTTTGTGAAATTTTACATTTAAGGTTACTTAAGTAAAGTAAATATAATAAAAAAATCGGTTAATAAAGAAGTAGTTAATTACATATTAAATTTGAAAAGTGTGTAACATCACGTCACATTGTAAGTAATTTCCTTATGTGGTATTTTCTTTATTTTAAATTTTTATTCAATTATGACTTATGCAGATGGAATCTTTGACTGAAAGTAAGAATTACTCAAAGTGTTATAGGCAAAAATTAAAACCAAATTTGCTTAGGCATAGAGTGAAATTATTTTGCAACATTGCACGGCAAAGATGGGGTCGATGCGGTAGGAACAATCATAAAACGAAAAGTTCGGCAGGTGACAAAAACCAAAAATATAATTTTGGGAAATGACTTTTCGTTTTATGAATGTGCTCGAAATAACATCTTTGAAGTTAATTTAATATAAATTTTCTATGAGCAAGTAGACAACTTTTCTACTTTACTAACTAAAAAGTGAAAGGAGTTACCGAAAATATCTGATATACATCGCATTGATTTTTTATCAAACAGCGAAGCAGCAAATAAAAGCAGCTAAAACTGCATTTTCACATAAAACTATTTTAATATAAGGCATTTATATAATTTAATATTACTATTCACGAGAATATATTTTGCAAATCTTATCTTCTTCTTCTAATCATTATGCATAATATAAAATATATTAAACTTAAAACTTTTTTTTAAAAAAAGCCAAGTATAGGGTTTTCCAATAAGAGGTGTTATTGTGAATCGCCCGCTATTGTGAATCGCTCACTTTAAAAGCTTTTATTCTTTGACATTTGACAAGTAGAAACTACGCCATTTCTAAAAATGGAACGATACACGCTTCAACAACGCATTGAAATTATTAAAATTCACTATAAAAATGGTGAAAATCTTGCAGTCACAGTTCGCAAAACTAAAGCATTTTTTGGTCGTCGTGAAGCACCTTGTCGGACCGCAATACAGAAATTGTTGAAAAAATTTGAGCTGTTGGGACAAGTTAGTGATGTGAAGAATAAAACCCGTGGAGGTCACTCAAGAACAACTGAGAATATTTATGCTGTAGCCCAAAGTGTTGAAGAAAACCCAGGTTTGTCCATTCCTCGTCGTTTTTTGGAATTGGGCATTCCACATACGTCATTTCACCGTATTTTGCATAAAGACTTGGGTGTTAAGGCTTATAAAGTTCAGTTAACACAAGAACTCAAGCCGGCCGATCATCAACAATGTCATGTCTTTGCTGATTGGGTCTTTGAAGTGCATGAAAATGATCCGGAATTCCATCGAAAAATCATCTTGACTGAAGAGGCCCATTTCCACCTTGGTGGCTAAGTCAACAAGCAAAATTGTCGCATCTGGGGCTCGGAAAACCCAAGAGCTATTTTTGAGAAGCCTCTCCATACTCAACGTGTGACTGTTTGGTGCGGTTTATGGTCCGACGGGGTCATTGGACCTTACTTTTTTGAAAATGGGGTTGGATCAGCAGTTGCGGTGAATGGATTGCGCTATCGAGAGATGATTAATGATTTTTTATGGTCGGAGTTGGATGGTATTGATCTGCACAACTTTTGAGACTTTCAACAAGACGGCGCTACGTGCCACACAAGCAACGAAACCATTGATCTTTTACGGGAAAAGTTTCCGGACCGTGTTATCTCTCGAAGAGTGATAACAATTGGCCACCGAGATCTTGTGATTTAACACCTTGCGACTTCTTCCTTTGGGGCCACGTGAAAGATAAGGTCTACGCCAACAGCCCAGCATCGATTGAAGACCTCAAAGATGGAATTCATGAGGCTATCGAGGATATAGGGCAGCCACTTTGCGATTTGGTTATGGAAAATTTCATGAAAAGGATATTGTCCTGTAAACGTGTTCGTGGTGTCCATTTGGCTGATGTTGTTTTTCATTATAAACAGCATACCTTCCTCTTTATTATGAAATGAACATCCGATGATTTATCTCAAAAAATGGCATTTTTCTTTGAATGCCAAAATAGCACCTCTTATTGGAAAACCCTGTATATCAATCAAAGTTTTATTTTTATTAAAAATTGAAAAATATAATACATAAAAGCTAAAATTGGTGTTTAGTTTGCGTTAAATAATTTTTTAAAAACAATCTTAACTAAAATTTCTTTCAATGGAAATTTAGATAACATAACGTCAGTAACGTCACATCAGATGACTAAGCCTTATAACAAAAAAACGAGAAATTTTTTTTTATATCATTACTTGGAAAATAAACTTACATTTTTTCAAATCCTTCCAAAAAAGGTTTTATACAAAAAGTCTTGCCCAATTCGCAGAGTTTTGCAAATTTTGTAATCCAAGTCGAAAACTACTTCTGTTTTTTGTAACATCATACCAGCGCATGTTTTTGTTTATATTTCTAAGTCCTTAGGGTCGACTGTTGTAATTTTTTTACTTAATATGGTGCTACTTAGTTGCTACGCAAATTTAACTTTTTCATTCTTTTTTTTAATATTTTTTCGTACAAATCGTACGTAACGCCAGTTTGGAAATGCCCATATTTTCATACACTTTAGAATTTGATGCATTTGATTATTTTTTCGCTTTTTTCATCTTTTTACATTATGATCCTAAAAATGCAGCAAATATACTTTCTCATCAAAAATATATCCGCAATTTTTAATTCAAACAAACCGCGCTTGATATATTGTCAAAATCTCAAAGTTCTCAGTTCTCTCAATGTTTTCATCTTAAAAACAAAAAATATGTTTTAATCATAGATATTATGATACAGAATTTATAATAATAATAAATTTTCATTTCAGGCACTTAAAAGGACTTCAACAGAGCTTCTAGTTTTATACTGACTCCGAATGGCTAATGTGCATATACTCAATAAGCTTTACATGACATTATATACACTTTGAGAATTGCCATTTTTTGCAGAGAGGTGACGGCCGATCAGAAAAATTAATTTCAATTGAAAAAACTGTCTGTTGTTTCAGCTGAGATTCGAACCTGAGCTCGCATTATTAACATCGAGTGGTCCACACACAGTTTAACGCACGCGGCCATTTATTAAATTCATAAAGCGTTCATGTTATTCCTGAAAGCGTCAATAATGTTATAAAATAGTGCAACACATGTCTAATCTTTTGAGAATTCGTAACGACATCGTTGTTTTCAACTTGAATAAATAAATCTTTTTTTAAAAATAAATAATAAAAATAAAATCAGAAAAGATTTTTGAGTTAGAGTTATTCTGTTTTTGTCTATGAATTATATGAATTTTATGTATAAAAAAAATATATAATATTAATAAATAAAATGTCTTCTGAGTTAACATAAAGTTTTTGTAACCAGTTTCAATCTTTTCTTTGAAATTTCTATAAAAAAAAAGTTAAGAAATTAAAACATTTTAGAAATTAGAACTTCCCGTGCAACAAAGTGGTTCTAATTTGTGAGAGTCTACTGTATTTACATAAAAAAAAATATATAAAATCTAAAATACATTCAATTTTCATACAACTAATAAATGATCTAATATAATTCTATGGCCAGTTGAAATAAAACTGAATCTAAGGTTTTCAATAATATTTTTGTTTTTTATTTTTTGTTTAAACAAATCAGAGCTGCTTTGTTTTTTTTTTGCAATTTGTGAAATTAACTTAATTTTTAATTGATGATTCAATAGTGTGCTAATTATCTGTCCAATGCTGTATTTTGAAATGTTTCAGAAAATTCTAATGTTGACGATGTATGTATATCAACATTTTCCTATAAAATTAAAGTAAACATTCTTAAACCTGTGTATACAGCAGAAATGTGTACCAACATGCTGCTGTGCACAGCATATATGCAATGTTGATAAGTCATAAAAGAGCAACATGTCGCCACTACTCTGAATTCACTCAAACCTATAGCAACAAAAGACAAACAAGTTCCAACCAAGCTACTCAAACAGCAAAACAAAACATCAACAATGACAACAACAGCAACAAACACAAGCGCTTTGAACTCACGAAGATGTATTGCTTTTGTTGCGGCGAATTTATTTACGACGCCATATTTGTTGTCAACGCGTGTTGCGCCGTCGCTGCCGCAGTCTCACAATGACTGAGTGTACTGGTCGACGCCATCATCGTACATCATTCGACAGAGACTGGCAGCAAAATGTTGCTAGTCATCGTCTGAATTATGTGCGCGTTGCAGGTTGCGGCATTTGTTGTTACAATTAAAATAGTTTTTGTGTGTGCATTATTAAATTTGCAGTAATTATCTTGATAATATATGATAAACGAACTAGTGCAATAAATATGAAAACTCTATTCAAAAGTCTGGCAACTATTTTAGATGCTGAAAGGCACATTATTAAGTTGTTTTATTTATGAACATTGCAAGGATATGAAAGACAAAAAACAAAAAAAAAAACACCAAGGAAGTGAAGAAAAAAAAAAAACACAGTCTTGGCAAGCGCTTCAGAAGCAATAGAGAGTTTTAGAGCAATGGAGTGTGCGTGCTCTCTCTCTCCAGTGTCTGCAGAGCGCAAATTGCTTATTTTTGTTTTGCTCCACGAATTCTTGCAAGTTATTGTGCAAAACAAACAGCTAAACATACAAATTAATGAAGGCTAGCAGATTTATAATTTATTTAATGGCGATTTTTTTAGAAACGCAATTAATTAACATTGCGGCGGCGTTCTATTTAAAGAAACTTTTCACAGATTTATTAAATATTTCATGCTGATAAAAATATTAACCATCTCAAAAAAAAAAAAAAAAAGGATCGTTTATTTGCGCATGTGCTTTTTTATTGCTGTTGTAACAGCTCTTATAATTTACTCACTCACACATATTCAAACACCCAATGGTTATTGTTTTGTTGCTTGTTGTTGTTGTATGTTGCTGGAGAACATGAAATAAACAGGAGCAGTGCGCGCGAATCGAATGCTTTATGATTTCGAGGGTTGTAAAATTTATAACATTTCGAGGTGTTTTCTTAGTGTGCGTGTGAGTGGTGAACATGACTGTGTGTATGCAATAAATATTGGAAAATGTTGCTCATCTTGTGGCTACTTTTTTTTTTGTTTTCTCTTGACTCGTTGTTTGAGCAGGTTTTTTGTTTTTTAAAGAAACAAAAATAACTTTAGTTGAAAATTTGAATAGAATGCATTTGAGAAAATTTGTGTAATATTTTATATAAAATATTATTTCAAATAAAATTATTCAAAATAAAAAACACAAGAAATGTTTATAGTTTTAATAAGATAAAGTTTTAAGTCCATAATGCATTTGTAATGCAAAGTTTGTTATGGATAGCATTAGCTGTGATGATATAACAAGTGTTCTGCTTACAAAATGATTGAAATTATTTTTATACTTTGGTTTCAGTTGCTGGTTCAATTAAATAGTAAATGTTTTTTAACATGATTGTAGCCAGTTATAAAATATTACTAAGAAAAATTAATTTCATCAACAGAAACAAGTTCATTATTTTATTGAGTGCTTTTTCTAGATGCTTTTTAAATGCGCCCCCCCCCCCCCCCCTCACACCATCTGGCCATTCTCTTTTAACACAGCTTGAATTGCTTGAGTTTTTATCGAGCTTTTTGTCAATTTATGCTCTTGTCAAGCAGTATTTAATGCTCCGTTTTATATTTTGAGAGATTTTCTTATAACTGAACTGTTTTGGTGCATTGAAAAACTTTTAAAAATGTTCAAATATCTATTTGGAAATTATTTTTAGTCATTTTTGGTTATATTATAAATATAACTCAAGAGCGTTGCAGCTGTTTGACATTTATTCACTCATTCGATGACTTTAATATCTTGCTAGCAGTACCATATTCGCCTCTTGTCCCACAAAATCCTCAGCAGCTCTCTACTAAAGATGACACATATTTATTGTCTTCAATAGGAAATTGTTTTGTGCTGCCCTTTGGTCTATTTTTTCCGTCAAATATTTACTCAAAGAGCCATTATAAATTTATGTTTGTTTCTATATGACATTTCCTAATTCTAAAGAGCTTTTTTATCAAGAAGTACAGACATTTTAATAAAAAAGAGTATTATGCATTTAGAGCTTAAGTTTTCTTCAACCCTTTGAGTAATTTTTGAGTTATTATCAACTCAAATATTAACTATCAAGTTAATTGTAAAAAAATATTCATTATTTTTAGATAATTAATTTAAAAGTTTAAATCCGTTATTTTTTATTTATTCTAAGTGTCTTATTAAATTTTTCCTGAATTTATGAGAAGAATATGTTTTTTTTAATTTAAGAACTATTTTGGTTATAATTTTGAATGAATTTCAAAAGTTTTTTGTAACTTTTAAATTTTTTCCACAAAATTGTTTTTTTTTCTTGTTTTTGTTTTTGTTTCATCTTTTCGTTTTCTTCTTTAACTCATTTCTTTGTTTTCTGATTACGCGTAAATAAAATGCGCATTCTTTATCGATTTATTTGTACTCTGATTAACCTTTGTTTTAGTATCTACTTCAAATTATTTCTTTCCCTATATTTTCTTTATTATTCTTCTTCTCTGGCTTTGTATCTTATCTTTGCTGCAATGGAATATATCAACGACACTGCTGTTTTCTTTTTTTTAATTTATCCTTGATTTTATGCTCTTATGTTGTTCTGTTCTCTTTGCTGGATTTTTTTTTTTGGTTTCCAATTTCGCAGCGCGTTTTATATAATAAAGCACACATTTATAGACACATTTTGCAAAACCTGCTTTCGTTTTGCCGTCGCTACCCTTGTTGCACCCAACACTGTTTGAAATAAATGGGTCATTCCATTGGGAATTCTTTGGCTAGGCTTGGTTTTTTGTTTGCTGCTCTTTAATATTCGTTGATTTTTGGGTAGCTTTCGCTGTATTGCTGCTTGCTTTGTACTGCACTAGTTGCTATGTTGTTGTTGTTGTTGTTGTTGTTGTTGTTGTTGTTGATGTTGTTGTTGTTGTTGTTGTTATGGTTGTTGTTCTTGTTGTTGTTGTTTTTGTTGTCGTTATTATTATTTCAATTAAAAAGATTGATTGCCATTTTTGCCTTTAAGCTTAATTGATATTTTCTTAATATTTAAAAGCTCTCTCTTTTCGAGAGAGTAAAAGAGAGATAAGAGTAAACTGCGGCTCCGCATATTATGACAAAACTGAAATTTTTTAATTCTTTGTTTATACTTATTGTACATTATGAATTTATTCGATTATTTTAAGTACTTTTTTAAAAATAAAATTTTATTGTTTTGAATATATCTCGATATTGTTAAAACGATTAATATATCATTTAACCTTAGAAATTATGTTCTGCTTATATTATATTTCTATTCTATTTCTATTCTATTTCTATTCTATTTCTATTCTATTTCTATTCTATTTCTATTCTATTTCTATTCTATTTCTATTCTATTTCTATTCTATTTCTATTCTATTTCTATTCTATTTCTATTCTATTTCTATTCTATTTCTATTCTATTTCTATTCTATTTCTATTCTATTTCTATTCTATTTCTATTCTATTTCTATTCTATTTCTATTTTATTTCTATTCTATTTCTATTCTATTTCTATTCTATTTCTATTCTATTTCTATTCTATTTCTATTCTATTTCTATTCTATTTCTATTCTATTTCTATTCTATTTCTATTCTATTTCTATTCTATTTCTATTCTATTTCTATTCTATTTCTATTCTATTTCTATTCTATTTCTATTCTATTTCTATTCTATTTCTATTCTATTTCTATTCTATTTCTATTCTATTTCTATTCTATTTCTATTCTATTTCAAATCTATTTCTATTCTATTTCTATTCTATTTCTATTCTATTTCTATTCTATTTCTATTCTATTTCTATTCTATTTCTATTCTATTTCTATTCTATTTCTATTCTATTTCTATTCTATTTCTATTCTATTTTTATTCTATTTCTCTTTTATTTCTATTCTATTTCTATTCTATTTTAATTTGATTGCATCTATAATAAAATACTTAAAAAGATAATTTTTCAAATTTTTTTTGAAATATTAATAAATTAAAAAAAAGAAAAAAAACTATAGATAGACAATTTTGTTGTTTTTTTCTTGAAATTAATTCATCACTTCTGTGAAAACGAACAACTTGATCAACACTTCATAAAATTGTCCTTTTTTGTTAGCTGTTTCGGTGCTTGTTTTCTAAAACCTGTGCAGCATTTATAATTTTTGTTCTTACCCTCTTACTCTCCTTACGTTTTTAACATATACCTTAAAAATGCCAGGAACAAAATGCAATGTCAATATTAATTCGTTGTTTTGTTGACTGTCGGTTTTTATGACTGTTCGTTTGTTTTTCTGTTTTGTTTTTGTTCAGTGCTATGTCTGGCAATGTCAACGTCACGAATATAACAACAACAACAACAACCACAAAGCGTGCGTCAACCAATACACTAAGTAAGCAAAACCTTTTTAAATTGTTCATAAGAAATAATCAGAAAAAAGTAATAATAATGAAGCCATCGTTTATTTGCGTTTGCATGTGCTTGGAATATTGAATAAAAAACAAATAAAAAAAAATAAAAAAAAAAATAAATAAATAAAAATAAAAACGCCAATAAATACTTGACTGTATCATACGGTTGAGTATTCTTACCGATGTTGGGCACTGAAGTGATTTGTTTGTCATTTTTTCTTGTCTGGCGGGCAAGAACATTTTTAATTGTTTTTTAAACACGTTTTTATGTTTAAGCTGCCGATATTTCGACTTGTTTTTTAATGTGTGAGAATGAAGTATTTTGCTGTAATATACGAAAAGTAAACAATAAAAAAGCTTTTAAGGCCATTTTGCAGCTTCTTTAATCCGATTAGGACACATTTTGTTTTAATGTGTTTTTAAGCCGAACTTTTTATTTAATTAAGCTTTTGCAATGCATCTTGACTGTCTTAATTCTGCTGAAATTTCTTTTCTTTTTATTGCTTTATATAAACATCTCTTATAAACTCCATCTCTTAGATTTATATCAGCCAACCTTAAAAATGTGCGAGTAAATCAACTTCACGGTATTTTATACTAAAATATGCCTCCATAGAAAAGCTCTTTTATAACTCTTTCGCTATGCCACAACAGATGGCATTCGTATCGCTGAAGCCATCATTAATTCTATGCAGACTCATGTTCCAAAAAGCAAGCTCAAACCACTTAATTGCGCCCTCATGCCTTAAAGCTCACAAAGCCAAGCCTTCAAGTTATTTATGGCAACACTTTGGTCAGGGGTGAGGACGCTAACAGCGGTCAGTTTATTAAAACTACCTGTTCTTTAAGTCTAATCAAAACGGTTATTTTTTTTTCTTATTCCTTTATTTGCACAAAACAAAACCTCAAAAAAAAAAAACTCCAGAAACGCGAATGAGGGCGTTCTTAATATGATGTGTTAATTAAGCAGTGCACAGTGAGTTAACATATGTGTATGAGAGTGTGTGTCGTCTGTGTGTGTAAAAAATGTTTAGGTTTAAAAAATTTAAATGACGCAATTGTTTATTATGCTTGATATAGTATCTGAATGCAAGTAAATAAAACAGGACTAATTAAACAGGACAAAAAAAATGTTTACAATAATTTAAGATAAAGATATTTTATTCTTTACTTTGTTAATTGCTAATCAATGTCCACCCAGGTGAAATTCGAAAATAAAAGTAATGCTATTAATGTTGCAGATGTTTTTTCAGTCACTAAAATGTGTTTTGTTCGTATTCGAAAAAAAGTAAATATTGTTCAAGTTCGTAGTAGTAAAGAAATTAGAACAGTAATGGTCTAGTTAGCCTCGCATGGCACAGCAGCGCATGGTAAGCAGCTAGCACATAGCAAAAAAAGTGCTGATCATGCAAAACTGTTTCGGCAAAACGTCAAACGCATAGAAGATACAAAGATATCAAAATGAAACAGTTCTTTCGTGTTTATCTATGTATTCAGCGTTGAATTTCTGTTTTTATATGAGCATTGCCATGCGTTGTCATGTTGTGCATAATCAGATACACGTAAATCGCATTGAACAGATCGCCAAGTGACACTTGTTAAGCCATGCGCTGCTGTGCCATGCGAGACTAACTGATGGCAAGATGTTTGACAAAAAAAAAAAAAACGAAAAAAAAAAATTACTATTTATATAATTTTTAAAAATTTTCTAGCACTCAAAAAAAAAAATATTAATAAAAATTTTATTGCTATCCGACGCTACTAAAAATGTTATTGTTCTCGTCCACGAGTGCTTTCCTTTGGTAAAACTTTGAGAAATGAGATTTCATTCCGTGAACCAACTAAAACGTAAGGCCGTTGGCTCATCACGGGCACGCATTGTTGTTGTTTCAATGCAAAAGGGAAATTTGAGAGAGTGAGCGAGGGAATTTATTTTGCCCAGAACGGTCACCAAATGATTCGAAAACAATATGGAATCACGAGATCAAAACAGTGTTGCGCTGTGCAATTATTCACAACATTTGTGTTTTTGCATGAAAATAGTACACTTTCAGTACGAAATGCATGAGAGCAGTAATGAAACTTAATAGCAACACTCACCATACTCATACTCGTGATACTTTTTTGCATAAAGTATTGAAATTAACAAAAAGTGTACTAGTGTTCAGGGAGCAAATAACCGTCTGTATATCATACTTCCATCACAGAGCTCATCAAACGAAAAAAGAGCGTAAAAGAGGACATAATCTTGGATCATATGAGCGTCTGCATAACAACGGCCTTAGCGTTCATGGACGAGAAAGCAGATAAAACTTTTGATGCTCATGAGACAGTTCGTGAACTACGTGAACGTGAATGTAAAACTAATGCAAATATGGGGTGTTTCACAGGTGAAGAGACTTTATCTTCCCGTACCAAATTTTTCAAATTTTTTAAGGAGAGCTAAAAATAGACGTTTGGGCAAATTTTATCGGTTTTTTATGTTAAGGTTGATAATACTGTCCAGATATGTTTTGAGCATTTAACAAACGGTTTTAAGTCGATTATTAAATCAGAAATACCAAAAAAGAGATTTTCCCCAACCTCTTCCTCCTTAAAGAAAGAAAACCTTATATACCACCTTTTGTGCCATTTTGTTTTTCTTCGGCGGATAAAAATGATCCTAGTTCAGGCGGTGGCCACTTAAACAAGGATTAGTTTGTTTCTTTTTATTTTTTTCTCAGATTTTCCAAACTGGTAATATCCTGCACACCGTCAATTTTTTGATATTTTTTTAAAAAAAAATTCAAATAACGTCAAGAACCGCTTCAAAAATTTTTTGTATTTCTTTAAATGTTAGTAAATGTATGTGCAAAATTGGAAAACGATATTTTTTTTTCCTTCTATAAAAAAAATTCCCGAAAAAAAAATTTTTTTAAAAATTTGTAACCTAATGTCCCCTTAATAGCAAAAATGGTTCCAGTTTAATGAATAATTTTATTAACTGTTTATGTCATCAATGTTCTGTTTATGTCACAATGGCTTTTTATGACCTGTGATTTTTTTAAGAAATTATTTTTTTCAAATGTTGTTTATATTCTCTTCTAGCGAAAAATTCCGGATTCTCTAAAAATAATTTTTTTGGAGATTCCGAAAGGAACATTTTGTTTTTATTTTTAAGTTGGCACTACTGTCATAGACAAATGTGTCAAATTACATGTCAAAATATTCATTAGCGTTTGAGATTCTCTTTCTAAGTAGCCTTTAATTCCTTCTTCGTTTCAGTTTCTATCTCTTCTGTCGATTGAAAATGGTGTCCACGGAGCGATCTCTTGAGTTTAGCGAATAGCCTGAAGTCACATGCTGCTAAGTCAGGAGAATACGGTGGTTTCGGAATGATTTGGGTCGAATTTTTGGCGAAATGATCACGAATTACGAGTGCATTTTTGGCGCCAATCGAGATTTCACTTTTCTGAGGCCGAAATAGTCACTCAAAACGGTCTTTACTGATCCTTCCGATATACCAACAAGATCAGTAAAGTCTCGGACTGTCAATGGACGATTTTGGAGCATAAATTCTTTGATTTTGTTGACATGTAGCTCATCACTTAATGTTAATGGTCGGCCTGGCCTCGTCTTCAACGCTTTCTCAACCCTCTTTGAAAAAATTTTTTTAACTTAAAAGATGCTTTAGGGTCTTAAAAATAATATAACAAGAGATAGAATCCGGCAAATGTGTCTTACTGCCCAAAATTTCCATTTTGCGCGACGCCTCTCAGGAAAATATGATACTTTAAATGCGTTTTTATCGAAACCACTCTTTTTAGACGGCCGGACCCATAACTCGAGCAAATCTTGAATGATCGATTTGAAATTTTGACAGTATATTCAAAATACCTTTATATGTCGACACACTTAGAATTTTTTATATTGCTTAATTTTTATTTTATCAACAATTTTGTGACTAATATATGGAAAAAAATCTTAAGTGTGTCGATAGCTGTTGATATATAGAAACTAACCAAATTTTGTCTTTTGTATCAGATCAAAATTTAAGGACCCCTTAAAAAATAGGCGCTTTCAAACAAATGCTGCACAGCCGCCATTATGTATTGAAATTAAAAAAAAAAATACATTTTGTGTATCAATACTTTTATTATAAAAACCAAACTTTACAGAGTTTTAATTGACCTTTTCATTGATCAAAAAAATTTCCTGAAAATACGCCTATTTTTCGTGAGTAATTTAGGTTTCCCCCCATAAGCAAAGTTTTTTTTTTCCTGAAATTCTTATAAATTCAACAATACTGTGTGACACATTTCGGATAAATATTTTTTAAAACTTTTTAATCTTAATATTTGAATACGGCCTTTCATTATTTATATTGAAAACAAATTTTTGAGCTCTAGGCCAATCATGTTGACAACAAGACAACATGAAGAACAAAGAAGGCAAGAACTCAACTTTCAGAAGCCTTTGTATGACTTTACACTGTGATCCACTCAAGCTACTTAGGTTCTACTTATACTGCCAATATGCCGAGAAAGTTACCCGGAATTTATTTTTGGCAGAGAACGCTTGAATTTTGTAACTGAGTTCTTATTTACTTTTGATGCAAACTGTACCAAGGTTAACCTAGATCGTATCATACTTTTAAAGTCATACAAAGCCATAAAGTCATACAAAGGCTACTGATGAGTTGGTATAGCGGCCAATGAAACAGTCTGTATAGTCAAACTGTGTGATTTACTCTATACAGAGCCGTTATTGTTGTTGTTGGTTGTTGTCTTCTTTATTCTTCATGTTGTCTTGTTGTCAACTTGATTGGCCTAGAGCTCAAAAATTTGTTTTCAATATATTTTTTAAAACTATAAGAAACTATTTGAAACTCGAAATATTTCGATTGAATATTTGGGCCATAATAAACAACAATCATCTCATGTCCATGTAATTTTAATAAACAGTATAACATTTATATTTAAAATTAAAATTAATAACATTGAAATCTTTTTAGCTGATATCAACTTAATTCTTTCAATTAATGGGTAAATTTTGTGCACCTTAAACCCTCTTTTAAAATAATCTTCTATAAGTTTCCAGCTTATTTTGAAAATATATTTTCAAATATATACATATATGTCATCAACACTTGTGTCCCTTTTATTTCAAAACTATCCCAGTCTGCGACAGTTTTCTTCAGACGTCCTTGCTACTTATGTCCTTGATTGTTTGTTTTGCTTATTCGCGGTTTCAAGGATTTAAATATTTTGTTGTTTTCTTGTTTCTTGCTGCGTGTGTGCTGCCACTTTATGCATAAAATTATATTTTTCTCAAAATAAATGTTCCTTTGGTTGTAACAGCAATAATTGGTTATGCTGTAGGTGGTGGTTATTTGGTTATTGTTATTGTTGTTGTTGTTGTTGTTGTTAATATTTTGCTGTTATTTATATATTTACTAATGTGAATCAAATGTTGCTGTTGGCGCGCAAAAACGTAGATTGCAAATAATATAAAAAAAAAACATCAAAAAACATTGACTTCATACAGCCTGCGGGAATACACAAAAGGAAGTAACGACGGAAGTGCGTAGATCCATTAGGCGCACCTTTTTGTGCTGGTCTTTTTTGTGCGGTTATCAAAAGATTGTTGGAAAATATGTACAACATGGTAGTACCATGCTTAGAGGGACGCACAAGGAGCAAAAAAAAAAGTTAAGATAATAAATATGCCGGCGGAAATATTTTTATCATCATAAAGAAATGTCAAAGCCATAAAAAATATCTACGGCCTACAACCAACTGAAAAACCGATTTAAATCTTTATATAGGCATTTATTTATGGTATATACAGGGTATGTACTATATAGCAAAGTTTCAAATTCTTTTTTAATTCGGTTAGAATTTTTTGCCAAAGTAGGTCTTGCTGTTTTTTTTTTTTGTTTTTTTTTTTTTTTTTCTTAGTATCTGTTATAAATGGTGTTGTTTTTGTTGTTGCGTGGGTGATTTATTGTTGACACGCGCTCCCCTTTACGCACAACCAGCACAAAGAACAAGCTACACTGTTTTCTATTTTTTTTTCTTTTCTTTTCTTTTTTTTATGTCTACTCCACTTTCCAACCAGCAGGTACTTTTATTTGCTTCCGTTTAGTGTCGATGTATGTAGTTGTTGTTGTGCTTTTATTTTAACTGTATTTGTATTTGCGTGGAAATTCGCACAGCTGCGGGTGTATATTTCTATAATGTAGTATATGTGTCGCTGTGTGTTTGTGTGTGTGTTCCTATGTAGACGTAGGCATGATAAACGCCGAAATATTTGGGTGAATAAATAGCCCAGATTTGTTGAGAAAGCAGAAAAGTGCAAAAAAAAAACCACAACGAACAAACAAAAAAAAAAAAAACTAAAAGGAAATACAGCAACTTAGTAAAAAAGGATATAAAAACAATGAGCGAGGAGCAAAATACCAGAAAGCAACGTCAGCAAGTGTAGAAATACAGGAAAAGAGCGAACAATCGTTAGTAGGTAGTTTCGTCCAGATGAAGGTGGTAGTCGGCGGCTCGCTGTGACGCATTAAGGAGGTCTTTGAGCGTCTTTGAGAGCGAGCATCGAAAGAGCGAGAGCGCACACAAGTGGAAAATTTATGCTTTTCACTAAGAATATATGGCAGGATATAGAAAAGCATATAAAGGAAATTAATTTTTAGCACCCTTAACAGCCGTTTATTGCTGGGCCCTGCACTGCGCCAACGAAACGGTGTTTTTGGGAAATGTTCGGATAAAGAACTGAGCTCTTATTAAAAAATACTTCAGAATTGTAATTTTTTTTTTTTACAAAAGTAATATTGCTATGAAACAAAATTATATCTTTTACGGAGCAAGAAAAAAAAATGTGTTTTATTATTTTCAAATATAATAAAAAATACCATAAATTTATATCATATATTTATACCATAATAATATCTACCATAAACTTTATGTATCATATAATATTTAGAATGTTTATGTTTTTTTTACAATTTATCCACAAACACATCTTTTGAAAATAAAAAAATAAAAAATATTAATACAAAAACTTCTTATAGTTGTAGTTGTAAAATGACCTGAGCTCAATCTTTTTATCATGTTGCGAGATAAAGTTTTAAGATCTGAAACCAGCTCGAAAGTATTACTATACCATTTACGACAAAACTGGTATGAAAATGTGTGAAAAGGCTTTTCTCTTTTAACTCTATTGAACATTTTTTAAGTATCGAAATAGCTCTTAGATCAAATCCTTAATTTTTTAAGCTTTATACTTAGGATTTCTGGTGTAATACCAATTCAATCAAGTCGGCTTTGGTTCAAAATAAGGTGATCGATTAGGAATGGAAGGAATAGCCAATCAAGTGAAACATGTGTGGGATGTTCTCAGCGTGGTGGAAACCGTAGAAATATGTGAATTTGAATCTGAGACAAGGATAATGCGTTTACCTCAGTCAATTCATGTTATAAGGCAATCTCATCCACTTCTCTATCACTCACTACCACTACAAGTCGTAAATATTGATGAATTTTCAATTTCAATTGATTAGAAATGAGGACAGAAAATGCAGAAAGGTTAAAGTATACGACCAAGGCCTGGACGGAATTGGAACCCGGGTCCTCTGAGATGTCAGTCGAGCAGGCTATACCAATACCAAGTCTATATATACTTGAATACCAAGTCTCACGGACGCGTACCCTGTAAAAATATTATCGCTTTCCTCCATGAGTGCTTAACTTTTGGTTGACTTTGAGAAACGAGATCTCATTTCGTGTATCTACCGAAAAATACGCGGTAATGGACCAGAGTGCAGATGGGACTTTTGGTGAGACAGTTCGTGAGCCGCACATGTCAGTCAAGGGCAGATATAAAAATAAGGTAGAGTGGAGGATGGCTTAGTTCTTAGAAGTGTTATTAGACGTTTTATAGATTTTATTCACTCTAATGGTTGTACCGGGATATTGCATTGTTAAAGTTGCTTCGTTGAAACTTTTAAATGCCTTCTTGTGTTCTTCTTTATAACAATTCAGGTCCTTTATATAATTCCAGTGAAATCGATTTGTTAAATCATCTTTTATTTGCTAGAAAATTTTTTTAATTGGAATTAATTTTGATCGGTCTTCACCTCTCTACATTTTAGGGTGTCCCAAATGAAAATTTTTTTCCGAATTTCATAGTTGCTCAACCTTTGTTTGAAAGCTTATGGAGTCAGGTATATTTGAGATTTTTTTCAGATTGTTTGAAAGAGGTTTAGAGGTCGAGCTAATCGGATTTTACCTAAAAATCAGATTTTGCGGAGAATTTTTGAATTTCAAGCATAAGTTGGTCAATAACAGACACTTTATTGGTCTTTGAGTCATCATTTCAAACAACAAATATCCAAACTTTACTTTATTGTACATAAATCAGAAGTATCGTCAATTTTTTTTGGACATTTTAGTGTACTATATTTTATTTTTTTGTGAAATTTTAGAAAATTTCTTAAAAAATTCTTTATAACCTAAAAAAATTTCATCGAAATGAAAAAAAGTAATGATGCACTGTGAACTGTGGTAAGATTTTAAACAATTTAAAAAATATTATTGATTTTACTTTTGCCGTTCTGTAGTTATAGTCTTTACGCTTTGTAACCATTGGTTGAATTTTTAAATCGTTGGTTAGTGCATCGATTATGAAATTGCTAAAAATTTTTTTTTTGGGACAGCCATATACACATTAGCGGTTCGGAGTCAGCATAAAAATAGTAGGTCCAGCTCTCAATCAATTCCGTACAAATATTTAATAAAACGCACTACATTATTTGATCATAAGAAGTTCGGTCAAAGTCCTTTCACGAGCTGAAATGGTCAGTTTATTTTTTTTTTTTATTTGTTTTTTTTTTTGTATTTTGTTCAAGAAATCCTCAAAACACAATATATTTCAAAATAACTTCCTTTACCATCTATAGTCCGAGAGTATCATTTTTGTCATAGAATTAAGGGTTTTCGTGCAAGGAGTTCATTGAACCCGTAAAAGTTCCTGTCCACTCATCTGTGACCTATTTCTATTACTTTTTCTATTTCTATTTCAATTTCTGATTTTATTTCTATTTCTATTTGTGTTTCTATTTCTATTTCTATTTCTATTTCTGTTTCTGTTTCTATTTCTATTTCTATTTCTATTTCTATTTCTATTTCTATGTCTATTTCTATTTCTATTTCTATTTCTATTTCTATTTCTATTTCTATTTCTATTTCTATTTCTATTTCTATTTCTATTTCTATTATCTTTTGTTTTATGAGCCTCAATCGTCTTATTTGCTCACACACCCATAACAACGTTCGCAAATCCTTCCTGTGCTCCTGTATTTATTTTTTTATAACATACACTGTAGTATTTGACGAAGTGATTTTAGAGTTAAAAATGGTGAAATACACTTAATGGGTAATGGCGGATCCAATATGGCAGCGAAAATATAATTTGAAGCAACCATTGTTGGCCATTATAATTAGCGGCCATTTAAATCAACAACCATAACTATGAACGACCATTTTCAATAACTATTGTAATGAGCAATCACACATAGAGCCCACAATAATGTTTCGTCATTTTTCTAGTAATTCTAAACCAACAACTGTGGGCCATATCTGAGCCCAATTTAATATAACTAGTTGGAACCATTTGATGAGAATTGATGAGCCGCAATGCTTAAGCTTTTGACTATTATTATAAAACTAGTTTTCCCAAGAACACTTTCTATTCTCTGTGAGCATATTTTAGAAAATAAATGATACGTACATCTCCGAAACAACGATATCAAAATGAAATTAATCAATTTATTAAAATTAAATTGAAAATTAATTAAGATGAAATGATGATGCACAACTTTAAGTCTCAATAAATAAGGATGTATTGTTAAAGGAAAAGGAGGAATTGTGGTGGCCCTGGCCAAACGCTTTATCGTTATTGTATTGTTCGATGACAAGAATGAAGTAATTTTTCTTAAAGAACTACTACAATAACTTTTAAAAGGATTTAAAACTAATCCTAATCTTTTTTAAATTTCGTCAGACAAGGGTTTTTTTAATTTTGACGAATTATTTTTATGTTAAATGTTAAAATATAAATTTTTTCAACTATTTCCATTTCACTAATCATGCTCAACCGCAATGTTAAAAAAATATACTTTTTCGTAAAATTGTCAAATCTGACAGGGCGACCTAACAACTTCAATTACAAAAAATAATTTTAATTTTTAGCTACAACTCGCTGATCTTTGTGCTCGCTTGTCAGTAATAAGCGAGCAACAATATGAATAGTTGCCAAAAAAATCTTCGCAGTGTACTTGGAAAACATCGTAAAAAAACTAAGAGAGAACTTGAAGAAACAACGATAGAGAATTACTACGAAAAATAAATCTGCAAACGTTTGAAGCGGCATTTTACGCACACTAACACAAGCTTAAACACAAAAACACACAAGATCTCACAACATTAAGCTTCACCCTTACCCTAACCATTATCCACAGCTATACTAAACCAAATAAACACACACACACGCGCAAACACACACTGACGCACATTTAAAGAGTAAAATCATATATTATGTGTGAAAGAAGGATAACATGAATTATTATGTAAGCAAGGCGCAGACAAACATACACATAAAATAACAACAACAACAACAACAACAGCAACACTAAGAAGAGGAGAGCCCAAAAAAAAGGACATTCATCGCAGGAGATGAAATTTCCACGCAGGCTGCATGGAATGCCACGTTTTTATTTTTTTTTTTTTAGTTTTTTGGGGATCTTTTGCTTAGCCGGCAGGTTGATTTTCATGGCTGTCTTCTATGTGTGGCCTTTTGTGTGTAGGTGTGTGTGTGTGTGTGTGTGATTGTATTTTTATGTGTGAGTGGCACAATTTTGCAGGCTGTTATAATAAATGTAATAATATTAAATGTTTGCTGAGCGACCACAGCAAGGACGAGCTATGAGGGTAGCACGCAACTGAAAAGCTTTATTTGTACCTTTATATATCTTGCTTTTTTTGTGTTGTTTTTTTTTTGTTCGCTCTGCTAATATATGTGGGTTATACATATATATATATGTGTTTATATATATGTATACATACATATATAAATCTTTTATAAGTGATATTGTGTGTGTGCTTGGAAAAACAATAAATCAAATAAAAATTATACGCATTTGGGTTTGCGGGCGTATGTGGGAGGCTGCATTGTGTTGTTGTAATTGTTGTTTTTGTTGCTGCTATTGTTGTTGGGGCAAGGCAGAATAAAGCATTTGCCTAAATTTGGGTAACTGTGCTAGAGAATGCCTTAATAACGTATAAAAGAGAAAAACTGCTGTGAAAGACAAAAATCAATAAATTGTGTGAAAATGTGCGGCATTTTAGCTGTGTGTGTGTATGTGTGTGGCTTTGTGGATTTGTTTTTATGGCACACACTTTTTGGGCGCTAATGCTTAAAAGTATAACGACTTTATTTCGCATAGTAAGCGATTGAGTTCTATTTCTAGATATTAATGTGTATTAAAGTGACTTTTGTTGATTTATAAATTTATTATTTTTTTTTCTTTTTTTCAATTAAATTTTATTGAATGACTTAATTACATTGTAATTGAATTAACTTGAAACTAATTTAAATATTAAATAACAATTTGTGTCAGAATAACTCATTTAAACTTGGCTAATAAATCATACTGTCGGTCAATTAAAAAGTATGGTTAGACAAGTAAACAACAACAAATATATTAGAAAAATTGTCAGCAATCAATAATAAATAATAAATATTGCATATTCACATGTAAACAATATCATTTCAAAATATGTGTTGGTTGTGCCTTTCAACTCGTACATTTGAGGTTAACGTTACATTTATATCTCTTAAAATTTTAGAAACAGAGTTTTGGAAGCCTTTGACAAACACAATCTGAAAGTCCTTCCAGAGACTACTTTATCTCAAAATCGCTACACAAAGAAAAAAAAAACTTTTTAGGCATAATTTTTTAATTAAAAAAAAAAAAACAAAAATGATAGCAAAGTAAACTAAATGATAAAAAAAAAATGATAGTAAACGAGTTGATGATAAATTAAATGATCTCGTCTCTTATGTAAACAATGCCTTTGAACATTTTGTTCCTGTTCGTAAGTCGATAGTTGTTAAGAAGTCCTGTCCTTGGTATACGTCTCTAGTCAAATCAGCTATCAAAACCAGAAACTTGGCCTATGTAAAATGGAAAAAAAAAATCGAAATTATGAAAACTGGGATCTCTACAATCTAGCTCGCAACCAAGCCGTTTCAATTGTTAGGCAGTCTAAGAAGAAATTCTTTTCCCGCAAACTGAACTGTTCACTTCCTTCCAAAGTTCAATGGATAAATATACGATGTTTGGGGGTATGTAGCAAAGACGATCAGAAGTGTGAGTTTGAACCTGATACTCTTAATAGTTTCTTTCTGTCCAATTCCTCGTCTGGGTTTAATAATAGTCCTCAATGTAATGTTCGTAATGTGCTTGTTAATGACCAGTTCTCCTTTTGCCATGTTAGTGAGAATGATGTTATTTTGACTGTTATGAAAATTAAATCGTATGCCATTGGTGACGATGATATTTATTTAAAATTCATAAAAATTATTTTGCCATAAATCATTAAACCACTGACGCATATAATAAACCACTGCTTTACTGTTTTCCTGCTTTCCTCACTCTTGGAAACGAGCTACTGTCATTTTAATTGCAAAAGTCACTAATGCATCCGCTATGAAAGACTTTAGACCTATCAGCATTCTAAGTACGTTCTCAAAAATCTGTGCATCACTGATGTCTAAACAAATAAATGAATACTTAGAAGTGCAAAAACCATTATCACCATATTAAGCGGATTTTCCAGCAGGACACAGCTGTGCGACAGCCATGCTTAAGATACTTGACGATATTCGTATACAATATGACGCAGGAAACATCACACTCTTTTGTCTACTTGACTTCTCTAAAGCTTTTGACTGCATTAATCATGCTCTGTTGATTAAAAAACTCAAGCAACTCTTTGGTTTTAGCGTAAGTGCTGCTTTGTTAATTGCTAACTATCTTGATGGTAGAGTGCAAAGAGTGAATATTGGCAATATCTTCTCTGAATATTTATTAATTAAAGCTGGAGTACCCCAAGGATCTATCCTTGGGCCTCTTCTTTTTAGTTTATTTATTAATGACATTTTTACTGTGTGCAATGATATAATTATATTTTTCATTATATTTTTCTAACCGAATGGGCCTTATTGAGGACTTGTCTTGTAGAACTAGTGAAGACCTGAGTGCAATATCTAAGTGGGCATATGAAAATTATCTCTGCCTAAATGTTAACGAGTCGTATATTCTTCCAATATCTAAGGATAAATTGACTTAACCCAAATTCCGGTAATAAAACTAAACGGTTAACAACTTCAAATGGTTGAAAAAATAAAAAATTTAGGTTTTTTTGTAAATTCTAAATTTACGTGTATTGACCATGTTAATAATATTATTAAACAAATCTATTTTACACTTAGATGCCTGCGTTTGTTTTCTAGATACACTCCCACTCTGACTAAAAAAATACTTGTTATCCAACTTATTATTCCCCTGATAACTTATTCTGAGATTGTCTACTGCAACCTTGACTCTCACTCTGAGCACAAAATCCTTGTTGCTTATAATGATGTGGCGAGATATATATTTGACTTGAGACGTTTCGAACATGTGTCCGAAAATAAAATAATAAGTGCCAGAAACTGTATATTTCTGCACAAGCTAATAATTAACAAGACTCCATCATACCTTTATGAAAAATTACGCTTCAGTGTCTCCAATAGAACTTTAAACTTATTTTTGCCGATATATCCCTGCTTACACTCTAAACGACTCTTTTTCATTAACGCCATTAGGTTTTGGAATTTACTTCCTCTAAATATTAAATCAATTTTCAATACGAACAATTATAAAGCTTCTGTTATGTCCTTCTTTTCTTAATACTAAATATCTTCTCTATTCTATTACTTTTTCTCATTTTATCTTCATGGGCCCCCTTAAAAAATAATAAATAAATAACTGGCCATTTCAGCCCTTGAAAGGACTTTGGCCTAGCTTCTTATGATCAATTGTGTTGTGCGTGTTATTAAGTTTGTACACAATTGACCGAGAACCGGACCTACATGCTTAACGCCGACTCCGAACGGCGATGAACGGAAAGTTCTCGTTCTCAAGAAGCTTTACATGGCATTTTGATTACTCTCTGAGGTTTGCCATTGTCTGCAGAGAGGTGGCGGCCGTACAGAAAAATTATTTTAATTCAAATAATTTTCTGTCGCTGCTGGGGTTCGAACCTGGGTTTCCAAAGTTCTTTGACATAGCGGCCACGCACTTTAACCAACTACGCCACGGACGCCACGTCATGGGCCCCCTTAGTAATATTAAATTACGTAGTTAAGTTTTATTATAATTTTTCTATTCTTACATATACTTATGAGTTTAAAATTATATAATATTCAATCTTTTTTTATAATAGCATTTAGCATTAAGTAATTTTGTTATTTTTTATTTGATGTTTTCTGTTGATGATAAATGTCTCACTGTTGTACGCTTAAAGATATTTTGTAATCTTACTGTACTTATTAAAATTTTAAAAAAATAAATAAATAAATAAATAAAGCAAACTTAATGATAAAAAAAGTTAAAATTTGCTAAAACTAAAGATGAAAATTTGTTCTCGTTGGACTATTTTTTGTGGGGTGCCATTTAAAATATATGCTATGTGGGTAAAACATAAGGAATTAAGACGGAAATCGTCCAAGCTTTTCGACCAGCCCGTATATGTTAATAAATTTATGAAAGGGACGATGAAGCAGATCGCTCTATTTTTTCGCAAATTTTACTCTGACAGCTTTTAACTTCAATCAGATGGGATGGTAATCGTACCCTTACCGTTACATTAGCATAATGTGAGGTAATTCATAACGTTACTCACACCATACGAGGGAAAGATGAGAAGTCCCTGATAAATGAAACACGAAATGATGTATTTAGACAAAAAACTAATTTTATTTCTCAACATAAAGCTCGATACACTTCGTCCAACATTTTTCTAATGTTTTGATTTCTTCCGAATAATACGATTTCTTCAATTCTTCAAAATAGGCGTTTGTTTCAGTGATGACCTCTCTTCATTGAAGCTTAATCTTACCACAGAGTTTTTTCTTTTCCAAATAATGTCGCTTTTGACGAAAAAATATACTGATTTATTTTAAGGGAGTCTTCATTATTAACCCTTTCAGTTCCAAATTAGCCCTGGCAATGCCAAACACTCCAAACTTTGTTCAGAGTCAGTGTTTGACTAAAATAAGCTGAGTATGAAGTTTGAAAGCCGTATTGCTTTCCTAATAGAAAAATACTACAAAAATTTTTAGAAATATTCTAAAAAATTTTAAAAACTTCTAGCGCTATAAATATCACATATTTTTTCTAACTAAAAATGTAAATAAGATCTCTTGCATTCGTAGTATTCAATTTAACTACCTTTAGCTTTAGAAAATTCTCGGAAATATTTAAAAATATAATTTTTTAATTTGCTCTTTTTTGAAGACGCGTGGCCGCGTGGTCGCGCTCATGAGTTCACTCGGAATAACCTTGAAAAACATGTTATAAAAATTAATTTTCGTAGTTTTGATTTTATCTTCATGAAAAAGACATTTCAATCTATTATTAAAAATGTATTGTTAAAAAGCGTGGTGTCCCAAACTAGAAACAGAGCCACAAAGCAAACTGTTGCCGTATGGCAACAAATATCCCGAAAGGGTTGATTTTTCGATTTTTCCATTTTTATAAAGCAGTGTAAGTTAAGGTATCTTTAGTTCTATAGTCATAAAAAAGTCTAAGTGAAAGTACGGTTAAAGTATGGTAGAAGAGGACCTAAATGTATCGATTCTAAACCGTTCTAAGCAATTTGCACTGTACATGTTCAATAAATGGAAGATTTGGAAGAAAGATCTTGGTTCGCGGCATATGTTTACAGTGATGCGGCTCATATCTGGCTTAATTGTTATGTTAATAAGCTAAAATGTGTTTCCCAACAATGCTCTGAAGACTCTCAAGGTGAATAAAAAGTTTGCATGCCGGAGAAATCATTCTCCCCTTCTTTTTTTTAAATCTGCAGAATTTAGGCGACTTTTTAAATCCTCACGTCTATAACAATCGTCTAGAACAGTGGTTCCCAAAGTGTTTTCCGTGGAACTCTGGGGTTCCACGAAAACATTAAAGGGTTCCACGTGACAAATTTAGTTTCATTAAAAAAAAAAAAAAAATAATAAGAATGGTGTTTTTTTATGTATTCACATTTTCGTCGCACATTCACATTTTCGTCGCTACACTAAGGGAAATAACGCATATTAGCATTATCCACGCCTGAGTATAAATTTTATTCAAATATTTACGTGGATAAATCAAATGTTTTACAACTCGTTTTTTTCCCGTATTTGAATTTTATTTATACCACACACGTACACACATATTCCATACAAGCAAGCAGCAACAGCATCGCACACGTACACACATACTCCGACAAGCAGCAACAGCATCGCACTCTGTTCCTGCAGTTTATTTCTTGCATTTGCAGCTCTTATAGTTCTCATTTAGTTATTGTCGCAAGAGTAATATAGTATGCATGTTTGGCAAAGAAATTAAATTATGTAGGGTGGAGTGACAACTCGGTATTTTCGCAAGAACATCTTGAACCGGATATCATTTACCTGCATAATTTGCTTCTACCTACATATATTTTGGACATTACTTTTTCGTTCTCTATTTTATACTATGACAGTTGGTGCAATATTAGGGCACCAACTGTCAAA